>JZKD02S0845172.1:167034-236698 GCA_000966675.3 Picea glauca | reverse complement strand
CTATCTGATTCAAAGTGCTATTTCTGTTGCTATTTCGTATATCATTTCTGTGTATTGTGAAGATTATGCTGGATATTTTACTGTTATTCTGTCATTTCTAGCATTTCATTTATGTCTGTATATTTTATATATCTGGTATCTTGCAGCCTATGGTATTTATATTTTGATTAGGTGTATTTTTTGGAAGTGGATAACAACCATAATTTTGAAGACGTGAAATGGTATATATGTAGTTCTAGTTACGAAAATTCCTTTTACAACTAAAAACAATTGAAGTGTTGCCATGTGGTGAAAAGTTATAGTTAAAAAAATTAAGTTTGGAGCCAAAATTGAGAATAAATTAAGCACGTGAATTCAAATGATGTTAAAATTTAGATGGAATTCCATGCTAATGGTTTCTGTGAAAATTTTCTTGAGGATTGGTTTATGAATTCAACACCAAATTCCCAAAAATGGGAAAATGTAGTTTTGAGAGGACGAGACACTATTTTTTGATAACAACTCTGTTCATGATGAAATTTGGATAGGAAGGAAAATGGGTAGACATGAGAAAACCTATAAATAATTTGAGTATATTCCAAAGGATTCTAAGTGGAATTGGAAAAATGGGGCCAAGTCCATTATTTCAAGACATGTTTTGGTAGGTTTAGAAATTATATTTGAAGGAAAAGTGACCCAAGACAATAGATCTGGAAATTTTTTCCTAGTTAACATTTTTACTCAATAATTTGGACAACTTTTTCCACTTCAAAATTACATGAACCCTTAGCATTTGAAAGAGAATGATTATAGATAAATTTTCTTACACTGGACATGGTGCCAAAATGAGGTAAGTTTCCATCTTGAGAAGGATGCAGAAGATGGTTGGAACAACATATTTCCAAGATGAATATTGTTGGGTGATATTTAATGAAAATACTATCAGTTCCCAATAAAAATACTTTCTAGTTCTCACCCTGTTTTCTTCCACTGGTAATGGAGGATGGTCTTCAACCTTGATTTTCATTAGGAAAATGAGAAGAAATGGGTAAATTTGAGAACTTATGAGTACTATAGCTTTCAAATTTGAGTTGAAAATGAGGAAAGAGTATACGCATTAGAAAGCTATTTCAGAGGATAAAAAAGTAGAAGATTCAAGTTTGGGGAATTCACTTTTGGTTACTCTCAATTAATTATATTACAAAGCCTTTCAACTTAGTTTGAAAAGAATGTGAGTAAGTGCCAAAGACAACTTCTTGGCATCTTGGACCCAAAAATAACTTGGACCTTTATCATCAATTTATTTTGGGATAAAGTGAGGATCATAGTGCTTCACACCCTTTATACATAAGTTTCTAGTTGAAAAGAACCTTAGATTTCCATGCTCTTTCCAAGTCCATTATGCCTCTACATCACAAAACATGCATTGGGTAAGCATCAATTACAACTTCTCTTTTCCTTTCCTGGATTCTATCCTATAGAAGGTAGTGGATTTATAGATGATGTCCTTTTAAATGTTTTTTTAGGGTATAATTAGATTAAGATAAATTCAATTGATCATTTCAAAACTACTTTTACCATAAGGCGGGGCACTTTTTCTTACCACCAAATGATTTTTGGGTTAATTAAAATAGGTGCTACCTTTTAGTGGGAAATGCAATCTGCTTTCAATAATTTGATATGAATAATCATTCAAATTTTCCTTGATTATTTAATAGTGTATTCCAAGAGAATAGATGACCATTTTGACTATCTTAAGCAATTTTTTCTTGTATGTCAGAATTTTGGGTTTTTGTTAAATCCCAACAAGTCTACTTTCGATGTGACTATAGGTAAATTGTTGGGGCACATTGTCTCAAAGGATGATGCAATAATTGATATTAAGAAAGTTTATTCAATTTAAAGGCTACTAGCTACCACTTCCAAGAAATTTATTTAGGATTTTATGGGAAAAATCAATTTTGTCATAGGATTGTTGTTGGAATACCGAGAGGGGGGGTGAATCAATATTTTAGTACTTTTTACCAATTTCAATTAGAACACGTGAACATTAACTTTATCAACAATATATCATTTATGATTGTATTCAATATATCATGAGCAATATCAATCAACAATTTATAACAAAAAACCACATATACAAAATACACCAGAATTTACGTGGAAACCCAAATGGGAGAAAACCACATAATGATTTGTTATATATGTATAAAATACTACATTCATAGGAAGCAACAAATTCCAAATTCTCCAGCACCAACCCCCTATTTACAGGATCCAACTTGAAGGAGGCTACAACTCCTTGAATTCTCCAACTACAACTGGAAGGAGGCTCCAACCCCCTATTAGGATCCAACTTGAAGGAATCTACAAATCCCTTTGTTCTTTGGATCCAACTGGAAGGAGGCTATGACCCCTTGATTTACAAGCTTCAACATGAAGTAAGCTCCAACTCCATGTGTTCTATGACTCCAACCGGAAGAAGGCTACAACCCCATTTCCTTGCCCCATCTCACCGCCTTGAAATGTAAGTGTAGAGTCAACCTGTCACTACCACTGATACTATCACTACCATTGTCACTGATACATCAACATGTCACCATCATTGTTACATCAACTTGTCACCATCATTGTCACATCAACCCATCACTTCCACTGATACTATCACTATCACTGTCGCTGTAATTGTCACTGTCATTTCCACTACCACTGATACTAATAGCTCATCATCAACATCATCATCAACAAGACCATATCATACACCAAGAAAATCACCAATATGTGCATCAAACCATGTGCCAAGATATGTGTTTCATACCAATACAAGCATGTGTTATATCAATAAACCATGTACCAAAACCTGTACCATATCATGCATCAACCATGTAACAAACATGTACGATATCATGCATCAACCATATACCAAAACCTGTACCATATCATGCATCAACCATGTACCAAACTTGTACCATATCATACATCAACCATGTACCAAAACTTGTACCATGAGATGTGCCTCAACCATATACCATATCACTTATGATATGTCTCAATCATACCATAAACGATGTACCATAAGATGTGCCTCAACCATATACCATGTCACTCATGATATGTCTCACCCATGTCATAAACCATGTACCATAACATCAATGATGTGCCTCAGCCAAGTACCAAAAGATGCACCTCATAGTACATATGTCAACATCACAAAGATGTTCCTCTAACATGCATCAACATCACCAAGAAATGTACCTCATACATATGCCATAACATCCAAGAGTGTCTCAAAATCACCAAGATCACCAAGACATGCCTCAAGTATGTACCAAAACATCACCACAATATAACCCTCAAAACATGCATATAGACATACTTGTAACTCTGTATCAGACCTGGTGCATCATCATACCTTGCTCATACTTTAAACAACCTAGAAAAAACATCTTTCTCAATTTTCCCTCAGCCTCGCTGGACATAGGCCAATCATCTGATGAGCATCATACAACCCATGGGGGTGCCTCACGAGACACCTGTAGCTTGACCCACGAGGGTCAACTAAATTAAGGTTTTTCAGAAACCCTTCGCTCTTCTCTGAAATTCCAAGACCTTCACCTTTGCACTCTTTCACTACCTTAGATTCACTGTGCGAGATTCACCAATAGATCACTTGCTCACTTGATAGATATTCAATTAAATTACACATGCAAATGAGAGGCTTCTTGAAGTGTATTTATACTTTTCCAAGTGACTTCTTTCCTTGACTTTAGGGCTGACCGATACTTTCTATTATAACCATTTTACACTTTAATTAATGAATTGTAAGTTCTTGTTGCAACTGTTTAGGGGTTTCTTAAGTATTCTTCAAGGCTTTCAACTTCATGAGGGTATAAATTCTAAACCATGAGGAACCACATGACATACCACCTATTGTTGGAAATTGAATGACAAGGAATATAAATATATGAGTGTGTTACATGCATTTGCAATGTCCTTAATCCTAATTTTCTTCAAACAGCTTCGGGTTCCATGACCACACCTCTAGTTTTCTTGTAGACTTATTCAAATTGTCTTCCTGTGAGGACCATGCTTAAAGCTACGCCATAAGGTGACCACTTTGGAGACTTCTCCAAATACACCCATCACTTATTCCTTCAAACAAACCCATCACTTCTAGAGGATTCTTCTGGGGTCGAACATGATTGACATCAATGACAACCAACTATCCAGCAATATCCCCCTTTGTCATTGATGGAAGCACTCATACTCCCCTGTGACCATCGCTCCTCATATCTCTCTTTTGATATTTCTCTCCCCC
This sequence comes from Picea glauca, assembly GCA_000966675.3. Lineage (NCBI taxonomy): Eukaryota > Viridiplantae > Streptophyta > Pinopsida > Pinales > Pinaceae > Picea > Picea glauca. The sequence goes on along the minus strand of JZKD02S0845172.1, from coordinate 232,401 downwards.
TTAGACATCAATGGAAAAGCATATCTCCCCTTGGGTATGCTCCCCCTGTCTTCATGCTTTTTGATCTTTTTCTCGTGATATTTATCTTTCTCCCCCTTTGACATCATGGGGTATCAGATTAAGGGTTTTTTCGATCTCAGTAAGGGAAAAATCTATTAGGTCTTCTACCGTGTGAACAAAAACCTAGTCAAGGGTGTCGACAACTAGTTTGCTTACTTGTTTTCTATGAGGAAGTAAAGGAGCTAAAGGTAACACTCCAATTTGTCAGGTGTAATATCTTATGATTCTTCTGAACTTATTCAACTCCCCGTGGGGAAGAGCGTAAGGTATTTCTGGGAATAAGTGTTCTTCTTCCTCGTGTTGAGGTGAGTTACTTGTCTGGGTAGTACTCTCTATATGTGGGTTGTCTTGAGAATGACTAGCCATGCATGTGGGATATTTTGAATCTATAGGCTATGTGGAATACATTATCATAAATATTATTATCCTTCATTCAAGTCCCTCCTTCTAGCGCCAATTCTTTTGAGGGGTCCAATATCCCTTTAACTCAACAACAGGAACCAAACCCGCCTAAGAGGCCCAATTAGACTCATAAGAATTTGATGAGTGGTAAGGTTCTCCATATTCGCGATATGTCTAGGTTTATCGATGGGATTTAATTTTGACTGACATATATGTCTTTTCTATTAAGCCTTCTCCTCAGGCTAGGCAGTTCTCTTTTTTTGTTCTTTTTCTAACGTTAAAACAAAAGGAATATAAATCTCTAAACTAGATGACAGAGAGAAGCTAACTATTTTTTTTGGGGGAAAGGTTGAGTTTAGGATAACCTTTACCCTAGCATGCAAACGAAGAATATATAAACAACTTCAAACTAGCATTAATACCATTTTGATTAGTGGACATTCAACATTGTCTGAGATAATAGTCAAAGAAAAGAAACATACATGTGATAAGAAGTTAGTGAAAAAAAAGTAATTTCCAATACTCTATCATCAACCACAGGTTAACACAATCGATTTCTAGTCACCAATTAGAATAAAAGAATAGTTACAACATCATAAGATAACTTTAAATATAGGTACAACAACTCTTACTCAACCAAGAAGAAAATATCTAATCCGAAGACAGAGATAATCCTCCTCAATCTAAACCCATTCATGCCTTAGATGATAGAAGTGTCTTTGGTTCTAACCATAAATTCTTAATTAAAATAAACTTGCACGGAAGTAGTTCTATTAAAAAATTCTAGAAAAGTCTTTCTCTAAAAAACCATCGACCCTTTAAGCATGAGGTCGATCTTCCTATTTATAAAGAATCACTAAGCTAAAAATAACTAATAAAAGTCGTGTTAAGTGAAACAAAATGACACATGGCATATTTTTATCTCTTTGTTCTCCTAAGATCATCTTATCCTTTCACTGCAGTGGATTATTTCTATCATATTCTGACCACTGGAAGACAAGGTCTTTGCATGTATTTGCATATGGGAAACTATGTTGATCCATCATGGCAGAGATGACTTCCCTTATCTCCACTACCTGCTTCTTGTACTTCATCAATTTGACACTTAAGTGTTGTAAGACTTCCATAGCTTTGATCGGGGGTTCCATGAAATTCCTCGCTAGAACCGAGATCATGTTTGAAGTCTATGAAATATCTGTTTCCCATGCCAAGTCTTGTTCTTCATGTTGTTTAACAATATCTTGTAAGTCAGTGAAATCCTCCGGCGGACCAAACTTTGGCAAATTAATGCCCTTCATTACCAGGTTGATTTTCTCCCAACTTTTATTGCATTCTTCCCACCTTTCTTTCATTTTTCGTTGAGGCTCTTGGACCATGGACACCTAGTGTTCGACTTTTATTCGTATTCGAGCGATGCTACTATCCATCAAAACTCTGATAAAATACTCCTATGAATCACAACCCTTATGTATTTCACTAATGTAGTTGATTCGTTCTAAGTCCCGATGTGCCTTTTCGAACCACTGCTGCATATCTTTGCAGATCACCATCCCCATTAAAGTATCTTATTGAAGATAATATATTCAGGCAGTGAAGAGGTCTCTTTATCTTTTGAATTTCCCATACATTTCTCAGAACTCGCTCTTCAAGAGTACCACTGCCTATGTCGAGTTCTGGTAGAACTCATCCTGATGATGAAGATGGTCCAATTATTTTCTCATGGTGGCTGCCTCCTCTTCATCCTTCTTTTCTCTTTCAAGTGTGGCATCCGTTATGGCCATTCCAGCTCCAATGATTTTAGTCATATAAGCATGCTCTGTATCAAATAGTGTTTCTTCTGTGGTTATGAACAAAGTGCTATCCAAGGTGAGTTTTCTTTTCTTGATCATCCTTTTTGTTAACAAAAACATCCGCAGTGACAAAATTAACTCAAAGGTGATGTGAAATCTAATTTCTAAAAATTAGCGCTAACGAAATTTTCGGAAACATACTTTGTTTTTCATAAAACACTGGCACTACCAAAATTTCAGGAAGCGTACTCTAAAAAACACACATGAGTTTTCTTCCCGTTTTCCCGTTAGTTTTCATGTCAGTCAGCATCAAGTTTACACCTGTTTATAGACCACGTCATGTAATATGAGTGTTTGGTATGGATTTCAGTTCAAATGGATTTTTACATCACATTTAGGGTTTGGGTGTCATCATGGGCATTAGAGTTAGGCATCATGTCTCATGTCTATCCATCCTAGGTGTCACTGTCCCTGATTAAAAGAGCTTCCACATTTTAAGTCTGAATCTGAGGTCACTACTCATTATTTAAAATGGTCTATTAAACCCATTGCATAGCATGCTGCCAGAATTTTTGGCATTTTCAAGAAATTCACGACAAAGTATCTACCAACACATCGGACACTTAGACTCAACCACGTTTTGATCTAATCTTCAGTTAGGTGAATGAGGGAAAATTGTAGTTATCGAGCCTATGACTGCTAGTGAATAAGTTGTTGCACAACGAACAACTTGGCGGAAAGCTACAGTTCAAAAGACATTTGGTTTTCTAGTCCGAGAACACCTGTAAGGTAAATCCCTTCCTGTTTGACAACTCATCTATGCAACAAACAACAATTTATTTGACAAAGGGAGGTGACATTAAGAGGAGAGAACCTGAGGGTGTAGATTTGTTATATGCCAAGCCTCGAGTTAGTCATGCTTTTGTGGAAGCAGGGTGGTATCCTTTCTGTACCAGGCTTCAAGGAGAAAACCAGGAGGTTGCCAAGCATTTTGCCCAATATTTGAATGGAAACGAGGCTGATGTTTTTGGCCTTAAGCTAGAGGTTATAAAGAGCTCAATTGTAGATATTTTTCAGCTACCTCATGAAGGTGAAAAATGGTTCAAGGGACAAGTAATTTCAGGAGGCGATCTCAACAACTTCCTCAAAGATGACTGTAGAGATCCCAATTGGGAAAAAGGAATCCCTAGCATCCTCTTGAAAGAGGAATGGATTGAACCTCTTAGGACGATAAATATATATCTTACCCGTGAGAGGAGGTTCACAATGGTTTTCTTATACCACATGAGATTCCTTTTCCACCTTGCAGGGATGAAGATGTTGAAATTACCCTTTTTCTTTCTCAAAATCCTCACCAATATGTCATCTCGGATTCAGGCACACCCTACAACATCTGATTACAGTGTTTATCACCAAGGAATAATCAAGGTGTTGGTCATAGAATATTTGAATAAAAGAAACCAGACTTGGGAGCATTTCCTCTTCTACAAAGAAAGCCTAGTTGCACCTGTTCAAGAATTATCTTATTCTCATGAGCCATTAAAACACCAAGAGCCTTATCACCCCCTTGAATAGAAAGGGAAAGAAGGAGAAACTGCATCTTCATCAGTTGATAAGAGGACTAGGAGGAAATCTAAAAATATCATTGTATATAAGAAAACTAGGGTGAAAGAGGCTAAAGAAAAGACTTCCCCTTTTAATACTAAAGAAGAAACAAGGAAGGGTGAAATCTCTACACCCAAGGAGCCTAAATCCTTGAAAATCATACCCTCTATTCCTCCTTTCCCAAAGGCATACACCAGAAAAAAGAAGGAACAAGTGCTGCCAGAAGAGCTTGATTCACCTACAACTCAAGAAATCCAGAAAGCTAAGGAACGGGGAGAAAATTGGACATTAATTTCAGCAGAAACTACACTGTCAGATGAAGAAAGAGCAAAAAATGCAAGTTATACAAGAATAATAATAAGAAGACACACTATACCCAAAAAGAAATTCAGGCTTAATGTAAAGGCCTTGAAAAACCCAACATTGAAGACTGAGGTCATAGATGTGGTAAAGCAATCTGAAGAGCTTCAGGATGCAACCCCTTATACTGTAGAATCCAGTGGCTAGGAGAGAAAAGTGAAGGGTAAGCCTTTTAAGGGCGAGCAAAGTGAAACATCAAAGAGGAGGAAAGTTTAGAGAATTCCTAAGGCAAAAAGGTACCACTACAGCAGATCCAACCTCCAGAGTTACCAGGTCTCAAACTGCATCAAAAAGAAGAACAAGCTTGGATGAGATTTCTTAAGTGGCAACTCAGTCAGAGGAGATGTAAAGAAAGTTATTTTCCTGAAAATCTAGTTTTTCCTACTCTAGATGCCTTACCTATGTCTAAGCTATCTCATCTCTTTTTGAGTATAACATATGCACAGATTTTCTAAGGTCTTAATGCATATTTTTGAAAGAAACAAAATTCTACCGGAATTTCTGACAGCGTTGGGATAAACAATTTTATAATAGAATTCTACTGGAATTTCCGGCAACAACAACATTGAAGCTATATTGACAGTTGTTTATAAACCTTTTTGAGCTTGTTAAAACACGATTGGGCTTCCTAAAGTTATGGGCACGTGGAAGGAATATAGTTAATGGTTGTGGGTGATTGGTGGTTAGTTGATGAAGAAACAAGTGGTCCTAAAAAGATGGTTCATGGCAGCAACAACCCAGACCAAGATTCAATGTACTTCAAGCACACAAAACATCTTCAACATGATCATTTTTCTCCTCCTGCTCAAACATATTTCCAGTTAGTTAGCTAGTTGAGGAAGCATATCTCTAGTTATCCGTATGTTTTTTCATGGGATGTAAATAAATGATTAATGATGTAATTAAGTTGTTACATTTCTTTTGGAGGTGGCATTGCGACCTCTCCATATATATTTTCACTTGAAAATTTTTGTAAGGGTTGGTTGGTTCAACCAGAAGCTTGATATTAATAAAATACTCATTTTTACTTTATGTAGAAGGAGCTTGTGATTCAGGAAATGTTTAATGCATGATATGTTTCTTCTTCTGTTAGTTTTCTATTCATCCATTTGCAGTAACTAGAGTTTAACAATGATAACCCTTTGGAGGATCCAGATGGTTTTTATGTACGTTATGGTTTTATATACATAATTTTATAGTAGATTTAGTAGCATGTGAGTGAAGGTTCATGAATGAGGCATCAAATACTTTATGCATGTTTTTAAGTTTTTGTTCTATAGTTTGTATCTAAAACAGAGCTTTGGATGTAGGCTATTTCCTGGTTGTAGGAGTTTCTTAGGATATTTTAAACTTCTTAGGTAACTATTAGCTTCTTATTTACACTTTCAACTTCCTAATAGTACATTCTAATCCATGCAACTCATTCCTTGCCACAATTTTCCAAATACATGAGGTTTTATCTGAGTTAAAATCACTTTCAAGCATTTTAAGAGGCCATTCCACCTTTTAAAATTTTTAATTTACCAAAACCTGTTTGAAGTGAATCTTGATGTGTAAGGATTACCCTTTTGCAATCAAGGGGTGACTCCTTGTGTTAACATTAAATGACGTCATTGTCAGGGATCGAACATGGGTCACCCGCGTGACAGGTGAGAATACTCACCACTATACTACTTCGGTAGCGCTAATTTCCATAACTTAGAGTTCACAATGCCTTTGAGTTAATTTTGTCGCTGCAAATGTTTGTGTTAACATCAGGCTCCAACTGGGATGGGGGACTCCTTATGAGGCTTCCAAGAAATTTAGAAATTCCAGTTTCCTTATCCATTGGGATATGGATTCATATGTGTAACCAACTTATAAACAATGTCAAAAACTGCCGCTTATTCAAGAAACTGAAAGACTCGCTAGAAACTGAAGGAAAGCAATGCTCATGAAGAGATATTATTACCTATTCTACCCTACCCTAACCAAATCGACAACTTTCTCAAGTAAAGGCAAATTTCCACAGTAACCATTCAAGAAACTTCATGTCTGAAGGAATCCCATCTATACCACTGATCAATAGAGAATAACAGAGGTCTAAGAACAGAGACAAAAATTCCTTCAGAGAAACATGCTTACCCATGAATACTGGTGAAATAATGAAAACTGGAATTTTCAAACAATCTAAAACATATGACTCCATATAAGCTGCAATTGGATCCTCTAGACCATGATTGGAAACTTGTTGATTAAGAAAAGGCAATTGCTCATACATGCATTCCTCGTTTCTTGAAAACAAACAACCTTATGGTTCCCTTAAGATCAGATCTTAATCATCAACAATTGCAATCTCTTTGTTTTCAACATGATGATCACAAGATAGTGGTACGATAGGGTTTAAATCACACTGATAATTATGATCAGCCAAGAAAATATAGCTATCTATGCAATCATCAGTTATAATATGTTCAACATGCTTTGAAAACTGATCATAAGATAGACATGCATCCTTGTCCATAGAAAACTCTGCAAATGTTGAAGAATTCGATTCCAAATGTGAATCATACTTACATCCTTGCTGCTGGTCCAGATCTGATTCCTACTCACTGTCTTCTTGCTGCAAATCTAAAATATATTGACAGTCCTCTTTCTGTTCATCTGGTGCATGCAGATTTTAAAATATACTCGATCTCGAATCTTCTTGCTAGCACGGATGTTCTCCTTGACTTCTTCAGCATCTTCAAATAAGCGTCTTAAGGATGAATATTTCCTTTCTCTCAGGAGAAGGACAAGCTCTGAATGCTGAGCCATATCATAGTATACCATGGAAACAATCTTGGTAGGTCAGATCTCCAAAGGAATACTATGATAAATGCTTTAGAACCTCCCGTTGAAGACAAACAAAACTTATTCCTCTCTTGTCCTCAAAGTATAAAAATCAGCAAGGTATTGGTCAAAATACTTGTTCTCACCCCAATTCTTTAGAAAATCATTGGACAATTCGATCCAAGAACCAATGGAATCATCTCTCAAACTCTTAAACCATACTGCAACATCTCTAAACAAATATTTGGAGAAAAACCTCATAGTAACATCATCATGAACTATCTCAAACTGATCAACAAAATTTTCAAAGGCCCCCAAATGCCTCTTAGCTATAACATGATCCTCTCCATAAAACCGAGGAAGATAATCAGGGAAATCAATAGGATAAGGATGAAGGTGATATGGCAGCCTTAAAGGTTTAAACATCTTGTCTCTGATTATAGTTTGAAAACTAGTGGGTTGAATATGAGGTTTAACAAGCTGATGGAAAGACTCAGCCGAAATAGAAGAGGGTGATGAGATATCTGAAGGCTTTGAATCAACTTCATCACTCTCATGATTACAAGGATGATCAATTTCAGGAGGGATTTCAATACAAAGATCATCCTTATGAATAAGTTGAGGTGAATATACAAGATCAACATCTACAACACAGGTAGAATGCATGTGTTCTTATTCCAAGGATGGATATATAAATGAAGGTTGATGATCATCTGAATAAACAAAGCACAAGATGATCCTCTTTATATGTAAAGGAGAAAACATGAAATATCTGATAAAGAAGAACATGAGTTCATGAAGAAAGCTCATAAGATGATACCTGGTCATCCCCTTTCCTATGGTCATCTTCTGTCAACAAGATCCTCCCCAGTGAAGTCTTTGATTGTGGAGTCGCCAAGTTGATAATTACAGTCAATTTATGTGTCCCTCTCTTGTCTACCATCAAGAGTTGGATCTATGTCGCTCTCCCAGGGAAGCTAGATTCACACTCCATCCCCGACAATGGTGCCATTTAATGTTAACTCAAGGAGTCACCCCTTGATTGAAAATGGGTAAGCCTTACACATCAAGATTCAATTCAAACAGGTTTTGGTAAATGGAAAATTTTAAAAGATGGAATGGCCTCTTAAAATGCTTGAAAGTGATTTTAACTCAGATAGAACCTCATATATTTGGAAAATTGTGGTAGGGAATGAGTTGCATGGATTAGACTATAATATTAGGAAGTGGAAAGTGTAACAAAGAAGCTGATAGTTACCTAAGAATTTTAAAATATCCTAAGAAAATCCTACATCCAGGAAATAGCCTACATCCAAAGCTTTGTTTTAGATACAAACTATAGAACAAAAACTGAAAAACATGCATAAAGTATTTGATGCCTCAGTCATCAAACTTCACTCACATGCTACTAAATCTGCTAGAAAATGATGTACAGAAAACCAGAACATACATAACAACCATCTGGATCCTCCAAAGGGGTCTCATTGTTAAACTCCAGTTACTGCAAATGGATGAATAGAAAAATAACAGAAGAAGAAACATACCATGCATTAAACATTTCTTGAATCATAAGATCCTTCTACATAAAGTAAAACTAAGTATTTTATTAATATCAAGCTTTTGGTTGAACCAACCAATCCTTACAAAGTTTTTCAAGTGAAAATATATAGGGAGAGGCCCCAATGCCACCTCTAAAAGAAATTTAACATCTTAATTACATCATTAATCATTTAGTTACATCCCAGGAAAAAAAATACACATAACTAGAGATATGCTTCCTCAACTAGCTAACTAATTGGACAGATGTTTGAGCAGGAGGAGAAAACTGATCATGTTGAAGATGTTGTGTGTGCTTGAGGTACACCAAATATTGGTCTGGGCTGTTTCTGCCATGAACCATCTTTTTAGGACCACTTGTTTCTTCATCAACTAACCACCAATCACCCACAACCATCAACTAACTTCCTTCCACGTGCCCATAACTTTAGGAATCCCAATCGTGTTTCAACCAACTCAAAAAGGTTTATAAATGGCTGTCAACTTCAATGTTGTCGCTACTAGAAATTCCGTTATAATTCTATTATAAAATAGTTTATCCCGACGTTGTCGAAAATTCTGGTAGCATTCTGTTTCTTTCAAAAATATGCATTAAGAGCTTAGAAAATATGTGCATATGTTATACTAAAAAAGAGTTGATATAACTTAGATAGTTAAGACATCTAGAGTAGGCAAAACTAGATTTTCGGGAAAATAACTTTATTTACCTCTCCTCTAAGTGAGCTACCACTTCAACAATCTCATCCAAGCCTATTCTTATTTCTGATGCAGTTTGAGACCTGGTAACTCTCGAGGCTGGCTCTACTGTAGTGGTACCTTTTCCCTTAGGATTTCTTTGAACTTTCCTCCTCTTTGATGTTTCACTCTGCTCACTCTTAAAAGGATTACCCTTTACTTTTCTCTTCTGGCCACTGGATTCTGCAATAGAAGGTGTTACAACCTGTATCTCTTTAGATTGCTTGTCCACATCTATGACCTCAGTCTTCAATGTTGGGTTTTTCAAGGCCTTTACATTAAGCCTGAATTTTTTGTTGGGCCTAGTGTGGCTTATTCTTATTATTCTTGTATAACCTGCATTTTTTTCTATTTCTTCATCTGACAAGGTAGCTTCTGTTGAAAGTACTATCCAATTTTCTCCATTTTCCTTAGCTTGCTATATTTTTGGAGCTGTAGGTGAATCAGGCTTTTCTGGCAGCACTTGTTCCTTCTTTTTTCTGGTGTATGCCTTTGGGAAAGGAGGAATATAGGGTATTATTTTCAAGTATTTAGGCTCCTTGGGTATAGATATTTCACCCTTCTCTGTTTCTTCTTTAGTCTTAAAGGGGGAAGTCTTTTCTTTAGCCTCTTTCACCCTAGTTTTCTTATATACAATGATCTTTTTAGCTTTCCTCCTAGTCGTATTACCAGCAGATGAAGATGCGGGTTCTTCTTCTTTCCCTTTCTATTCAGGGGGTTGATAAGGCTCCTGGTGTTGTAATGGCTCCTGAGAATGAGATAATTCCTGAACAAGTGCAGATAGGACTACTTTGTAGAAGAGGAAATGGTCCCAAGTCTGGTTTCTTTTCTTCAACTCTTCTATGATGAACACCTTGATTATTCCTTGGTGATAAACACTGTAATCATATGTTTTAGGGTGTGCTTGAATCCGAGCTGACATCTTGGTGAGAATTTTGAGCAAGAAAAAGGGTAAGTTCAACATCTTCATCCCTGCTAGGTGGAAAAAGAATCTCATGTGGTATAATAAAACCACTGTGAACCTACTCTCATAGGTAAGATATATCTTTATCGTCCTAATAGGTTCAATCCATTCCTCTTTCAAGAGGATGCTAGGGATTCCTTTTTCTCAATTGGGATCTCTACAATCATCTTTGAGGAGTTTGTTGAGATCACCTCCTAAAATTACTTGTCCCTTGAACCATTTTTCACCTTCCTATGGTACCTGAAAAATCTCTGCAATTGAGCTCTCTGTAACCTGTATCTTAAGGCAAAAAACATCAACCTCCTGTCCATTGAAATATTGGGGAAAATGCATGGAAACCTCTTTCTTTTCTCCTCCAAACCTGGTATAGAAAGGATACCACCCTGCTTCCACAAAAAGATGACTAACTCAGGGCTTGGCATCTAACAAATACGCACCCTCAGGTTCTATCCTCTTAATATCACCTCCCTTAGTCATTAAAAAACAATAAAATGTTGTGTGTTGTGTAGATGAGTTTTCAAATAGGCAGGGATTTACCTTACAGGTGTTCTCGGACTGGAAAACCAAATGTCTTTTGAACTAGAGCTTTCCTCCAAGATTCTCGCTATGCAACAACTTATTCACCAACATTCATAGGCTCGATAATTTCAATTTTCACTCGTTCTCCTGACTGAGGATTAGAGAAACAAGTGGTTGAGTCTAAATTCTAAATGTGTTGGAAGATATCCTATTATGTATTTCTTGAAAACGCTGAAAATTTCGGCAGCATGCTATGCAACGGGTTTAATAGACCATTTTAAATAATGAGTAGTGAACTTAGATTCAGAATTAAGACATGGAAGCTCTTTTAATTGGGGACAATGGCTCCTAGGATGGATAGACATGAGACATGATTCCTAACTCTAATGCTCATGATGACACCCAAACCCTAAACGTGATGTAAAAATCTATTCAAACTGAGATCCATGCCAAACACTCATATTACATGACGTGGTGTATAAACAGGTGTAACCTTGACGCCGAATGACATGAAAACTAATGGGAAAAATGGAATAAAACACATGTGTTTTTTTCAGAGTATGCTTCCAAAATTTTCGGTAGCGCCAGTGTTTTATGAAAAATAGAGTATGTTTCTGGAAATTTTGGTAGCGCTAATTTCCAGAACTTAGAGTTCACAATGCCTTTGAGTTAATTTTGTCACTGCAGATGTTTGTGTTAACACTTTTCATCACGATGTTTCTCTTCCTATCATAAGAAATGGCCTTCATGTCGATGATTTCATCTATAGGCTTTGAAATAGACTGATCTCCCCAAGACAATGTATTTCCCGAGCTTCCTAGTGTGTAGTGATTCTCTATAGTTTCTTCCCGTGTCGGTTCTTGTTATGTTTCATGATTGTGTCCACTCGAATCCTTGGCAGGGGAGTTTCTTGGATTCTCTGTAGGCTGGTCATCCTACCCAGTTTCAATGATTAGTTGTGTGTTCACTCCAGATGAGGGAGTAGGCATAATCTCAGTACCGATTGAAGGTTCGTCTGGTGGGGTGCCAATTTCTAGTAGCTTCATTGTTCCTTCTTATTCACCCATGTCCATGTCATCTTTGGAGCTGGAACCATGTCGTTGAGTCTCTCCTGTCAGATGTGTTTCTAATGAACTAAGAAATTCATCGTCATTAGTGATTTTGGCATCCTTGCCACCCTCCTGAGGTTCTAATACAATTTCATCGGGAGCCAGAGAAAATACTTCTCCTAGGATTTCCTCCTGGGTGATTACAACCGGAGATATGTGTGAAACTTCCGAGCCTTCATCATTATCATATATCGTGTTTAGGTCCACAAGAATGTTTGGCACCCTTGTTCCACTTGATACTCCTATTGGCCTTTGTTGAACTAAAGCTGTTATCAAGGATCTCACCTGGATAGTTTCTTCCCGATCGGAAATTTTTGTTGGTGGAGCGGGACTTGAGCCATTTGGCTCTACCTCCTAGTCATTGATGTTGATTGGGGTAATCCTCAGTAGTTCAATCAAAGGGTTAAGTGGGGGATCTTGTTTTTCCCTTTTTATGGCTCTTTGGGCTTCTTCTAATAACAAAATCCCCCTCCTTCGTGCATCTACTGCTTCCACTATTCTGCTTTCGTCTCTGACCCTGAGAGCTTCTTGAGTTGTCTTCTCTATTTCTCAACCTACTCATCTAGGGACATCGATCTGAATTTAGTCATGTTCAGGTTGTCCCATCTTTGCAGTACTTTCTCGTAGTCAAGGGCACCTTCAGTGAAGATTTCATCTTCAAAATTATCATGAGCATATGGCCAATATGAAGATACCTGCACCGCTTGTTGTGGAACTAAGCCATTGGGATCGTTCTTTCAAAATAGACCTGTATCAAATCGGTACTCGAGCTGATTTAGCCCCTCCTTTTTTGCATGCACAGTGTCTCTGACCATGTAAAATCCTATGTGGAAACCATAGGGAATGAAAGCTCTCTTCTTGTCTTTGACAAGGGAGGAATTGTAGCCTTGCAAGATGGCCTGGTAGTAGATCTCCCCCAAAATGAGGTGATCCAGGACATGAACAGGGAGAAGGTGGGGTGTGCCAATAGCTCCGAACACTCTAATATAAGTGTTAGTTTCTTCAAAGTACCAATGGCCAAATTTTTCTATCATCGTCTTCGCTGCCACCAAAATCCACGAGCACTCTTTTCGGAAGATGAGGAAGTAAACCCTAGCTAGGAACTCATCACATATTAAAGAATATGCTCTCTTGTATCTATTTTCCCACAATATGCTGAAATAGACATGTACATGCAATTCATAAATATGTCAACTCAAATTCATACTTGCAAAAATGTTCCTTGCGCAAATTGCATCCAACAAGTAGGATGCCATGTAGAAGGTCAAAACCTCTCCTTCCTTTGGTGTCTGAGCCTGTTAAATATTTATACTGAGCTTCTTGGAGATAATGGCTCCCCAATTGAAGTTGCTCCTCGAAATTGTCATGGTGTATGCTAAGGGCATCCATGCCTCTAAAAATTTGGAGCAATCCTTTTCTCCATATAACTGATAGATTAAGGCCATTAGATACATGTATGGATCTTAGATATTTATTGTGTTGTACCAGTCAGTGCTCCTATTTGTGAATTTCTTATCTTCTTTCCCCTGTGAGGCTAGCAATTGACTGGTATCATGAATCTCGTAGAAATTGTCCACTAAGTCTGTGTTTTTCCTTTCCTCTGGGTCTCTAATGTTTTAGTACTTCTGCACCTCCGTTGGAAGGAAAACACCAACACACTCACCTTTTTCATTGTTGATGGTGAAATTTACTGTGTCATCATGGTCAATTAGCCATCCAAAGGTCTTGATGCAGGGCAGAACTGGGGTCCGGCTAGCCACCCGATGCAGATTTGACCTCTGAATGTTTGGAAACACCTCATCATCCAATATTCAGAAATCTGGATTTCTATGCGGCATGAAATCATGGTATCCATCCTACCTCATTTTGTTGTATAGGTCTCCCCAATGCAGGAGCATCACTTTAGACCATGTGGTCGCTTCTGTGTCATTGAATGCTGGAGGCTAGATAAATTCCTTCTTGGTGGACGTGCGGATAACTGATTCCATCTTCAAGGAAAAATCCAACTCCCTTGAAGCACTCAGCGTAGAGCCTTCCCCAACCTTTGGTTACTTTATTTTAGGCATCCTTGGCGAGTGTTTGGTTGTCGGATTTCTTGGAGGCATTTTATGCAAACAGACAAAGTGAGATACCAACCTCTAAAAGTACTATGGAAGCAATTTCAAATGTTGAAATGATGAAGACATTGCATACCTCTTCCTTGCAAAATATTAACCTGGTTTAGAGTTAAATATCGGTTGTAAGCTCCTCAACGTGCTCTCTCTCTCCTTCAACTTCTCCAGGGAATAAAATATTTATGCACATAATGGCACATTTGAATATGTCTTTGTAATTTAAACAGAGATAATACTTGCCTTGTCGCATTAGTTCTTAAATTCAAGGTTGTAAATGTGCCCTGCACAATCCATCACTAAATATGAACCACGCTCGGGATTAAATGCAATGCAAACTGGTGGCGCAGGAGCAGGTTACTTCGTAGTTCATCGACGGATTCACAATTTTGTTTTCTGGTCGGCATGCAGGATAGTAACGTGGGCTGATCGAAACATTAATTGGCCTCTTAAATAACAAAATCCAATCTTATCCCTGTCGAAAGTATCCCATCAAACTATCGACCCTTATCGTATTTTCAACACTGGTATGATTGACATCGGGGGAAAAAGGCAGGGTAGAGTGGCTAGGATTTCCGATGTAGAATGTGGAAGGTTTGGTGAGAAACCCCCGTCGTATGATATCCTATCTATCCGCCGATAGTAAACGATTGGATTGACGTTGATGCTTTTTCTTAAACTTTTTATTTTTTTGTTGTTGATACCTTTGGTCGAAAGCTTTGATGCTGACCCAAAAATTAGTACAATGTTGACTTGGAGATATGGACATGATACAAGGAATATCAAGATATGACATAGGGAAAACAGGCTGCATCGTACGAATTGCTTACGAAAAAGACACATGACGGTTGATTTTGACCTTTTCGTGGGAAACATTCCTTCAACATCGGTGATTTCCTTTAGACATAATTCTGGTTTTTGCACCATGTTCTATCGATGTCGATGTCGTAATGAGGATTGGTGATCGACGATTAGCGAAGCGTTAAAGTGAAAATTTCTGCAATTTCCTCTCTTGAATTTTGCCAACGCCGAAGATGTCTTGGTGATCGACAATTGACGATGGAATTTTATTTCGTTTGCGATTTACCCCTTGAAACTTACCGATGTTGAAGGGTATTGGTGATGTTAAAATACTATCTTATAGGCCAAATTTTGCCAATCAACGATTGCTAAAAGTTTTAAACTGTGTACCTTTTGGGCCTATCGCTCATTGTTACTTAGAGAAAAGTTCAGTCCATCAAAACAAAAAAAAATGGCCAATGATAAGGTTTGATGACATAAAATAAAGAAAATTCATTCATCCATGATAAAGACTTTGACTTAGAAAAATGAAAAGTGGTACCCAAAAATAAAAAGATTTCACAAATACTTTTAGGGTGTGTTGAGTGCTCAATAGTACCATATGCAAAGAATGCAATCAATGGGTTTTTAATAGCAAGAAAAAAAAGGTAATCAAATTCTAGAATACTATTGAAAGAAATATCATGAAAAAAACCATTGTTAGAAAGTATAAAATAGAGGACAAAAGGCATCTATAAAGGGAGCAAAGGATTGCATAAGATTTGGGAATTAACTAGGTCTCTCTAACATGCAAGTAAAACAATACCATCCCTAGTGTTTCTCATCCTATTTCCTAAACCTATCCTCCCTCAACTTTCATCAAGATTCACTTTGATTTTCCCTCTAAATTAAACCCAATACCTTTAGGCATTTGTATATCCTCCATATATATCTTGGGCCTCATTATTCACATACATGCTAGTTATTAGTGGGAAGGAGATCAACAATTCAACTAAAATAGAATACCTTTAAGTAGGCCTTCTCATTGCAAGACTAATCTATAGAAGAAGCTTGTTGTTGGGGGAGAATCTCTAATGATGGTCAACACTCTATCCAAAATCATCCGTCACACCCACTTTGGAAACTTAACGCTAAATTGGAGGATTAATACAACGTAAGAAGAGGTTTCCCATATCAATGAAGATATCATAATTCCTTATCATATCCATAGAAAAACCAATAATCTAGTAGGCCACCTAGCTAATGAAGATGTTAATTGGTGAAAAAAGGATCTCAATACAACATGGGAGGCTTGTGAAATAAACACTTTCTTAGCCAATTGCCAAAGACTTCGAGAGGAGGACTTACAACCCAAAGATGTGAGGATAAGGAAACAAATGCATGATGGATAGGATTATGGAAGCATGGTTGCAAAAGCATGGATTGATTGATAAGGCCACTGATGTAGGGTTGTCGAAGCATGTCAATTGAAGCATGGAAATGGAAACATGGTTAGAAAATCATGGATTGACTTATTTTTTCTTAGGAACTGATCCTCAACTTATTAATGTTAAATAACAATGATGATCAGGTTTTTGTTTCACCTTTTTTAAATGGAATAAAATGTTATGTAAGCCTCTCAAAAGTATAAACATGTGAAAAGGAACTAAAATTTCAAGACCTCCTTAGTTGGACGAGCCATTCTTCTTTGTCCTTCTCCATTGCTTATTTTTACTCTACTATTACTATGAATAAATGAATTTATTACAAAGAAATAGGTGTTGGGCTTGTTATAACACAATTTGTAGGTTGGGAAAATCCTAACCCAACCACCAAAATGGAAAAAACTAAGATATGTTGTACCCAATGTCACCTCGATATAGGTCTCACACTTCGAGGGTGACTAGGTCACTCTAGGGAGGCGATCCCGGTGACCCTGGGGGAATTGTGATGGATGGAAGGGAAAGAAGAGAAGTACCCCCATAAATATTAGTGATGGAAGAGGAAAGATGGTTTTTATGACTCACCTTTGGGTGGTTTAAGGTTTTCAAGTATTTGGATGCCTACAAAGGGTGCTTGTACCTACCTGAGACACACGAAAAGCCACACTTGCATATAGTAATGTTAGGTGGAAAAGAAAGTTAATATTGCTGTCCCTAATTGCATAAATAATAAATCATATATATCATCACATAAAAGATAATCATTTCTGCAATATAAGTGCTAAAAGTCCAATTGAATAAGCATGAGACAAGCTAGTAAAAAAGTAGTTTAGCTCAACAATGATAGAACAAGACTGTAGCACAAAAAGCAAGGTTGTCATAAAAAGGTAACTGCAGTGCTATTTATCAGTCTTATGGTTGTAAAAAAATTGTTAGTACAGAAATATATTTAACCACTAAAACTTCCTCAAAAATTTCCAAAATAGGTGTTGTACTTAGTAGATTATGTTGGCAGATTTTAGGAAAATTGCAACGGTTAAATTAGGAGTTATTGAAGAGTCTGGTTAGGGTTTTATGCAGCCCTATTGGATTAAGTTAGATTTGTAACAGAAGCAATAAATACTTGGAGAAATTAAATTCCCTAGTGGCTCAAGCAAGCATTTATAGCATAGATTTGATTCCACTAGGAACAACTTCAAAATCACAAAAATTCACGTTTCCCAAAGCAACAATTTTATATCTCCAATGCAACAAGTGATGACTAGTGAGGTTAATGGAGTCAAGAAAATAAATAGCTAAAGGTAATACCTCTTTGGGGGTGTAAATCCTCTTACTCCCCAAGGAAAGTATCCCTAGCTAGGGTTTAGGCTAAGAGGGTGTATGCACTTATACTTATCTTAGAAAATTCTTGTTAAACCAATAAAATTTAATCATAAAATGATGGAGGCTAATATGGGGGTGTATTCCCTTATACTTCCCACCTATCTTTAGAAAAATAACCTTGTGTTGAAACAAAATGATAATACAATGCAAAAAATACTTACCAATTCAAGGAAAATGCTAAGATAAACCACCTCAATAGAAAAGAAGAGCCTTCCAAGGCTAGTGCATCACTTCTATCAACCAAATAACCAAGAAAGTAGCTGCACAAAAGAGAAAAATAGAGAAATAACCTAAGATAGCGAAAATTCCAGTCCAAGTACCTCTCCAAAATGGGAGCGTTATGTTATGAAATGAGATCTTATGATCTCTATTTATACAAAATGTCTCCAAAATAGTTTGTCCACATAATTTTAGGGTAAACCACATGAATAGGGGTTAACAACCCTAATATTTCCCCTTTTACAAAATAATATTAAACAATTCACTTAAAAAATACTTTTACACAAAAAGAAACACTAACTTAAGGTGATGTCACCCCTTTAGGGGGATGTTTTGAAACTAGGAGCAAGTCGTTGGTGTTGGAGGAGTGTAGTTAGGCTTACCACATCTACATGTCAATCATGAAAGTCATTTTCTTTATGGTCAAATCCTCATTCTCCTCAAAACATCCTTTTGCCAATGAATGATAACCTCACCACCAAACCTTATCCCTCCTAGGTGATGTCATGCCTCCAAAGATGACATTTTTCCTCTCCTAGGAAAAACATTTGGCATGTGAGAGATGGGTTATGTCATCCACAATGTATTCTATGCCTCTGAAGGTATGTCTCTTTCATCCAGCCCGCAGGCCCTTGGCATCCACCTGTGGGATTCAAGCCCCATGGAATCCCAAGCTAGGCTTGTTCCTCCAAAATTTTCCACAAACCAGGTCTTGCAAAGACAAATAAGAACGCCCTCCAAGGATCTCAAGTCAAAATATCATGATAAGTAAATCAAATCAATAAATGAGACACATAAGCACGTGCATAAAATATTACCCTGTAAAACAATTAAGTGTTCAAAGACATGATGCGACTAACCAATATTGGATATGGGAGGGTTGAATAGGTGTCCTATTGGGTAGATATTTTCCTACGTCAAGGAGTGTTTCCAAGAGATCCCTCTCTAAGCCATGTAAAGTGGATGAAGTGGTTAAGGATCAAGACTCAATGAGCATAGGTTTCATGACATACAAGGGGTTGTAGGGTCTCATTCATGGGTGCCTTTGTAGAGGGTGTGTGGCACCTTCATTTGCAATGCATTTTTTTCCAAGCCCATCGTTTTTCCATTCTTTGTTTCTTTCATAATTTAAGGACAATTTGAAGGCCACTATCATGGCATGGTGTCCAGATAATGATAGTGTCACTCACGAATACCTAGCAGAAATGAGAAGGTTGGCTCGTGATGAAAACCCCTTTCTCTCAGTCATGCAACTGAGAGTCATTACCCTGTCTTGGTGACGAGATGATCGTAATTTCATACCACTAAATATCCAATATCATGATAGGTCAGCTCGTGATGAGACATCCTATCCTTAAACTAACCATTTAAGCATTCATAATCATTATTCTTGTGGGTCTCCCTTTTCTTATAGATACACATTTCATTGTTTTCTTGGTGGATTCCTTGGAAGAAGCATCTAGAAGGTTTATATATAGGCTTTTATATTTTACCCAACAACAATCCCTCTGGGCCTTCAGTCCCTTCTTCCGATAGAATGAGGGACAACCCCTTATTGGGTTAATGCACACTAAAATCCCAAGAGATAAGGAAATGGGAAGTTTAAGTGATGGAAAGTGGTACGTATGGTCAGGAATGGTATGATGGATCTTCAAGGGAGTTCCTAGTAGCAAACCCATTCCCAAGAAAGACCACTTAATAGGGCACAATGTCAACCACCAAGGTGAAACATGGAAAAAGGAATAATGTCCAAGCATATGTCATGAAGTCTAAAGCAATCTAAGATACAACATACTCAAATTCCTCAAATATTGAAATGACAGTTACCATAATACCTAACTTGTACCTCATGGAGCAAGGCCCATTGCCTCTCAGAAGCCAACTGGTGTGGTGGATGCCATATGAAAATCTATGACCTATGTGGTGGTGAGAAGGGTCTCCATCTGTGAAAATGGATATTGTTGTTCATGTTGTCTCTCGACACTCCATATTTTCAACCTGAGGGCCTTGAGAAATAATCTCCTTAGTTATCCCATAAAATGCGGATACCATCTGTCTCCTACTTAGGGACATGTGCTCATCGTAGAGTGTGTGAGAACCACAACATCTCCTAGTATACCTGTGCCTACCAAAAATTAGACAAAGACATCAGATCATCTAGGGTGTGTTATCACCCTTTATCCATACACATAAAAAAGAAAAAAATGAAAACTAATCTAGAAAAGACAAATTTTGACATTTTTTTCAAAATTTATAAACTAAGCATGAAATCAATATGCAAGTAGAGAAAAATGAAATATGAAGTGCATCTAAAATACTATGAGGAATAAATATGAAAATGCAAGAAATAAAAATGACTTTCCTACTTACTTGGGGGGCATGGTGCCATAAATATCAGGTGATGGGTGATGTCAGGTGAAGTCATACAACCAGTGAAACCAGTTGATCATCCCATAAAAGTATCTCCCCCTATGTTTTATTATGTAAAACAACAAATATAAGAAAGCACGTAATGTGTAATATCCCCGAGGACGAGCCTCAGTTGTATTTATGAATTGTAACATGTTTTGTAGGCTGGTGAGCCAAGCAATTATAAGATGATAGGATTAAGTTTTTATGAGGCCGGTGAGCCTAGGTGTTAAAGGCCAGGAGCCTATTTCGTACACGAAAATATTCATATTATTAATATAAAAACATCGTTGCGTGTAGACTGACCACGAAGAAAGAGTATGGGGGACTAAGCTCCACTAGGTTGGGTAAGGGAGAGGGGAATGAGAGGCTGGAAATAAGGACTAATCTTAAGAGCTTAATTCCAAGAATAATTTATTATTATTCTAAATGTTGATAGAAGGATATGATTATATCCTAAGTTCCTTGGGGAAGAGGGAATGACTTCCAAATGGAAAGGAACATGCTTCATGAGCAACATGTGTCAGCTCAGGAACATGCAATTTTAAGAGGGAGTTATTGTTGTTTGAGGGGGGAATCATGGAGTTTTGGGGAGACACACAGTTGGATCTCACACTCTCACATTCTCGCCATTATCTGACTAGTCGACCACCTTTATCCTGACAAGTTCACTCACGCACTGAGCAAGCACACAACCATCCATTTCCGCCATTGTTGCACCCGTGACCATCGTGAACCACGATAACTTGCACACACAGGTATTTTTCTGAGTCATCCTCTGACTTACCATAGTTCTGTTAATTCCTCCTCCCTTGCCCATTTGTATTAGGAGCTGGATAGAAGAAACAAGTTGTTAGGCCTATGGTTTGTAAAGGCGGGATGTCGGGACTGTAGATTGAAGAGGCAAGTTGTTAGGCCTATTAGAAACTCTCTCCAAGTGAGAGAGTGTGATGAGGGAGTGAATTTTCCTAGAGGAAGTCTAGTAACAAATACAAAGCTCTGAGAGTTTATGTCTGGCCTGTTGCTGAAGCCCTAGAAGGGAGGTGGAGCAACTGATGAACTGTGTGACAGTGAAGATGTATACTCCTTGGGTGGGACAAGGATGTGGGGAATGAGAGTCTGTGAGCAGTGAGCGTAAGTGTATCCAGAGAGTATCCTTCCTATTAAACTGTGTGACATTCCTATTAGCCTTGCCAAGCCTAGGAATTCCTTTCTCGATGGAGTTTAGTCCCAGCTCGGGGGTGACCCACTACTGAGAGTGATGAGCAGCGTGGTCTAAGACTGGGAGGTTCGTGGAAGGTCTGCATGCAGTCGGTGG
This sequence comes from Picea glauca, assembly GCA_000966675.3. Classification (NCBI taxonomy): domain Eukaryota; kingdom Viridiplantae; phylum Streptophyta; class Pinopsida; order Pinales; family Pinaceae; genus Picea; species Picea glauca. Next base: position 210,827 of record JZKD02S0845172.1, on the reverse strand, counting down.
TCTTCACAATCCAAAGATAAGTATCAATTATATGTTTAATGATGTATGTTGTGCATGTCTGTGAGTCTTACAATGTTATCATGTGTTTTCGTTGCATGTATGATTTACGGTCAATTTCACATGAGTTAGTATAGAAGTAGTATATTTTATTTCCTTTTATTTCATTAGGAATGCATGTAATATATATATGTACTTCGAGATGAAAAATTAACCTACTATCAAATCTTAACAGTATGTTGGTGGTGTTACATGGCTCGGCCATGGGTGGTCGGGTCTGCCACAAATTGGTATCAGAGCTAAGAGAGATGTCCAAGAAGTGAAGTTTCCCCTCCTATTGGTATTTGGGTATGTTAAAAATTGGTATCGGAGCCATGGTTTCAACACCGAGCCTAGATGGACCATGTTAGTGGAAGCTAAAGCAAAAGTTTCAGAAAACAATTGTTGTCGAAATGGAAAAAATAGAAGTACAAAGCTAGTTTTTGACACTAAGCCTGAATTAAGCCGTATAAGTGGTTATGGAATCAAAAGCTCATAGAAAATTGTTGTTATGAAGGTCAAAATTTGAATTCATATCATTCCAAAGTGCCAAGAGAACACCTTGTCTATGTTTGGAAGCTCAAGAGGTATAGCGGTTCAAGAAATATAACAGAGAAAAGAGACTGCAGTAACCGGGGGTTTGGAACTGCAAGGTTTGAATTTGAGCCATCAAATCGAGCAAAGATTAAATTACAACCATTAGATCTCATTGAGGGGAGATCGATGATGGGGAACCATTGTAGAAATCGCAAGAGAAATTAAAGCATGAACAAGTTGAGACTCTGAAATCCCTCAGGATTGTTGATCTTACTAGATCAACAAATCAATAGTGGATATCGATACCACTACAGACGAGCATCTTTGAATTCTGAAGATCGGGAAGGAAATTAAAGCATGAGCAAGTTGAGTTTCCACAATCACTCCTGCACGTTGATCTTCACGTTTTATTAAAACATGATTGTCGATCTTGAAAAGTGAGATAAGCACCCAAATGTTAAGTCGAGGTCACAGCTCTCGATCACGTGTAGAGAAGACAGAGCGAAATTCTTGTATTTCCTATCCGTCGATCCAATCAAGGAACATGTGTCAGAAAGTTAGCTTGTTCAGGAATATGGCGTTCGGGAGAAATGGAGTGTGTTGATGCACAAACTCCTGAAGTCCCGAAGTCCAGATTTAATTTGGACCGTTCGTCGCAAGAGACGCGTGTCAAAATATCAACTTGTTTGGGAGTTCGACGTTCGAGAGAAACGAGGTATGCTAAGGTGAAACCTCTCGAAGCTCGAAGTCCCGGAGTGACATGGCCTACTGATGTCACTAGGGATGACGTGGACACATGGAATGTGTGCCACGTGTCCATGAGTTAAGAACCTTCGTAATATGGAAATACAGTCAGGACGTGTCATATGTCACCCACCTAATTGGACCACGTGTCAGCTTCGTGTGTCCTACCGAGTGGCGATCCTGGTGGTGTTACAAGGTAGTTAAGAAAGACGAATAAGTTAGCTGGATCGGGCCCACATTAACTTTGGTCATGATCTATCAAGTTCAAGGGTCTGTAGGCATTGCAGAGATTCAAGTTGTGTGACAAATAATTCTAAAAGGAAGTCTCGCAATCCAAACCACGGTTTCCCAGAAATGGTACGTGTCAGTGTGTGGACAATTGTGGAACGATCATCGGGTTACTCCAAAACCGCCGACCCATGTCCCTACAATTGGAAACGTATAAAGTTTGATGTGATGTTTTCGACATTTATTAGTTCGAGCACAGAAACTATGGGCCCTAGTGGACGCGTGGTGCCATATCGTGAAGTCCAAAGACTAGACACTCCTTGTGATGGAATGGGAGGAAGAAACCCCTGAAGTTCCGTTACGTTGAAGTAAAGTGATGCGATGACGTGACCAAAGTGACATGGATCTATGCGAAGACTCACGGTTTAGGAGTTATGGGTTGTGCAAAGGTGGAATCATCTGAAGTTTCGGAGCCCTGAAGCTCCGAAGTCCCAGAACCCTGAAGCCTAGAGCTCCATACCGAGTATCAGTCGTTGGATGTTGGGAAACGTGAACTGTTGATCCACCCTACTTCGTGATTTCACCAATTTCGACACTCTGAGAGATTTGTTGTGATGAGCTTTGAAATCTGTCAAAGCCTGGAGCCCTAAGTTTCAGAGCTCCGGATAAGAACCCAAATCATAAGCATTGGGTCACAACCGCAGTCACATGCGAACCAAGGGATGAATTAAAGGGGCTAGCGCCCAAAATTTGTGGTAGAACATAACTGGGCTTAGAAATTGAAGTCGAGGGGTTCTTGACCAAACAAGACCTTTAGAAAGTGGAATCTGATATTGTTTTGTTGAATCATATTGGTTTATTTTGGAAAATTATTAAAGTTTGATAGCTTAACAAAATTTGGGTTGACTGCACATTTTGCAGAGTTAACAATTGTCAAAACCAAAGAAAAATGTCTCTTAGTGCAAAGAAATGGGGAAGGCATAGGGTGCTTACAGTTCGGAAAATGAAGTTTGAGGAATGCATGTCCATATAGGAGTTGAAGGATTGAACTCCAATGGGCATGAAGAAAAGATAAATAAGGAAGGAAACATGATGAAAATCATTGAAAATTTGTAGAAATATGTTCAGACTCACCGAGCAGATAAAATAAATCTCATGAAAGCCAGGGAACAACAGGGAGAATTTGACATAAAGTTGATGCAGAGCCTGAAAAGAATATAAAAGAAATTGTATAAGGAGAGTGACTCCAGTAAATCAGGAAGTCACAGGTTCCCTGATGAGAGGAGAAAATCAAGGAGTGTTGGCAGACACCATCATCACTCCCAAGGACACTGCAAGAGGAGGGCAGACAATATTTGAATTCCATCTACTACCAGAAAGCATAGGAGATATGGAGTGGATGAAATGAAGGGTGAAATGAACAAGATTAAACCTCCTACTTTTGATGGAGAGCACCAAAAGGAGGAATATGTTGAGACATGGCTTCTTGTCATGAGGAAATATTTCCAACTGCAGAATTACTCCTCTCATGCAAAAGGAAGAATTGCAATGTATCAACTGAAAGGAAAGGCATCCATGTGGTGGGACCAACTTGTGCAAGTATAACATATCAAAGAGAAGAATGTTACCTGGAGGGAATTCAAGAAACACTTTGAAAATAAATACTTAAGTAAGAGATACTATGATAGAAAGATGAAAGAGTTGTTTGAACTCAAATTGGGCAGCATGACTACAGATGAAATGAAAGAAGATTCCTAGAGCTGTTGAAGTATGTCCCTTTCATCAAAGATGAGGCTATCAAAGTCCAAATATATTTGAGTGGACTGCCAACTTTCCTTAGTGACAAGATCCAATATGATGATCCTAAAACTATGGAGGAATCCATAAGGAGATAAAAATGCTTATATGATCAACATAAAGGAAATCCTACTTTCCAAAAAGCTTGGGAAGACAAGAAGAAGTTTAAGAGGGAATGAAGGCAGAAGGGGAACAAGCCACCCTTTTTATGGAATAATCCTCAAGACAACCAATGTTTATAGAGCCCAGGAAGGTTGAAGTAGGTGGACAAAGGCCAAGACAACCACCTATGCAACGTTGGGGTTGTAAAGGAGATCACAAGTATAGATATTTCCCTCACAAAAGTGACAAAGTAAGAGTTGTCCACAATGTTCAGCAAATAGAAATAGTGGAGGACATGTGCAGTAGAATACCAAGGATCTATGCACCCCTGGACAATAAGAAAGTTGAGTTTCAATCGCAGATGATTGAAGTTGAAGGTATGATCAATAACCATGCCATTACTATTTTAATTGATTTAGGGGATAGTCAAAGTTAAATAGATCCCAAGGTAGTGGAAAGATTTCAATTTCCAAGGAACAATCATGTGAAATCTTGGTTGGTGTAGCTGGATACAGGAGCCAAGAGAAAGTTTGTTGAGTTGGTTAAATCATGTCTGGTGGGCATGAATGGACTGAGTACTAAGGAAGATTTGAACATCTTTCCTTTGGGATCGTATGACTGCCTGATTGGTATGGATTGGTTGGACCAACACCATGCCATATTAGACTGTCATAAAAAGGCATTCAATTGCCTATATAAGGAAGGAAATAAGAAAATAGTCAAAGGAATTCCCAGGGTAGTTACTGTCAGAGAAAGTTCAACAATGTAGATGAATAAATGCTACATGAAAGGCTTTCAAATATTTGCAGCTCATATGGAGGAAGCATCTAAGGATAAGATACCAATTCTGGAGGACCATGTAGTCCTGGAATATTTTGAAGATGTGTTCAAAGAGATACCAGGACTACCTCCAAAGAGAGATATTGATTTCTCTATAATTTTGACGCCTGGAGTAGCCCCAGTGTCAAAGACTCCCTACAGAATGAGTACACCCGAGCTGAAGGAACTGCAAACGCAGCTTGAAGAGCTTATGAAGAAGGGGTATATATGGCCAAGTGTATCACCTTGGGGTTACCTAATCTTGTTTTTGAAGAATAAATATGGGACATTGAGGTTGTGCATCGACTTCAGACAGTTGAATAAAGTAACTATAAATAACAAGCATCCTCTGCCAAGGATTGATGATTTCTTTGATCAATTGGAGGATGCAAATATATTTTCAAATATAGATCTCAGGTCAAGATATCATCAGGTAAGGATTAAAGAGGAATATTTCAGCAAGACCTCCTTCAGGACAAGGTATTATGAGTTTACAGTGGTGCCATTTGGGTTGTCAAATGCACTAGTTGTTTTTATGTGCTTAATGAATTGTGTTTTCCGGGAATATTTATACAAGTTTGTCATTGTATTTTTGGATGACACCCTTGTATATTCCAAGTCAGAGGAAGAGCATAAGCATCATTTGAGGATGGTGTTGCAAGTGCTAAGGGAGCATCAATTGTATGCCAAATTGAGCAAGTGCTTGTTTTATCGAAACAAAATTCACTAATTGGGGCGTATAATATCTGAAGAACGGATAACAGTGGACCCTGAAAAGATTGAGGCCATTAAAGGGTGGATAACACCTAAGAATGTGATGGAAGTTAGATCCTTCATGGGTCTATCTGGTTACTACAAAAGGTTCATTGCAGGGTTCTCAAGAATACTTCACCCCGTCGCTTCCTTGCAAAGGAAGGGGAAGACATTTCAATGGACATAAGAATGTGAAAAGAGTTTCCAACAATTGAAGTAACTGTTAACCTGTGCTCTAATTCTTAATATCATAGATCCAAATGAAGACTTCATTTTATGCACATATTCATGAAAAGAAGGACTGGGTGGAGTCCTCAGTCAAAATGGGTTTGTTGTACGTTATGAATCAAGGAAGTTGAAAGAGCATGAAATGCTCTATGCCAACCATGATTTTGAATTGGCAGACATAGTGCACGCTTTGAAGAAGTGGAGGCACTAGCTCATGGGAAAGAGGTTTGAGCTAAGGACAGACCATAATGGTTTGAAATATTTGTTTGATCAACCTACTTTGAATGTAAGGCAGAGTAGATGGTTGTAATTCCTATGTGAGTATGACTTTGATATCAAACACATCAAAGGAAAAGAGAACAAAGTGGATGACACACTCAGTAGGAGAGTGCATGAACTGCATGCTACATCCATTATCATGTATCAGATGGATCTTAAAAGCAAAATTTTTGAAGCTACAAATTCGGATTTGCAATACATGGAATTAGTAACAAAATTGTAGCAAGGTAAAATGCACCGAAAGGTTGAGGATTATCAATTGGGAATTGATGGAATCCTTTGGTACATGAACATATTCTATGTACCCAATTATCTAGAATTGATGAATGCAATTTTAAAAGAGATGCATAATGTGCCTTATGCAGGACACCCAGGATATCAAAAAACAATTTCAGTAGTCAAGAGCCAATATTATTGGCTAGGCATGAAGAAGGAAATTGTTGACTACATAGAAAAATGCTTAGAATGTCAAAGGGTCAAGGCTTAGCATAGAAACCCAACTCGATTACTACATCAATTACCTATTCCTGAGTGGAAGTGGGAAGTGGTGACAATGGATTTCATCACAGGATTACCTAGAACAAACAAGCAACATGATTCCATCATGGTGGTGGTGGATAAGCTTACTAAAGCTGCCCATTTTATTCCATTGAAAACTAATCACAAGGAAACTAATGTTGTTAATAACAATATGAGGGAAGTAGCATGATTGCATGGCATACCCAAGACAATTGGTTCTGTTAGAGACCCAAAATTTACCTCTAATTTTGGAGAGGGTTATTCAAGGGGTTCAGAATGAGCTTGGACTTTAGCACAACCTATCATCTCGAGTCCGATGGGGAAACAAAAAGGGTGATCTAAGTAATAGGAGACATGATAAGGAAGTATGTGATGGAAAAACCATCTAAATGGGAGGATTATCTACACTTGGTAGAATTTTCTTACAACAATGGGTATCAAGAATCACTGAATATGAGCCCGTTTGAAGCACTTTATGGCAGAAAATGAAACACACCAATAAGTTGGGACAACCCAGCTGATAGAGCAATAATTGGGCCAGAGTTTCTCAAGGAACTGGAAGAGAAAATGTTGAAGATCAAGAAGAATTTGAAGGATGCCCAAGACATGCAGAAAACTTATGCTCATAAGAACAGAACCCACAGGGAGTTTAAAGTGGGTGACCATGTTTTCTTGAAAGTAAAAGCCACCAGAAGTTCCCTGAAGCTGAGAAACTGTTCCAAGTTGGCAACCAGATATTGTGGACCATTTGAAATCCTAGAAAGGATTGGACCAATTTCTTATATTCTTGCATTGCCTGCATCCATGACTATTCATGATGTATTTCATGTTTCATTGCTCAAGAAGTATATACCTGATCCTAATCATGTGATTGTTTGGAATGTGATTCAGGTCGAGAAAGAAGGTGCCTTACAAGTGCATCCAATGCGCATATTAGAATCGAAGAGCAGGTAACTCCGGAATCGAGCCATAGAACTTGTAAAGGTCCAGTGGGCTTGGTACGGTCCTGAGGATGCAACCTGGGAGCATGAGGATGCTATGCGGGAAGAATACCCACATCATTTTGAACATTTTGAAAATCTTGTTGATGTTGTGTAAATAAGTTGCACTGAGGACGATGAAAAAATAAGGGGGGGGGGGATTGTAATATCCCCAAGGATGATCCCTAGTTGTATTTATGAATTGTAACATGTTTTGTAGGCTGGTGAGCCAAGAAATTATAAGTTGATAGGCTTAAGTGTTTATGAGGTCGGTGAGCCTAGGTGTTAAAGGCCAGGAGGATGTTTTGTACATATAAATATTCATATTATTAATATAAAAACATCGTTGCGTGTAGACCGACCATGAAGAAAGAGTATGGGGGACTAAGCTCCACTAGGATGGGTAAGGGAGAGGGGAATGAGAGGCTGGAAATAAGGACTAATATTAAGAGCTTAATTCCTAGAATAATTTATTATTATTCTAAATGTTGATAGAAGGATATGATTATATCCTAAGTACCTTGGGGAAGAGGGAATGACTTTGAAATGGAAAGGAACGTGCTTCATGAGCGACATGTGTCATATCAAGCAAATGCAATTTTAAGGGGGAATTCTTGTTGTTTGAGGGGGGACTCACAAAGGTTTGGGGGGACACATAGTTGGCTCTTAGACTCTCACCATTCTCGCCATTCTCTGACGAGTGGACTACCTTTATCTTGACAAGTTCACTCACGCACCGAGCAAGCACGCAACCAACCATTTCTGCCATTGTTTGACCTGTGACCATCGTTAACCTCGGTAACTTGCACACATTGGTATTTTTCTGAACCTTACTCTGGCTTACCGGAGTTCTATTGTTTCCTCTACCCTTGCCGGTTTGTATTAGGAGCTGGATAGAAGAAACAAGTTGTTAGGCATGTGGTTTGCAAAGGCGGGATGTCGGGACTATCGATTGAAGAGGCAGGTTGTTAGGCCTGTGAGAAACTTTCTGCAGGTGAGAGAGTGTGATGAGGGAGTGAATATTCCTGGAGGAAGTCCAGTAACAAATACAGAGCTCTGAGAGTTTCTGTCTGGCCTATTGCTGAAGCCCCAAAAGGGAGGTGGAGCAACTGGTGAACTGTGTGATAGTGAAGGTGTATAAGCCTTGGGTGGTCAAGCATGTGGGGAATGAGAGTCTGTGAGTGGTGGGCGTAATTGGCTCCGGAGAGAAATTTTCTTGTTAAACTGTGTGACATTCCTATTATCCTTGCCAAGCCTAGGAATCACTTGCTCGATAGAGTTGAGTCCCAGCTCGGGGGTGACCCACTACTAAGAGTGATGAGCAGTGTGGTCTAAGACTGGGAGGTTCATGGAAGGTCTGCACGCGGTCGGTGGTCTTCACAATCCAAAGATAAGTATCAATTATATGTTTAATGATGTATGTTGTGCATGTCTGTGAGTCTTACAATGTTATCATGTGTTTTTGTTGCATGTATGATTTAGGGTCAATTTCACATGAGTTAGTATAGTAGTAGTATATTTTATTTCCTTTTATTTCATTAGGAATGCATGTAATATATATATGTACTCAGAGATGAACAATTAACCTGCTATCAAAGCTTAACAGTCTGTTGGTGGTGTTACATGGCTCGACCATGGGTGGCCGGGTCTGCCACAAATTGGTATCAGAGCTAAGAGAGATGTCCAAGAAGTGAAGTTTCCCCTCCTGTTGGTGGTTGGGGACATTACAAATTTGTATCAGAGCCATAGTTTCAACACTAAGCCTAGATGGACCATGTTAATGGAAGCTGAAGCAAAAGTTTCAGAAAATAATTGTTGTCGAAATGAAAAAAAATAGAAGTTCAAAGCCAGTTTTCAACACTGAGCCTGAATTAAGCCATATAAGTGGTTATGGAATCAAAAGCTCATAGAAAATTGTTGTTGTGAAGGTCAAAATTTGAATTCAGAGCATTCCAAAGTGACAAGAGAACACATTGTCCGTGTTTGGAATCTCAAGAGGTATAGTAGTTCAAGAAATATAATAGAGAAAAGAGATTGCAGTAACTGGGGGTTTGGAACCGCAAGGTTTGAATTTGAGCCATCAGATCGAGCGAAGATTAAATTATGGCCGTTAGATCTCATTGAGGGGAGATCGACGATGGGGAACCATTGTAGAAGTCACAAGAGAAATTAAAGTGTGAACAAGTTGAGACTCTAAAATCCCTCAGGATCGTTGATCTTGCTAGATCAACAGATCAATAGTGGATATCGATACCACTACAGATGAGCATCTTTGAATTCTGAAGATCGGGAAGGAAATTAAAGTGTGAGCAAGTTGAGTTTCCACAATCACTCCTGGATGTTGATCTTCACATTTCATTAAAATATGACTGTTGATCTTGAAAAGTGAGATAAGCGCCCAGATGTTAAGTCGAGGTCACAGCTCTCGGTCACGTGTAGAGAAGACAGAGAGAACTTTGTGTATTTCCTATCTGTCAATCCAAGAAAGGAACATGTGTCAGCAAGTTAGCTTGTTCAGGAATGTGGCGTTCGGGAGAAATGGAGTGTGTTGATGCACATACTCTTGAAGTCCCGAAGTCCGTTGTTAATCTAGATCGTTCATCGCAAGAGATGTATGTCAGAATATCGGCTTGTTTGGGAGTTCGACGTTCGGGAGACACGGGGTATGCTAAGGTGAAACCTCCCGAAGCTCGAAGTCCTGGAGTGACGTGTCTTGCTGATGTCACTAGGGATGATGTGGACACATGGAATGTGTGCCACATGTCCATGAGTTAAGAACCTTAGTAAGATGGAAATACAGTCAGGACGTGTCATAGGTCACCCACCTAATTGGACCACGTGTCAGCTTCGTGTGTCCTACCAAGTGGCGATCCTGGTGGTGGCACAAGGTAGTTAAGCGTGATGAAGAAGTTATCTTGATTAGGCCTGCATTAACTTTGGTCACGATCTATCAAGATCAAGGGCCGGTAGGCATTGCAGAGATTCAAGTTGTGTGATAGATAATTCTAAAAGGTAGTCTCACAATCCAAACCACGGTTTCCTAGAAGGGGTACATGTTAGCATGGGGAAAATTGTGGAATGATCATCGGGTTACTCCAAAACCACTGACCCATGTCCTTGCAATTGGAATAGTATAAAGTTTCGTGTGACGTTTTCAACATTTATTAGTTCGCGAATAGAAACCATGGGCCCCAGTGGACGCATGGTGCCATATCGTGAAGTTTGGAGACTGGAAACTCCTCGTGATGGAATGGGAGGAAGAAACCCCTAAAGTTATGTTACGCTGAAGTAAAGTGACGCAATGACGTTACCAAAGTGACATGGAAGTATGAAAAGACTCATGTTTCAGGAGTTATGGGTTGTGCAAAGGTGGAATCATCCGAAGTTCCAGAGCACTGAAGCTCCGAAGTCCCGGAACCCCGAAGCGTGGAGTTCCATAGCGAGTATTAGTCGTTGGATGCTGAGAAAAATGGAATGTTGATCCACCCTACTTCGTGATTTCGCCAATTCTGACACTCCGAGAGATTTGTTGTGATGAGCTTTGAAATCCGTTGAAGCCTCTGGAGCCATAAGTTTCATAGCTCTAGATAAGCACCCAAATCATAAGCACTGGGTCACAGCCGCGGTCACATGTGAACCAAGGGATGAAGTAAAGGGGCTAGTGCTCAAAATTTGTGGTAGAACAGAACTGGGATTAGAAATTGAAGTCGAGGGGTTCTTGATCGACCAAGACCTTCAGAAAATGGAATATGATATTGTTTTGTTGAATCACATTGGTTTATTTTGGAAAATTATTAATGTCTGATAGCCTAACGAAATTTGGGTTGACTGCACATTTTGCAGAGTTAACAGTTATTAGAACCGAATAAAATTGTCTCTTAGTGCAAAGAAATGGGGAAGGCATAGGGTGATTACAATTTGGAAAATGAAGTTTGAGGAATGGATGTCCATATAGGAGTTGAAGGATTGAACTCCAATGGGCATGAAGAAGAGATACATTATGAAGGAAACATGATGAAAATCATTGAAAAGTTGCAGAAATATGTCCAGAATCACTGAGAAGATAACATAAATCTCATGAAAGCTAGGGAACAACATGGAGAATTTGGCATAAAGTTGATGTAGAGCCTAAAAAGAATATAAAATAAATTGGATAAGGAGAGTGACTCCAGTAAATCAGAAATTCACAGGTTCTCTGATGAGAGGAGAAAATCAAGGAGTGTTGGAAGACACCATCATCACTCCCAAGGACACTCCAAGAGGAGGGCACACGGTAGTTGAAGTCCATTTCCTACCAGAAATCATAGGAGATATGGAGTGGATGAACGGAAGGGTGAAATGAACAAGATTAAACCTCCTACTTTTGATGCAGAGCACCACAAGGAGGAAGATGTTGAGACATGGCTTCTTGTCATGAGGAAATATTTCCAACTGCAGAATTACTCCTCTCATGTAGAAGGAAGAATTGCAATGTATCAATTGAAAGGAAAGGCATCCATGTGGTGGGACCAACTTGTGCAAGTATAACATATCAAAGAGAAGAATGTTACCTGGAGGGAATTCAAGAAAAACTTTGAAAATAAATACTTAAGTAAGAGATACTATAATAGAAAGATGAAAGATTTCTTTGAACTCAAATTGGGCAGCATGACTACAGATGAAATGCAAGAATATTCCTAGAGTTGTTGAAGTATGTCCCTTTCAACACAGATGAGGTTGTCAAAATCCACATATATTTGAGTGGATTGCCAACTTTCCTTAGTGACAAGATCCAATATGATGATCCTAAAACTATGGAAGAATCCATAAGGAGACAAAAATGCTTATATGATCAACATAAAGGAAATCCTACTTTCCAAAGAGCTTGGGAAGACAAGAAGAAGTTTAAGAGTGAATGAAGGCAGAAGGGAACAAGCCACCCTTTTTCAAGAATAATCCTCAAGACAACCAATGTTTAGAGAGCCCAGGATGGTTGAAGTAGGAAGACAAAGGCAAAGACAACCACCTATGCAATGTTGGGGTTGTAAAGGGGATCACAAGTATAGATATTTCCCTCACAAAAGTGACAAAGTAAGAGTTGTCCACAATGTTCAACAAACATAAATAGTGGAGCACATGTGTAGTAGAATACCAAGGATCTATGCAGCCCTAGACAATAAGAAAGTTGAGATTCAATCACAGATGATTGAAGTTGAAGGTATGATCAATAACCATGCCTTTACTATTTTAATTGATTCAGGGGCTAGTCAAACTTAAATAGACCCCAAGGTAGTGGAAAGATTGCAATTTCCAGGGAGAAATCATGCAAAATCATGGCTAGTGTAGTTGGCTACAGGAGCCAAGAGAAAGTTTGTTGAGTTGGTTGAATCATGTCCGGTGGGCATGAATGGACTGAGTACCAAGGAAGATTTGAACATATTTCCTTTGGGATCATATGACTACCTGATTGGTATGGATTGGTTGGACCAACACCATGCCATCTTAGAATGTCGTAACAAGGCATTCACTTTCCTATATGAGGAAGGAAATAAGAAAATAGTCAAAGGAATTCCCAGGGAAATTACTGTCAGAGAAAGTTCAGCAATGCAGATGAATAAATGCTACATGAAAGGCTGTCAAATATTTGCAGCTCATATGGAGAAAGCATCTAAGGATAAGGTAACAATTCTGGAGGACCATGTTGTCCTAGAATATTTTGAAGATGTGTTCAAGGAGATACCAGGACTACCTCCAAAGAGAGATATTGATTTCTCTATAATTTTGACTCTTGGAGCAGCCCCAGTGTCAGAGACTCCCTACAGAATGAGTACACCAAAGCTAAAGGAATTGAAAATGCAGCTTGAAGAGCTTATGAAGAAGGGGTATATACGCCCAAGTGTATCACCTTAGGGTTACCCAGTCTTATTTTTGAAGAAGAAAGATGTGACATTGAGATTGTGCATCGACTTCAGAGAGTTGAATAAAGTAACTATAAAGAACAAGCATCCTCTTCCAAGGATTGATGATCTCTTTGATCAATTGAAGGATGCAAAGATATTTTCAAAGATAGATCTCAGGTAAGGATTAAAGAGGAAGATTTTATCAAGACATCCTTTAGGACAAGGTATGGTCATTATGAGTTCACAGTGGTTCCATTTGGGTTGTCAAATGCACTAATTTTTTTTATGTGCTAAATGAATTGTGTTTTCAGGGAATATTTAGACAAGTTTGTCATTGTATTTTTGGATGACATCCTTGTATATTCCAAGTCATAGGAAGAGCATGTGCATCATTTGAGGATGGTGTTGCAAGTTCTAAGGGAGAATCAGTTGTATGCCGAATTGAGCAAGTGCTCGTTTTATCAAAACATAATTCACTAATTGGGGCGTATAATATCTGAAGAATGGATAACAGTGGACCCTAAAAAGATTGAGGCCATTAAAGGGTGGAAAAAACCTAAGAATGTGATGGAATTCAGATCCTTCATGGGTCTAGATGGTTACTACAAAAGGTTCATTGCAGGCTTCTCGAGAATAGCTCACCCCATCACTTCGTTGCAAAGGAAGGGGAAAAAATTTCAATGGATAGAAGATTGTGAAAAGAGTTTCTAGCAATTGAATCAACTGCTAACCAGTGCTCCAATTCTGAAGATCATAGATCCAAATGAAGACTTCATTGTATGCACACATGCATGAAAAGAAGAACTGGGTGGATTCCTCAGTCAAAATGGGTTTGTTGTACATTATGAATCAAGGAAGTTGAAAGAGCATGAAATGCTCTATGCCACCCATGATTTTGAATTGGCAGCCATAGTGCACGCTTTGAAGAAGTGGAGGCATTACCTCATGGGAAAGAGGTTTGAGCTAAGGACAGACCATAATGGTCTGAAATATTTGTTTGATCAACCTACTTTGAATGCAAGGCATAATAGATGGTTGGAATTCCTCTGTGAGTATGACTTCGATATCAAACACATCAAAGGAAAGGAGAACAAAGTGGATGACACGCTCAGTAGGAGAGTGCATGAACTGCATGCTACATCCATTAGCATGTATCGGATGGATCTTAAAAGCAAAATTTCTGAAGCTACAAATTTGGATTTGCAATACATGGAATTATTAACAAAATTGCAGCATGGTAAAATGCAGTGAAAGGTTGAGGATTATCAATTGGGAATTGATGGAATCCTTCCGTATAGAAACATATTCTATGTACCCAATTATCTGGAATTGAGGAATGTAATTTTAAAAGAGATGCATAATGTGCCTTATGCAGGACACCCAGGATATCAAAAAACAGTTTCAGTAGTCAAGAGCCAATATTATTGGCCAGGCATGAAGAAGGAAATTGTTGACTACATAGCTAAATGCTTAGAATGTCAAAGGTGTATCATAGAAACCCAACTCGATTACTGCAGAAATTACCTATTCCTGAGTGGAAGTGGGAAGTGATGACAATGGATTTCATCACAGGATTACCCAAAACAAGCAAGCAACATGATTCCATCATGGTGGTGGTGGATAAGCTTACTAAAGCTGCCCATTTTATTCCATTGAAAACTAATCACAAGGAAACTAATGTTGTTGATATCTATATGAGGGAAGTAGCATGATTGCATGGAATACCCAAGACAATTGGTTCTGACAGAGACCCAAAATTTACCTCTAATTTTGGAGAGGGTTATTCAAGGGTTTTAGAACGAGCCTGGACTTTAGCACAACCTATCATCCCGAGTCTGATGGGGAAACAAAAAGGGTGATCCAAGTTATAGAAGAAATGATAAGGATGTATGTGATGGACAAACGATCTAAATGGGAGGATTATCTACACTTGGTAGAATTTTCTTACAACAATGGGTATCAAGAATCACTGAAGATGATACCGTTTGAAGGACTTTATGGCAAAAAATGCAACACACCAATAATTTGGGACAACCCAACTGATAGAGCAATAATTGGGCCAGAGTTGCTCAAGGAAATGGAAGAGAAAATGTTGAAGATCAAGAAGAATTTGAAGGATTCCCAAGACATGTAGAAAACTTATGTTGATAAGAATAAAACCCACAGGGAGTTTAAAGTGGGTGACCATGTTTTCTTGAAAGTAAAATCCAATAGAAGTTCCCTGAAGCTGGGAAACTGTTCCAAGTTGGTAACCAGATATTGTGGACCATTTGAAATCCTAGAAAGGATTGGACCAATTGCTTATATTCTTGCATTTCCTGCATCCATGACTATTAATGATGTATTTCATGTTTCATTGCTCAAGAAGTATATACCTGATCCTAATCATGTGATTGTTTGGAATGTGATTTAGGTGGAGCAAGAAGGCGCCTTATAAGTGCATCTGATGCACATATTGGATCGGAAGAGCGGGTAGCTTCGGAATCGAGCCATAGGGCTTGTAAAGGTCCAGTGGGCCTGGTACGGTCCCAAGGATGCGACATGGGAGCATGAGGATGCTATGCGGGCAGAATACCCACATCGTTTTGAAGATTTTGAAAATCTTGTTGATGTTGTGTAAATAAGTTGCGCTGAGGATAATGAAAAAATAAGGTGGGGGGATTGTAATATCCCCAAGGATGATCCCGAGTTGTATTTATGAATTATAACATGTTTCGTAGGCTGGTGAGCCAAGCAATTATAAGCTGATAGGATTAAGTGTTTATGAGGTCGGTGAGCCTAGGTGTTAAAGGCCAGGAACATGTTTTGTACATGTAAATTTTCATATTATTAATATAAAAACATCGTTGCGTGTAGACCGACCATGAAGAAAGAGTATGGGGGACTAAGCTCCACTAGGATGGGTAAGGGAGAGGGGAATGACAGGCTAGAAATAAGGACTAATATTAAGATCTTAATTCCAAGAATAATTTATTATTATTCTAAATGTTGATAGAAGGATATGATTATATCCTAAGTACCTTGGGGAAGAGGGAATGACTTCCAAATGGAAAGGAATGTGCTTCATGAGAGACATGTGTCAGATCAAGCAAATGCAATTTTAAGGGGGAATTCTTGTTGTTTGAGGGGGGACTCACGAAGGTTTGGGGGGACACACAGTTGTCTCTCACACTCTCACCATTCTCTCCATTCTCTGATGAGTCGACTACCTTTATCTTGACAAGTTCACTCACGCACTGAGCAAGCACATAGCCAGCCATTTCCGCCATTGTTGGACCCATGACCATCGTGAACCTCGGTAAATTGCACGCGTATTTTTCCGAGCCTTCCTCTGACTTACCATACTTTTGTTGTTTCCTCTGCCCTTGCCCATTTGTATTAGGAGATGGATAGAAGAAACAAGTTGTAAGGCCCGTGGTTTGAAAAGGCGGGATGTCGGGACTATAGTTTGAAGAGGCAGGTTGTTAGGCCTGTGAGAAACTCTCTCTAGGTGAGAGAGTGTGATGAGGGAGTGAAGTCAAGTAACAAATACAGAGCTCTGAGAGTTTCTGTCTAGCCTGTTGCTGAAGCCCCAGAAAGGAGGTGGAGAAACCAATGAACTGTGTGACAGTGAAGGTGTATACTCCTTGGGTGGGACAAGAGTGTGGGTAATGAGAGTCTATGAGCGGTGGGTGTAAGTGGCTCTTGAGAGAATACTTCCTGTTAAACTATGCAACATTCCTATTAGCCTTGCCAAGCCTAGGAATCGCTTGCCCGATGGAGCTTAGTCCCAGCTCGGGGGTGACCCACTACTGAGAGTGATGAGGAGTGTGGTCTAAGACTGGGAGGTTTGTTGAAGGTTTGCATGCAGTCGGTGGTCTTCACAATCCAAATATAAGTATCAATTATATGTTTAATGATGTATGTTGGGCATGTTTGTGAGTCTTACAACGTTATCATGTGTTTTCGTTGCATGTATGATTTAAAGTCAATTTCACATGAGTTAGTATAGTAGTAGTATATTTTATTGCGTTTTATTTCATTAGGAATGCATGTAATATATATATATATATGTACTCGGAGATGAAAAATTAACCTGCTATCAGAGATTAACAGTCTATTGGTGGTGTTACATGGCTTGGCCATGGGTGGCCAGGTTTGCCACAAATTGGTATCAGAGCTAGGAGAGATGTCCAAGAAGTGAATTTTTCCTCCTGTTGGTGGTTGGGGACGTTACAAATTAGTATTAGAGCCATGGTTTCATCACTGAGCCTAGATGGACCATGTTAGTGGAAGCTGAAGCAAAAGTTTCAGAAAATAATTGTTATCGAAATGGAAAAAATAGAAGTTCAAATCCAATTTTCGACACTGAGCCTGAATTAAGCCATATAAGTGGTTATGGAATCAAAAGCTCATAGAAAATTGTTGTTGTGAAGGTCAAAATTTGAATTCAGAGAATTCTAAAGTTCCAAGAGAACACCTTTTTTGTGTTTGGAAGCTCAAGAGGTATAGCGGTTCAAGAAATATAACAGAGAAAAGAGACTGCAGTAACCGGGGTTTTGGAACCACAAGGTTTGAATTTGAGCCATCAGATCAAATGAAGATTAAATTACAACCGTTAGATCTCATTGAGGGGATATCGATGATGGGGAACCATTGTAGAAATCATAAGAGAAATTAAAGCGTGAACAAGTTGAGACTCTGAAATTCCTCAGGATCGTTGACATTTCTAGATCAACAGATCAACAGTGGATATCGATACCACTACAGACGAGCATATTTGAATTTCGAAGATCGGGAAGGAAATTAAAGCGTGAGCAAGTTGAGTTTCTGCAATCACTCTTGGATGTTGATCTTCATGTTTCATTAAAACATGACTGTCGATCTTGAAAAGTGAGATAAGCACCCAAATTTTAATTCGAGGTCACAACTCTTGGTCACATGTACAGAAGACATAGCGAACTTCATGTATTTCCTATCCGTCGATCCAATCAAGGAACATGTGTCGGCAAGTTAGCTTGTTTAGGAATATGGAATTCTTGAGAAATGGAGTGTGTTGATGCACAAACTCCTGACATCCCAAAGTTCGGAGTTAATCTAGACCATTCATCGCAAGGGATGCGTGTCAAAACATCGACTTGTTTGGGAGCTCGACGTTCAGGAGAAATGGGGTATGCTAAGGTGAAACCTCCTGAAGCTCGAAGTCCTGGAGTGACATGGCTTGATGATGCCACTAGGGATGACGTGGACACATGGAATGTGTGCCACATGTTCGTGAGTTAAGAACCTTGGTAATATGGAAATACAGTCAGGACGTGTCATATGTCACCCACCTAATTGGACCACATGTCAGCTTCGTGTGTCCCATCGAGTGGCGATCCTGGTGGTGGCACAAGGTAGTTAAGCATGATGAAGAAGTTAGTTGGATCGGGCATGCATTAACTTTGGTCATGATCTATCAATATCAAGGATTGGTAGGCATTGCAGAGATTCAAGTTGTGTGATAGATAATTCTACAAGGCGATCTTGCAAACCAAACCACGATTTCCCAGAAGGGGTACATGTCAGTATGGGGACAATTGTGGAACAATCATCGGGTTACTCCAAAACCACCGACCCATGTCCCTACAATTGGAAAAGTATAAAGTTTGATGTGACATTTTCAACATTTATTAGTTCAATCACAGAAACCATGGGCCCCAGTGGACGCGTGGCGCCCTATCGTGTAGTCCGGAGACTAGACACTCCTCATGATGGAATGGGAGGAAGAAACCATTGAAGTTCCATTACGCTGAAGTAAAGTGATGCGATTATGTGACCAAAGTGACATGGAAGTATGCAAAGACTTACGGTTCAGGAGTTATGGGTTGTGCAAAGGTGGAATCATCTGAAGTTCTAGAGCCCTGAAGCTTTGAAGTCCTGGAACCTCGAAGCTTGGAGTTCCATAGCGAGTATCAGTCGTTGGATGCTAGGAAACGTGGACTATTGATCGACCCTACTTCGTGAGTTCACCAATTATGACACTCCGAGATATTTGTTGTGATGAGCTTTGATATCCGTCGAAGCCTGGAGCCATAAGTTTTAGAGCTCCAGATAAGCACACAAATCATAAGCGTTGGGTTAGAGCCGTGGTCACATGCGAAACAAGGGATGAAGTAAAGGGGCTAGCACCCAAAATTTGTGGTAGAACAGAACTGGGCTTAGAAATTGAAGTCAAGGGGTTCTTGACTGACCAAGACCTTCAGAAAATGGAATCTGATATTGTTTTGTTGAATCAGATTGGTTTCTTCTGGAAAATTATTAAAGTCTGATAGCCTAACAAAATTTGGGTTGACTGCACATTTTGCAGAGTTAACAATTGTCAGAGCCGAAGAAAATTGTCTCTTAGTGCAAAGAAATGGGGAAGGCATAGGGTGCTTACAGTTCAGAAAATGGAGTTTGAGGAATGGATTTCCATATAGGAGTTGAAGGATTGAACTCCAATGGGAATGAAGAAGAGATAGATAAGGAAGGAAACATGATGAAAATCATTGAAAAGTTGCAGAAATATGTCCAAACTCACCGAGAAGATAACATAAATATCATGAAAGCCAGGGAACAATAGGGAGAATTTGGCATAAAGTTGATTCAGAGCCTGAAAAGAATATAAAATAAATTGGATAAGGAGAGTCACTCCAGTAAATCAGGAAGTCACAGGTTCCCTAATGAGAGGAGAAAATCAAGGAGTGTTGGTAGACACCATCATCACTCCCAAGGACACTCCAAGAGGAGGGCACACAGTAGTTGAAGTCCATCTCCTATCAATAATCATAGGAGATATAGAGTGGATGAACTAAAGGGTGAAATGAACAATATTAAACCTCCTAATTTTGTTGGAGAGCACCAGAAGGAGGAAGATGTTGAGACATGGATTCTTGTCATGATGAAATATTTCCAATTGTAGAATTACTCCTCTCATGCAGAAGGAAGAATTGCGATGTATCAACTGAAAGGAAAGGCATCCATGTGGTAGGACCAACTTGTGCAATTATAACATATCAAAGAGAAAAATGTTACCTGGAGGGAATTCAAGAAACACTTTGAAAATAAATATTTAAGTAAGAGATACTATGATAGAAAGATGAAAGAGTTCTTTGAACTCAAATTGGGTAGCATGACTACAGATGAAATGAAAGAAGATTCCTAGATCTGTTGAAGTATGTCCCTTTCATCAAAGATGAGACTATCAAAATCCAAATATATTTGAGTTGACTGCCAAATTTCTTTAGTGACAAGATCCAATATGATGATCCTAAAACTATGGAAGAATCCATAAGGAGAGAAAAATTCTTATATGATCAACATAAAGGAAATCCTACTTTCCAAAGAGATTGGGAAGAAAAGAAGAAGTTTAAGAGGGAATGAAGGAAGAAGGGGAACAAGCCACCCTTTTTCAGGAATAATCCTCAAGACAACCAGTGTTTAGAGAGCCCAAGATGGTTGAAGTTGGTGGACAAAGGCCAAGACAACCACCTATGCAATGTTGGGGTTGTAAAGGGGATCACAAGTATAGATATTTCCCTCACAAAAGTGACAAAGTAAGAGTTTTCCACAATGTTCAGCAAACAGAAATAGTGGAGGACATGTGCAGTAGAATACCAAGGATCTATGCAGCCCTGAACAATAAGAAAGTTGAGTTTCAATCACATATGATTGAAGTTGAATGTATGATCAATAACCATGCATTTACTATTTTAATTGATTCAGGGGCTAGTCAAAGTTAAATAGATCCCAAGGTAGTGGAAAGATTGCAATTTCCAAGGAGAAATCATGCGAAATCTAGGCTGGTGTAGCTGACTACATGAGCCAAGAGAAAGTTTGTTGAGTTGGTTAAATCATGTCCGGTGGACATGAATGGACTGAGTACCAAGGAAGATTTGAACATCTTTCCTTTGGGATCGTATGACTGCCTGATTGGTATGGATTGGTTGGACCAACACCATGCCATATTAGACCATCGTAACAAGGCATTCACTTTCCTATATGAGGAAGGAAATAAGAAAATAGTCAAAGGAATTCCCAGGGTAGTTACTGTCAGAGAAAGTTCAGCAATGTAGATGAATAAATGCTACATGAAAGGTTGTCAAATATTTGCAGCTCATATGGAGGAAGCATCTAAGGATAAGGTACCAATTCTGGAGGACCATGGAGTCCTGGAATATTTTGAAGATGTGTTCAAGGAGATACCAAGACTACCTCCAAAGAGAGATATTGATTTCTCTATAATTTTGACGCCTGTAGCAGCCCCAGTGTCAAATACTACCTACATAATGAGTACACTAGAGCTAAAGGAACTGCAAATGCAGCTTGAAGAGCTTATGAAGAAGGGGTATATACACCCAAGTGTATCACCTTGAGGTTACCCAGTCTTGTTTTGGAAGAAGAAAGATGGGACATTTGAGATTGTGCATCGACTTCAAACAGTTGAATAAAGTAACTATAAAGAACAATCATCCTCTGCCAATGAATGATGATCTCTTTGATCAATTAAAGGATGCAAAGATATTTTCAAAGATAGATCTCAGGTCAAGATATCATCAGGTAAGGATTAAAGAGGAAGATTTCAACAAGACCTCCTTCAGGACAAGGTATGGTCATTATGAGTTCACAGTGGTGCCATTTGGGTTGTCAAATGCACCAGTTGTTTTTATGTCCTTAATGAATTGTGTTTTCCGGGAATATTTAGACAAGTTTGTCATTGTATTTTGGGATGAAATCCTTGTATATTCCAAGTCAGATGAAGAGCATGAGAATCATTTGAGGATGGTGTTGCAAGTGCTAAGGGAACATCAGTTGTATGCCGAATTGAGCAAGTGCTCTTTTTATCAAAACAAAATTCACTAATTGGGGCATATAATATCTGAAGAAGGGATAATAGTGGACCCTAAAATAATTGAGGCCATTAAAGGGTGGAAAACACCTAAGAATGTGACGGAAGTCAGATCCTTCATGGGTCTAGTTGGTTACTACAAAAGGTTCATTGCAGGGTTCTTGAGAATAGCTCACCCCATCGCTTCCTTGCAAAGGAAGGGGAATAAATTTCAATGGACAGAAGAATGTGAAAAGAGTTTCGAGCAATTGAAGCAACTGTTAACCAGTGCTCCAATTCTGAAGATCATAGATCCAAATGAATACTTCATTGTATGCACATATGCATGAAAAGAAGGACTGGGTGGAGTCCTCAGTCAAAATGGGTTTGTTGTACGTTATGAATCAAGGAAGTTGAAAGAGCATGAAATGCTCTATGCCACCCATGATTTTGAAATGGCAGCCATAATGCATGCTTTGAAGAAGCGAAGGCACTACCTCATGGGAAAGAGGTTTGAGCTAAGGACAGACCATAATGGTCTGACATATTTGTTTGATCAACCTACTTTGAATGCAAGGCATAGTAGATGGTTGGAATTCCTCTGTGAGTATGAGTTTGCTATCAAACACATCAAAGGAAAGGAGAAAAAAGTGGATGACACACTCAATAGGAGAGTGTATGAACTGCATGCTACATCCATTATCATGTATCAAATGGATCTTAAAAAAAGAATTTCTGAAGCTACAAATTCGGATTTGCAGTACATGGAATTAGTAACAAAATTGCAGCAAGGTAAAATGCAGCGAAAGGTTGAGGATTATCAATTGGGAATTCATGGAATCCTTCGGTACAGAAACATATTCTATGTACCCAATTCTCCGTAATTGAGGAATGAAATTTTAAAAGAGATGCATAATGTGCCTTATGTAGGACACTCAGGATATCAGAAAATAGTTTCAGAAGTCAAGAGCCAATATTATTGGCCAGGCATGAAGAAGGAAATTGTTGACTACATAGTTAAATGCTTAGAATGTCAAAGGGTCAAGGCTTAACATAGAAACCCAATTCGATTACTGCAGCAATTACCTATTCCTGAGTGGAAGTGGGAAGTGGTGAAAATGGATTTCATTACAGGATTACCTAGAACAAACAAGCAACATGATTCCATCATGATGGTGGTGGATAAGCTTACTAAAGCTGCCCATTTTATTCCATTGAAAACTACTCAGAAGGAAACTAATGTTGTTGAGATCTATATGAGGGAAGTAGCATGATTGCATGGCATACCCAAGACAATTTTTTCTGACAGAGACCAAAAATTTACCTCAAATTTTGGAGAGGGTTATTCAAGGGGTTCAGAACAAGCCTGGACTTTAGCACAACCTATCATCCCGAGTCTGATGGGGAAACAAAAAGGGTGATCCAGGTGATAGAAGAAATGATAAGGATGTATGTGATGGACAAACCATCTAAATGGGAGGATTATCTACACTTGGTAGAATTTGCTTACAACAATGGGTATCAAGAATCACTGAAGATGAGCTCGTTTGAATCACTTTATGGTAGAAAATGAAACACACCAATAAGTTGGGACAACTTGGCTGATAGAGAAATAATTGGGCCAGAGTTTCTCAAGGAAATGGAAGAGAAAATGCTGAAGATCAAGTAGAATTTGAAGGATGACCAATACATGCAGAAAACTTATGCTAATAAGTACATAACCCACAGGGAGTTTAAATTGGGTGACCATGTTTTCTTGAAAGTAAAAGCCAAAAGAAGTTCCCTGAAGCTGGGAAACTGTTCCAAGTTGGCAACCAGATATTGTGGACCATTTGAAATCCTAGAAAGGATTGGACCAATTGCTTATATTCTTGCATTGCCTGCATCCATGACTATTCATGATGTATTTCATGTTTCATTTCTCAAGAAGTATATACCTCATCCTAATCATGTGATTGTTTGGAATGTGATTCAAGTGGAGCAAGAAGGCGGCTTAAAAGTGCATCTGATGCGCATTTTGGACCGAAAGAGTGGGTAGCTCTAGAATCGATCCATAGGGCTTGTAAAGGTCCAGTGGGCATGGTACAGTCCCGAGGATGCGACATGGGAGCATGAGGATGCTATGCGGGCATAATACCCACATCGTTTTGAAGATTTTGAAAATATTGTTGATGCCGTGTAAATAAGTTGCACTGAGGACAATGAAAAAATAAGGTGGGGGAATTTTAATATCCCCAAGGATGATCCCCAGTTGTATTTATGAATTGTAACATGTTTTGTAGGCTGGTGAGCCAAGAAATTATATGTTGATTGGCTTAAGTGTTTATGAGGTCGGTGAGCCTAGGTGTTAAAGGACAGGAGCATGTTTTGTACATGTAAATATTCATATTATTAATATAAAAACATCGTTGAGTGTAGACCAACCATGAAGAAAGAGTATGGGGTTCTAAGCCCCACTAGGATGGGTAAGGGAGAGGGGAATGAGAGTCTGGAAATAAGGACTAATATTAAGAGCTTAATTCCAAGAATAATTTATTATGTTTCTAAATATTGATAGAAGGATATGAGTATATCCTAAGTACCTTGGGGAAGAGGGAATGACTTCCAAATGGAAAGGAACGTGATTCATGAGTGACATGTGTCAGATCAGGCAAATGCAATTTTAAGGGGGAATTCTTGTTGTTTGAGGGGGGGACTCACGGGGGTTTGGGGGGACACATAGTTGGCTCTCACACTCTCACCATTCTCGCCATTCTCTGATGAGTCGACTACCTTTATCTTGACAAGTTCACTCACGCACCGAGCAAGCACACAACCAACCATTTCCGCCATTGTTGGACCCGTGACCATCGTGAACCTCAATAACATGTGTGGACTGGTATTTTGATGAGTCATCCTCTGCCTTATCATAGTTCTGTTGTTTCCTTCTCCCTTGCTCATTTGTCTTAGGAGATGGATAGAAGAAACAGGTTTTCAGGCATGCGGTTTGCAAAGGCAAGATGCTAGGCCCGTAGATTGAAGAGGCAGGTTGCCAGGCCTGTGAGAAACTCTCTCCATGTGAGAGAGTGTGATGAGGGAGAGAATTCTCCTGGAGGGAGTCCAGTAGTAGATACAGAGCTTTGAGATTTCCTATCCGACCTGTTGTTGAAGCCCCAGAAGGGAGGTGGAGCAACTGATTCCCTGAGAGAATGTGTGGAATGAGAGTCTGTGAGTAGTGGGTGTAAGTGGCTCCTGAGAGAATCCTTCCTATTGAACTGTGTGACATGCCTATTAGCCTTGCCAAGCCTAGGAATCCCTTTCCCAGTGGAGTTTAGTCCCAGATCAGAGGTGACCCGCTACTAAGAGTGATGAGCAGTTTGGTCTAAGGCTGGGAGGTTCGTGGAAGGTCTTCATGCAGTCGGTGGTCTTCACAATCCAAAGATAAGTATCAATTCTGTGTTTAATGTTATCTGTTGTGCATGTCTGTGATTCTTACAATGTTATCATGTGTTTTCATTGCATGTATGATTTATGATCAATTTTGCATGAGTTAGTATAATAGTAGTATATTTTATTTCATTTTATTTCATTAGGAATGCATGTAATATATATGTACTCTGGGATGAACAATTAACCTGCTATCAGAGCTTAGCAGTCTGTTGGTAGTGTTGCATGGCTCGACCATGGGTGGCTGGGTCTGCCACAAATTGGTATCAGAGCTAAGAGAGATGTCCAAGAAGTGAAGTTTCCCCTCTTGTTGGTGGTTGGGGACATTACGTAATGATCATGAGCATAAATAGATATATAACCAATCGTGAAATGAAACTCATGGAGATGGGTGGGAAGGAGAAAATCCTACTGGAAAAAATATCCACAACTTTGATTATGCAAGGAATATTGCCTGAAGTGATAGCCACAAGCTTGATCAATCCATCTTTGAATGGGTCTACTATATGTAGACGAAGGATAATATTCATCTTCCTAAATGTGATCATGGCTTCCTAAATACCACGAAGACATGAGAGGTCCCATGAAAACCTGATGATTTCCCTGAGAAGAGGAAATGAGGTAAGGGACATGCTCATGTCTAGGAAGAGAAAATTTTACCCTCTTTATATTTGAATCCCTGTTGAAATACTCAATATAAAAGTACTTCCTCTTTGTATAATGATCATCTAATTGTTGTGAGGTGGACACATCATGGTATTCCTCTAAAATTGAAGACGAAGGTGGTTGAGAGTCCTTGAACAGATCTGTAATCATGTCATCATCAATCTCCCAAACATATGAATCATATACGCATGAAAAGTAGACCTCTGAAGATGACAACTCAAACCCCTTTTCTTGAGGGCTACCCTCAATGTCGTAAATGGGGTCTCTATAAAATATGAGACGACCAAAATCCCACCTGCGTCTTCCAGTCTGTATGAAAATTTCTATATGCTCATCAACCATATCGAAGGGTAATTTCATAGGACCATCAATATGATTGAAAATGACCATTTTTTCATCTTCATGTGCAAGAGGAGTAGAGGAATGGATGTCTTACTCTAGATATTCAAATTATTCATCATCGAGATTGATTGCTTCTTTACTATCATGTGGAGGAGGAGAGAAAGGTTGGACAAAATCGTCTTCATCAAGCGAGAGAAAATATAGTGGTGCCTCAATATGTTGTGCTTTATCATAATTCATATTTCTTCTTATGGACAAACCCCTCCATCTCCTTTTCATCACAAGAGGCTTGATCCTTAGTGCATAGTTATTTTCTTTCTTTTCTTCAAGGGGATCTGTCATATCCAAGGTTTCCTCTGATACTTCTTCACTTCTGAGGTCATGGAATAAAGTATAATCAAGATATTCGAAAGGGTCACAACTCATCGTGTTCTCTTCTTGATGAATTTCTTCATATGTATGTTCTTCAATAACTTCTTCATTGTTAGGGGAAGGAAATAACTCTCTTATGTGATTCATCATTTCCTTAGTAGCTTTATTAGCAACCTTTTCCTTTTCCATCTGTAAAAATTCCATCGTTGAGTCACAACAAGTTCTAGATGAGGGTTCATCCCATGGTTCCATAATTCCAATGACTAAAAAGACACCTAAATGGAGTCACTCAGTGAGATCAAGTCTCACCAGAGGAGGGAAAGGAGGAGAGAGGGAAAGGTGGGTACGTGGAAGGTGGAGTCACCAGAAAATATTCAATGGAAACTTATCAAGGGTGGAAAAGGAAACGTTGTTCAATGGAGTCATCAGGAGAGCTAAGGCATAGAGGCTTTGGGAGGAAAGCTTTCCAAAGTGTCGTTAGGGCATGAAGAGGATGAAAAATCCTCCCTGTAAATGACACCAAAATTTTATCACACAAATTTTATGTTGGGAAAATACCAGCACAACCACAAAAATGGAAAAAACTAAGAGACACTATACCCAATGTCACCTCGAAATAGGCCTTACACTTTGAGGGTGACTAGTTCACTCTAGGGAGGCAATCCCAGTGACCCTAGGGGGATTGAGATGGATGTAATGGAAATAAGAGAAGTACCACCCTAAATATCATTGATGGAAGAGGAAACATGTATTTGATGAATTTACTCTAGGTGGTGTAAGGTTGTCAAGTATTTGGATGCCTGCAAAGGGTGTTTGTACCTTCTCGAGACACACGAAAAACCACACTTGCATATAATAATGTTAGCTGGAAAAGAAAGTTAATATTTTTTGTCCCTAATTGTAGAAATAATCAATTATATGTATCATCACATAAATTATAATAAGGGTTGCAATATAAGTGCTAAAACTCCAATCGAATAAGCACAAGACAAGCTAGTAAAAAAGTAGTTTATCTCAACAATGATAGAACAAGACTTTAACTCAAAACACAAAGTTGTCATAAAAAGGTAACTGCAGTGATATTTATCAGTCTTATGGGTGTAACAAAATTTTTATTACAAAAATATATTTAACCACTAAAACTTTCTCAAAATTTTCCAAAAGATGCGTTGTACTTAGTAGATTATGTGGGCAGATTTTAGGCAATTTTCAATGGTTAAATTAGGAGTTATTGAAGAGTTTGGTTAGGGTTTTATGCATTCCTAATGGTTGTAGGTTAAATTTTTAACAGAACAAATAAATACTTGGAGAAATACTTGGATAAATGAAACTCCCTAGTGGCTCAAGCAAGCATTTATAACAAAGATTTGATTCCACTAGGAACAACTTCAAAATCACGAAAATTCACGTTTCTCAAAGCAACAATTTTGTATCTCCAATGCAACAAGTGGTGACTAGTTTCTTTAATTATTGGGTTAATGGAGTCAATAAAATAAATATATAAAGGTACTACCTCCTTGGACGTGTAAATCCTCTTACTCCCCAAGGCAAGTGTCCCTAGCTAGGGTTTAGGGTAAGAGGGTGTATAAACTTATACTTCTCTTAGAAAACCCTTGTTAAACCAACAAAATTTAAGCATAAAGTGATGGAGGCTAAGGTGGGGGTGTATTCCCTTATACTTCCCACCTAGCTCTAGCAAAATGACCTTGTCTTGAAACAAAATGATAATAAAATGCAAAAAATCCTTACCAATTCAAGGGAAATGCTAAGATAAACCACCTCAATAGAAAAGAAGAGCCTTCCAAGGCTAGCACATCACTTCCATCAACCAAATAACCAAGAATGTAGCCATACACAAGATCAAAAGAGAGATAAATCTAAAGATAGTGAAAATTTTAGTCCAAGTACCTCTCCAAGATGGGAGTGTTATGTTATGAAATGAGATCTTATGATATCTATTTATACAAAATGTCTCCAAATTTTAGGGTAAACCACAAGACTAAGGGTCAACAACACTAATATTTCTCCTTTTACAAAATAATATTAAACAATTCACTTAAAATTTACTTTTACACAAAAAGAAACCCCAACTTAAGGTGACGTCACCCCTTTAGAGGGATGTTTTGACACTAGGAGCAAGTAATTGGTGTTGGAGGAGTGTAGTTAGGCTTCCAAAAGCCACATGTCAATAATCCAAGTCATTTTCTTCATAGTTAGAGTCTCATTCTCCTCAAAACTTCCTTGTGCTAATGAATGATAACCTCACCACCAAACCCTATCCCTCCTAGGTTACGCCATGCCTCCAAAGGTAACATTTTGCCTCTCCTAAATAAAACATTTGGCATGTGAGGGATGGGTCATGTCATCCACAATGTATTCTAGGCATCTGAAGGTATGTCTCTCTCATCCAGCATGCAGGCCCTTGGCATCCACCTATGGGCTTCAAGCCCCATGAAATCCTAAGCTAGTCTTGTTCCTCCAAAATTATCCACCAACCAGGTCTTGCAAAGACAAATAAGCACGTCCTCCAAGGATCTCAATTCAAAATATCATGATAAGTAAATCAAGTCAATAAATGAGCCACCTAAGCATGTGCATCAAATATTACCCTATCAAACAATTAAGTGCTCAAAGATATTATGTGACTTGCTAATATTGGATATGGGAGGGTTGACGAGGTGTCCTATTGGGTAGATATTTCCCTAGGTCAAGGAGTGTTTCCAATAGATCCCTCTCTAATCCATGTAAAGTGAATGAAGTGGTTAAGGATTAATACTCAAAGGGAACGGGTTCATGACATACAAGGGATTGTAGTGTCTCATTCATGGGTGCCTTTGTAGAGGATGTGTAACACCTTTGTTTGCAATGAAATTTTTTCCAAGCCCATCGTTTTTCCATGCTTTGTTTCTTTCATAATTTAAGGACAAGTTGAAGGCCATTGTATTGGTGTGGTTTTCAGATAATGACAATGTCACTCACAAATACCTAGCGAAAATGAGAAGGTCGGCTCGTGATGAGACCCCCTTTCTCTCAGCCATGCAACTGAGAGTCATTACCCTGGCTTGGTGACCAGATGATGGTAATTTCATACCACTAAATATCCATGATCATGATAGGCTGGCTCCAAGGATGATTTTAAGGATGGAAATATATATTAAAATGTATAAACATGGGCTAATCTTACTATTCCTTAATATGAAAAATGTTAAATGTTTAGCGATAGCTTTGTAAAAATATTCAAATTTCTAGGTATTTTATATACTTTCTATAAAGTTTTGGTGATTTTTAAGGTAAAATAATTTTATTCCGTGAAGTTTGGGCGAATCATTTTTAGAAAAAATGTAAATTGGTGAATTTTGTTTTTGGAAAAACCATGGAAAATTATCCATTTGTGAAATTTAGCCCCTAAAATCATCTATGGTCGGCTCGTGATGGGACCTCCTATCTTTAAAATAACCCTTTGAGCATTCATAATCATTATTCTTGTGGGTCCCCCTTTTCTTACAAATAAACATTTCATTTCTTTCTTGGGGGATTCCATGGGTGAAGCATCTGGAAGGTTTATATATAGGATTTTATATTTTACCCAACAACAATCCATATGGGCCTTCAACCCCTTCTTCCCATAGAATGAGGGACAACCCCTTCTTGGGTCAATGAACCCTAAAATCCCAAGAGATAAGGAAATGGGGGGTTTTAAGTGATGGAAAGTGGTAAGTATGGTCAGGAATGATATGATGGATCTTCAAGGGAGTTCCTAGTAGAAAACCCATTCCCAAGAAATATCACTTACTAGGGCATGATGTCAACCACCAAGGTGAAATAGGGAAAAAGGAATAATGTCCAAGCATATGTCATGAAATATAAAGCAATCTAAGATACAACATACTCAAATTCCTCAAATATTGAAATGACACTTACCATAATACTTGACTTGTACCTCATGGAACAAGGCCCATTTCGACTCAGAAGCCAACTAGTGTGGTGGATGCCATCTAAAAATATATGACCTATGTGGTGGTGAGAAGGGTCTCCATCTGTGAAAATGGATGTTGTTGTTCATGTAGTCTCTCGGCACTCCATATCTACAACCTGAGGGCCTAGAGACATAATTTTATTAGTTATCCCACAAAATGGGGATAGAAAGGCTATAATATACGATAACTTATTTCTTCAATGGAAAATTATAATTCCATAAAGGATATAAAAATGGGTGATTCCTAGTTTAACTCAATAAATATAATGTATCAAAATACCAAATTGAGAAAACTACAAAATAAAGATAGTTAAATTTGGTAAATCCTAGGTATGGGTTAAATATGTTGGGTATGTGTTATATTCTTTGCACGACTAGATCTAGTGTCCTTTTTTTGCCTCAAGAAACATGTCTCCTTTTTTGCCTCATTTTTTTGTTTCCATTGTTGGGCGGTTTTTCGGCACATGGTTTTTTGCCGATGGTTTTCTATTTCCGGTTAAGGAATTATGGTTGTTGACTAATATGGGTCATTGGGTTAGGGTTTTGGATGTTGTTGGCTACTATATGTATATTTTATTGTAAACAATGTATGATATGAATGAATATAGAATATGACGGTTTTCCTGGTTTGGGTTTCCAGGGGAAAAATCTTTGTGTAATGTGTGTATTTTCCACTGTATTTTTTTTGTTCTTGTATTGAAAATATGTTTGCAGTTAAATATTGTACACAATTAATATCTACAAAATAAGATTGCAAAGTGTTAATCAAAATTCCCTAAGTAATGCAATAAAAAATGTTTTTCCATTTCAATAATTTATGCAAAATGTGTCAATTGAATTTTTTACAATACTTATTTTCATATTTTACAAGTGCTTCAAGGAATATGCCCATTCATAAGATATCATTTGACAAGTTATATACTCAAGCTATGGATAAAGGGTTTTTGTTGATAAAGGATTCATGAAGAGGAATCAATATTTTAACTTTATCCTTGATTAAGGTAGAAATTATCAAAAACATGAAATAATTGTAGCAAACATTAAGAATAATTTGAAATATAGAGAACTCATGATCCAAAAGGGATCATTGTACAATTAGTCATCTATTTTGGTACTTATTGGGTGGAAAAATTGGAGTTTTTATCTTGTAGGACTCATTTTAAGGGAAAGTCCTCATTGATTTGGGGTCCAGAAACTTATGGAGCCTATTTGAGGCCTTAAATTGTCATTTTGGGTAAAAAAATTATATAAAAATGTATTTCCTCTTGATGTTGTTATACACACCAAAATATTTCCAACAATGTGAACATGACCTCAATCAAAATTTGTATGATGAATTTATTCCTCCTACAATTTGACCTATCCTATTGACCACCATGATACTAAGTGGATGCCACACCATCTCTCATTACTCACACATGTGGAGATAGTTAGATGTGGACTTTAGGAGATTATACAAGGTCCATATACCTAACCTTAATTGGGAGTTGAGGAATGAAAAAACCTTAACCCTATCCTTAGACAACTATTAGGTCATGTCAAATATGGGTTGCTAGGATAGGAAGAGTTTCCATTCTTATTGTATTGTTTACTCTTCCATTATTGAGAAGAGCATATAAGAGTGGGATATTGAAGTATAACAAAGGAAGTAGAAGATATTGTAGCAACCATTTACGCCATAGTGTCCATGGAAACTCCATAGTTAGTACAATATCTTTGTATTTGCATTTCATTACTAAGAAAAAGGGAGTAAGGCATATGCCTCACCTTCTAGTTGGTTTTTTCATTGGGTTTTCCCAAGGTACATCTTGTGTTCATTGTGTGGATGATTTGTTATTTATTTTTATTTTTTTCATTTAAATCTCATTGTATTTTAGTATTTTGTGTACTAAGAAATAATATTAAATCTGAAATATTAAGTAAAAGACTACATAATACGAGATAGTAGAATAGTGTAAGATATGTTAGGACAAAATCTTCAAGTGGAATATCAATGGAAATTTACAAATCAACTCATTGAATAATAGCTATTAAAATGAAGAAAATAAGGGCATGAATGTTCCCACAAAAAGTGAAAAATGCAAGAGATGATCTCAATTTTTAATCAGGAAGTTAAAAACCTTGAGTTTTTGACAAAATGTCTTATCTGTGCAGAAATGTACTTCCTTAAATCTCCTCTCCTTCCTATGATATCCTATGCTTCCTCTAATCTCTTATTCTTCATTCAATCACCCTCTTCTAAGTATACTTGTCTTATTTTCCCCTTCCATGTATACTTTCCTTATTTTCCCCTTCTATGCATTTGTTGTGATGCAACATGATCGATTGAGGAAATGAGAAATAAAACTTATTTTAAATTTTTTATTCTTTTTTTTTAGTAGAATACAAATATTCAATTTTATTTTCATTATTGTGTCTTTAGTAATCTCATCCTTAACATCTATAAATCATATAGAAATTTTTTATGAGAATTTTACGGAAATAAAATTTAAGAAAATTAAAATTAAAATTAAATATTGAGAGGTTAAGGGGGTTAATGTGCAGGTGGGTCATAGTATTTGTGGTGGATTAATGCATTAGTGGTTAGGGGTGAGTTAAGGAGTTATTGGTTTAGGGGTTAGTGTTGACCTTTTTTTTATTTAACATGCTTCACTCATCAACAACTTTGAATTCACATCATAGTTTAAAGTTGATCACTTATCTTTTATATCTACTTTTAGATTCTTTCATTATTGTGTAGTTGAAGTGAAAACTACATCACTAGAGCCTCTCCCTCTAGAAATAATAGCTCTATATTTTTATTCCATTTCTCTTCAATGTGATCAGTTTTGACACTTATTTATGTAAGTGCCACATTTTTTGCATGTTTTTTTTAGCCGAATAAACATCAATGTGAAAATAGTTGATTGTAGATATCCTCCATTAGTATAGTCTATGATTATGTGATTTAGTTTTAGGTTGTTTACGTGTTCTTGGTTTGGTTGAAGCATTCAATTGTTTTTGGCTTTGATTAAAAAAAAATTATATTGTTACTTTAATGTAAAGTTAGGGTTATATATTAGAGGCGATTAGGAACATGATGATAGTGAAGTGAGGGAAGTGGTTGTTAAGGTTCACAAAATGACTCGTAATGTTGTACATGGTAGGTATAGAAGTAATGGAAACAAATTTGGTAGGGGTAACATAGGTCAGGAAGGAATGACAAAGGAAAAGGCGGGTAGAGAACCAAGTAGTAATAAGGACCCCCCCATTTTAAGGACATCTTGTCAGGGGAGGAAATAAAAAGTAAGGTAATGAGAGGTGAAAGAAAAGGGATCACAAAAAGATAGGCTACGCATTCAGATAAATACAAAACATACATGAGATTTGTATATCTAATCAACAAAATCAAGATTTGGTCAAGAAGATTCATAGACAAGGTGAATGAAAACCTTGTATACAAATTTACTTCAACTAGGGTAGGAGGATATGTTCAGTCCATGAAATATCATAAAAACATTGGGAATTTTATGGGGATCTGTCCCTCAAAAAGGGATTTAATTCAGTGGATAAATTCAAGGTGGAAACTCAAAGATAGGTGGATGTAAAGCTAGGGTATATGGGTTTTTACAACCAGTTTCATGTGTTGAATATAGGGGGTATTTGATGAATATCCATACTTATTTAAATCTATATGCTTATGTAAAAAAAATTGGATGGATAAATTCAACCTATAAAAGGAATATTTTGTAGTAGCTCCAGTGTGGATTTAGTTATAGTCACTTCCTCAAGAATTCTGGGATGAAGAGATGTTGGAAAGAATAGGAAAACCTATAGGGAGATTTTTCAAAACCTTAGGAATCACCGAGATAGGTCAATATATATCTTATGCAAGAATTCATGTCCATATGAGTTTTTCTAGAGCTCTCTTAGAATCCATCTATGTTAAATTCCAAGATTCTGAATGGTTGTAAACCCTAGACTATGAGCACATAATTTTGCATTGTAGGAAATTCCATGAGCACAACCATTTGTTTAATGACATCCCATTAAATGCCTCAACAAATGTCAAGAAATAGGAGGAAGGGGATAAAAAATAAGGATTTATCAAGGTTCCAATCAAAATAAAGTTTGGGAAAAAACACTACCCCCAAGCAGTCCAGAATACCCTCAAAACAACGAACAATTTGCAGTCTCTAGCGAGAGAAAAGGATCACATAGAGTTGATATCAAGAGAGGAGTCATCTACACTAGTCAAGAAAATGTATGGTAATGAGGGGTGAAATAAAAGGGAGCAAAAATAGATAGGCTACAGGGTCAGAGAAATACAAAACATACATGAGAGTTGTAGATCTAATCAACAAAATCAAGATTTGGTGAAGAGGATTTCTAGCCAAGGTGAATGAAAACCCTATATACAAATTTAATTCAACTAGGGTAGGGGGATATGTTCAGTACATGAAATATCATACAAACATTCATAATTTTATGGGGATCTGACCTCCAAAAGGGATTTAATTCAGTGGATAAATTCAAGGTGGAAACCCAAATATAGGTGGATGTAAAGCTAGGGTATATGGGTTGTTACAACCATTTTCACCTGTTGAAGATAGTCGGGGNTGAGGAATATCCATACTTATTTAACTCTATAGGCTTACGTCTAATTTTTTGGATGGATAAATTCAACCTATAAAAGGAATATTTTTTAGTAGCTCCAGTGTGGATTTAGTTATACTCACTTCCTCAAGAATTTTGGGATGAAGAGATGTTGGAAAGAATAGGAAACCCTATAGGGAGTTTTTTCAAAACCTTATAAATCACTGAGATAGGTCAATATATATCTTATGCAAGAATTCATGTCCATATGAATGTTTCTAGAGCTCTCCTAGAATTCATATATGTTAAATTTGAATATTCATAATGGTTGTAAACCCTAGACTATGAGCACATAATTTTCCATTGTAGGAAATTCCATGAGCACAACCATTTGTTTAGGGACATCCCATTAAATAMYTCAACTAATMTSAAGAAAKAGGARGAAKGGKAYAACAAAKAAGGATTTKTCAAKGTGYYAATCAAAATAAATTTTGGGAAAAAACASTYCCCCCAAKCARTCCATAATACCCCAAAAACAACGAACAATTTGYAGTCTCTAGCTAGAKAAAAKGATCYCRTARARTCGWTATCARGAGAGGAKTCATATACARTMAAKAAAAAKTAAGGTAATRAGGGGTKAAAKAAAAGGGARCACAAAAATATAGGCTAYAGKKTCAGRGMAATACAAAACAKACATGAGAGTTGTAGATCTAATMAACAAAATCAATATTTGGTCAAGAAGATTCCTAGCCAAGGTGAATGAAAACCCTATATAAAAATTTACTTCAACTAGGGTAGGAGGATATGTTTAGTCCATGAAATATCATACAAACATTGGGAATTTTATGGGTATTTGGCCCTAAAAAATGGATTTAATTCAGTGAATACATTCAAGGTGGAAACCCAAAGATAGGTGGATGTAATGCTAGGGTATATGGGTTTTTACAACCATTTTCACGTGTTGAAGATAGAGGGAGGTTCTTTGAGGAATATCCATACTTATTTAACTCTGTAAGCTTACGTATAAGTTTTTGGATGGATAAATTCAAACTATAAAGGGAATATTTTGTAGTAGCTCCAGTGTGGATTTAGTTATACTCACTTCCTCAAGAATTTTCTGATGAAGAGATGTTGGAAAGAATAGGAAACTCTATAGGGAGTTTTTTCAAAACCTTATAAATCACTAAGATAGGTCGATATATATCTTATGCAATAAGTCATGTCCATATGAATGTTTCTAGATCTCTCCTAGAATTCATCTATGTTAAATTTGAATATTCATAATGGTTGTAAACCCTAGACTATGAGCACAGAATTTTCCATTGTAGGAAATTCCATGAGCACAACCGTTTGTTTAGGGACATCCCATTAAATAATTCAACTAATCTGAAGAAATAGGAGGAAGGGGATAACAAAGAAGGACTTTTCATGGTGCTAATCAAAATAAATTTTGGGAAAAAACACTCCCCCCAAGCAATCCATAATACCCCAAAAACAACGAACAATTTGTAGTCTCTAGCTAGAGAAAATGATCTCGTAGAGTCGATATCAAGAGAGGATTCATATACAATCAATAAAAAGTAAGGTAATGAGGGGTTAAAGAAAAGGGAGCACAAAAATATAGGCTATAGGGTTAGAGCAATACAAAACAGACATGAGAGTTGTAGATCTAATCAACAAAATCAATATTTGGTCAAGAAGATTCCTAGCCAAGGTGAATGAAAACCCTATATAAAAATTTACTTCAACTAGGGTAGGAGGATATGTTTAGTCCATGAAATATCATACAAACATTGGGAATTTTATGGGTATTTGGCCCTGAAAATGGATTTAATTCGGTGAATAAATTCAAGGTGGAAACCCAAAGATAGGTGGATGTAATGCTAGGGTATATGGGGTTTTACAACCATTTTCATGTGTTGAAGATAGAGGGAGGTTCTTTGAGGAATATCCATACTTATTTAACTCTGTAAGATTACGTATAAGTTTTTGGATGGATAAATTCAACCTATAAAGGGAATATTTTGTAGTAGCTTCAGTGTGGATTTAGTTATACTCACTTCCTCAAGAATTTTGGGATGAAGAGATGTTGGAAAGAATAGGAAACTCTATAGGGAGTTTTTCTCAAAACCTTATAAATCACTGGGATAGGTCGATATATATCTTATGCAAGAATTCATGTCCATATGAATGTTTCTATAGCTCTCCTAGAATTCATCTATGTTAAATTTGAATATTCATAATGGTTGTAAACCCTAGACTATGAGCACATAATTTTCCATTGTAGGAAATTCCATGAGCACAACCATTTGTTTAGGGACATCCCATTAAATACCTCAACTAATATCAAGAAAGAGGAGGAATGGTATAACAAATAAGGATTTGTCAATGTGTCAATCAAAATAAATTTTGGGAAAAAACAGTTCCCCCAATCAGTCCATAATACCCCAAAACAACGAACAATTTGCAGTCTCTAGCTAGATAAAAGGATCCCATAAAGTCGATATCAGGAGAGGAGTCATATACAGTCAAGAAAAATTAAGGTAATAAGGGGTGAAATAAAAGGGAGCACAAAAATATAGGCTACAGTTTCAGAGAAATACAAAACATACATGAGAGTTGTAGATCTAATCAACAAAATCAATATTTGGTCAAGAAGATTCCTAGCCAAGGTGAATGAAAACCCTATATAAAAATTTACTTCAACTAGGGTAGGAGGATATGTTTAGTCCATGAAATATCATACAAACATTGGGAATTTATGGGTATTTGGCCCTCAAAAATGGATTTAATTCGGTGAATAAATTCAAGGTGGAAACCCAAAGATAGGTGGATGTAATGCCAGGGTATATGGGTTTTTACAACCATTTTCATGTGTTGAAGATAGAGGGAGGTTCTTTGAGGAATATCCATACTTATTTAACTCTGTAAGCTTACGTATAAGTTTTTGGATGGATAAATTCAACCTATAAAGGGAATATTTTGTAGTATCTCCAGTGTGGATTTAGTTATACTCACTTCCTCAAGACTTTTTGGATGAAGAGATGTTGGAAAGAATAGGAAACCCTATAGGGAGTTTTGTCAAAACCTTAGAAATCACTGATATAGGTCGATATATATCTTATGCAAGAATTCATGTCCATATGAATTTTTCTAGGGCTCTCCTAGAATCCATCTATGTTAAATTCCAAGACTCAGAATGGTTGCAAACCATAGACTATGAGCACATAATTTTCAATTGTAGGAAATTCCATGAGCACAACAATTTTTTTAGGGACATCCCATTAAATACCTCAACTAATATCAAGAAAGAGGAGGAATGGTATAACACATAAGGATTTGTCAATGTGTCAATCAAAAGAAATTTTGGGAAAAATCAGTTCCCCCAATCAGTCCATAATACCCCAAAACAACGAACAATTTGCAGTCTCTAGCTAGATAAAACGATCCCATAAAGTCAATATCAAGAGAGGAGTCATCTACAGTCAAGAAAAATTAAGGTAATAAGGGGTGAAATGAAAGGGAGCAAAAAAATATAGGCTACAGTTTCAGAGAAATACAAAACATACATGAGAGTTGTAGATCTAATCAACAAAATCAAGATTTGGTCAAGAGGATTCCTAGCCAAGATGAATGAAAACCCTACATACAAATTTACTTCAAGTAGGGTAGGAGGATATATTCAATCCATGAAATATCATACATACATTGTGAATGTTATGAGGATCTGGCCCTCAAAAATGGATTTAATTATGTGGATAAATTCAAGGTGGAAACCCAAAGATAGGTGGATGTAATTCTAGGGTATATGGGTTTTTACAACCATTTTCATGTGTTGAAGATAGAGGGAGGTTCTTTGAGGAATATCCATACTTATTTAACTCTGTAAGCTTATGTATAATTTTTTGGATGGATAAATTCAACCTATAAAGGGAATATTTTTTAGTAGCTCCAGTGTGGATTTAGTTATACTCACTTCCTCAAGAATTTTTGGATGAAGAGATGTTGGAAAGAATAGGAAACCCTATAGGGATTTTTTTCAAAACCTTAGAAATCAACGATATAGGTCGATATATATATTATGCAAGAATTCATGTCCATATGAATTTTTCTAGGGCTCTCCTAGAATCCATCTATGTTAAATTCCAAGATTCAGAATGGTTGTAAACCATAGACTATGAGCACATAATTTTCAATTGTAGGAAATTCCATGAGCACAACCATTTGTTTGGGGACATCCCATTAAATACCTCAACTAATATCAATAAAGAGGAGGAATGGTATAACAAATAAGGATTTGTCAATGTTTCAATCAAAAGAAATTTTGGGAAAAAACAATTCCCCCAATCAGTCCATAATACCCCAAAACAACGAACAATTTGCAGTCTCTAGCTAGATAAAAGGATCCCATACAGTCAATATCAATAGAGGAGTCATCTACAGTCAAGAAAAATTAAGGTAATAAGGGGTGAAATAAAAGGGAGCACAAAAATATAGGCTACAATTTCAGAGAAATACAAAACATACATGAGAGTTGTAGATCTAATCAACAAAATCAAGATTTGGTCAAGAGGATTCCTAGCCAAGATGAATGAAAACCCTACATACAAATTTAATTCAAGTAGGGTAGGAGTATATATTCAATCCATGAAATATCATATAGACATTGTGAATTTTATGAGGATCTGGCCCTCAAAAATGGATTTAATTATGTGGATAAATTCAAGGTGGAAACCCAAAGGTAGGTGCATGTAAAGCTAGGGTATATGGGATTTTACAACTATTTTCATGTGTTGAATATAGGGGGAGGGTATTTGAGGAATATCCATAATTATTTAATTGTATAGGATTACTTCTTAGTTTTTGGATGGATAAATTCAACCTACAAAAGGAATATTTTGTAGTTGCTCCAGTGTAGATTTAGTTATACTCACTTCCTCAAGAATTTTGGGATGAAGATATGTTGGAAAGAATAGGAAACCCTATAGGGAGTTTTTTCAAAACCTTAGAAATCACTAGGATAGGTTGATATATATATTATGCAAAAATTCATGTCCATGTGAATGTTTCTAGAGCTCTCCTAGAATCCATCTATGTTAAATTCCAAGATTCTGAATGGTTGTAAACCCTAGACTATGAGCACATAATTTTCCATTGTAGGAAATTCCATGATTACAACCATTTTTTTATGGACATCCCATTAAATTCCTCAACTAATCTTAAGAAATAGGAGGAAGGGGATAACAAAGAAGGGTTTGTCAAGGTTCCAATCAAAAGATTTTTTTGGAAAAAACACTCCCCCCAAGCAGTCCATAATACCCCAAAAACAACGAACAATTTGCAGTCTCTAGCTAGAGAAAAGGATCCCATAGAGACAATATCAAGAGAGGATTCATCTATATTCAAGGAAAATAAGTCTCCCACAACAATTTCAAGTGAGACCAAATGTAGAAAAAAGGAAGCCAACCTACAACCAATATAGGGATACATATAAGGTACCATAGATCTAGAGATGGGACAAGAGGAAGGGGATATATTTGATTCAAAAGATGAAGAGTTTGACACAATAGAGGACATGGATATGCAATATATAGATCTACCATCACTCACTGGAATGGATGGAGAAAAAAGACTAACAAATATATCAAAGGAAGAACTACAAGATTTTCAAAAACAACTCTTAAGAGGGAAGGCCAAAATTGACTCATCTTATCAATATCAAGGAGAGTCATCATGGTTGGGAATAAAAATAATAAAACTCAAACCATAGAAAAAACTAGTAGATGAATAAATAAAAAGAGAAGGAAAATTCAGGAGGAGGGTGCTTGATTATTAAACTTTGGACAAATGTCATTATTGTTGGATAAATACTTAATCACCAAAATTAAGGTCTAATTATGAAGATTACAACTTGGAATATTAGAGGATGTAATGTACCCAACGACCATAGTTGTTCACGCCACGCAAAAACTTTGTCTTATCAGCTCTAATACCACTTTGTAACGTACCTAGCCACCGAAGTTGGTCATGTTACATAAAAATCTCTCTTTACAGTCCTGATACCATAATCTAACGTACCCAATGCTCAGTTGAGCAAAATTACACGTGGAAACTCATTAAATTATTAAGATCCACTGTTAATTAAATTTATGTAGCTTACCAGCCGCAGTTCACACACAATATTGACCAATTGACTAATACCACAGTTCTGAATGCATCTAGCAACATATATTAAACATGAATATAATTTTTCAAGTAAACAGTAAAGACATGACATTCATATAAACCATTTACACAATGGAATTATCATAGGAACATAAATACTTATACGTTAATGATTAACCAACTGGATGCAAATGAAGGATGAACCTCCCAACCATAGGAACTACTGATCATTTTCTCTCATCAACAAGCCACCCCTGAGCTAAGGCTATAAGATCTACTGCTAATTAAATTCATGTAGCTTATCAGCCACAGATCACACACAATATTTACCAATTGAATAATACCATAGTTTTGAATGCATCTAGCATCATATAGTAAACATGAATATAATTGTTCAAAAAAAAAATAAACAAAAAACATTCATATAAACCATTTACACAATGAAATTAACATAGAAATAGAATAGAAACACTTATTTGTTAATGATTAACCAATTGTATGCAAACGAAGGATGAACCTCCCAACCATAAGAAATGTTGATCATTTTCTCTCATCAGCAAGCTACCCCCAAGCTGAGGCTATGAGTCCACAAGGATATTTGACCCACTAGCTATCCACTCTCCACACAGAGCAGCCCCAAACCCAATTTCTTGTCTCACAACAATTCCAAACCTCCAACTCTCTCTTTTTCCCCACAACCTACACTACCCAAGGAATGTACCCCCTTCACTT
This sequence comes from Picea glauca, assembly GCA_000966675.3. Lineage (NCBI taxonomy): Eukaryota > Viridiplantae > Streptophyta > Pinopsida > Pinales > Pinaceae > Picea > Picea glauca. The sequence goes on along the minus strand of JZKD02S0845172.1, from coordinate 168,845 downwards.
CTCATAGTCCCTCGGGTTGTACCATTTGTTTATCTAGGCCACCAATGCATTCAATTGGCCAGGAATCACTCAGTTGGGAACTCTAGGAACTCTCGATGGTTTCATATTTTCTCACAATAGCCTTCACAAGGCTCTGAGTCATTTTCTCCATAGGAAATCACACCACGGGCTTACAACCCGATTTTCCATTACACAAGCCTTTACTTAGTATAAAAACATATCCAAACAATGGTTTCCTTCAAGTATACCATGGATGGTCCTCTTCCCAGCCCTTTGCTCCTCCTTTGCTGCCCAAAATCTCCCTGTAAAAATTGTCCCAAATTTGCATACGAATTTCCTCTTCCCCTTGCTTGCTTGGCTCACACTCTTCTCAAGGATGATTGTACTTCATGCCATGCTCTCCAATAACTATGATATGTGACCATTCACACCCACCCCCTTACATGATTTTAAGGATTGGCCTCTCATACACTCGATCATCAAATAGAAGGTTATACACAAAGAATAATTTCAAGAATGTGGGTTGGATTAATACCCATGAATAATTCCCCCTTAGACCCATCTCTCTTGTGGAATCATAGTCCCCCATCATTCTCCATATATTTCGTATCCCAGTCAATGATTATTCTTTTTATTAATTAATTAATGTTCATAACATGCAATTCGGCCCTGGCCACATTAGATCAATACAGACTCTTCAACCCAATGCATCGACTCAACATCCTAATTCAAATTTATAAAATTACATTATAATTTGCAGGGATTAGAAATAGGGATGTTACATCCCCTCCCCCTAATTTTGTCACTGTCCTCAATGCACAACGCCTTACAGGTGTAAATTTATTTTACAATTCCGACTCCCCGACCAATAATAGACATATAGGCTCTCTAGCCCGAAATCAAACAGACATTCCAGCCTAAAAAAATTGCATAGGAAATTTGGCCCCAATACCATAGATACATAGGCACTACGACCCCCCAAAATCATAAATACAAATCCACCCTATCCCAAAACATATAAATAATCCACTAGTATTTTCCTACAGTTATCCCGACCTTTCCACCAACACTCTTCCTCTTGACATACCCAACCAAAGAAATGCACCATTCGTTTATCATGGATAACCCAAGGGATGAACCATTTGTTTATCAGGGTTAACCCAAGGGATGTACCATCTATTTATCAGGGATAACCCAAGGAATGTGCCATTCATTTATCAGGGTCTCTCTGACAGAGGTAGCTAGGAAATTCATTGTTGGGAACTTAAGGGACTCACTGCTAGGAAGAATATTAGTAAAATAAATAGCAACAACCTTGCATTTTTAGTGCAACTCTCACAAGAGTGCACTCTTCAGGCTTGACAACCCGGTTCTTCGACAATGCAACTCACACTAGAGTTCACTCTATAGGCCTGATAACCTGGTTAGTCGACAGTGCAACTCACACTAGATTTCACTCTTCATGCCTAACAAACTGGTTCTTAGATAGTGAAACTCGCACTATAGATCACTCTTCAAGCCTGAAAACATGGTTCTTTGACAGTGCAACTCACCCTCTAGGCTCATGCATCCCTTTCACTGTTATATAGTTCATCAAGCGATCCATCATTTTCCAAGGTGTTCTCATGCAGAAAAATGACAACTTGTTGCTAGACTTCCACTAGAAATATATAACCTGTGGAAATCATCCCATTTTCATTACATGCATAAAATTAATATGAGACATCATCATATAATTATAAAATTTCAAATCTATTTTACACAGGAAAACTGAAATTCCCAAACATGAGTCTTTTTTCTCATAATCTCTT
>JZKD02S0845172.1:145740-162899 GCA_000966675.3 Picea glauca | reverse complement strand
CTCAAACTCATATTCAGGAAAGACTATATGGACTCCCGAGCCTACAGTGTTTTTAGAAATGGCATGGACACCATAATGCAACCAGGACCTACCTAGGGCATCCATGTTCTAGTAATCTCTACCACCAAGTTGCGACACTTCTAGAGCAGATATGATGGTTCCATGTCACAACCTGATGGGATCGATCCTATAGCAGAAGAAAAAGACAACGAGATGCAAAAGTTGGGGTGGTAACCTAACCTATATGCTCAAGTTGATTTTTGAATTTTTTTTATGGACCATCAATATTTTCTCAAAAATCAAAAACAATTGTCTCAATACCCGATCAAATCCCTCCCATATAACTCCTGAATCACTCTAAATGGTTTTTGGTATAAAGAAACTAATAAGGGAGGCCAAAAAAGTGACAAAAAGAGGCCAACAAGTCTATAAATAGAAGCTGGCAGCTCATTATCACCATTGTTGATTTGGAAATTGACTCTGGAGCCAAAAGACCCCCTTTGCCAAAAATAGTGATTATGGGAGCTACAGTGGACGAAACGAACTTATGCTTGGACCAAGTAAGTACAAACTCCCTTATCTAGTTATTCAATACTTCAATTTCGTTATTTAGTTTATTTTTTTGGTGGGCGTCGACCTTAAAAAGGTCAGCCCTAGGTACACGTGGGCCATCTCTGGATAGGCCGCGTGTACATTCGGGCAGAGTAAAGTCTGCCAGCGTGTACACGTGATTTTTACCTCTACAGCCCGCGTGTACCCCCCTTTTATGATGAAAAATCAAACTAAAAGGAAGTACTGACCCTCCTTTACCTTGTTGTGTTGGCAGGACGTATGTCCAGTGAAGGGAAAGGGAGCATGAGGCAATCAGTGAGTTGGTTGCAGCAAATCCAAATGTTGTGGCCGTGTTAATGCAATGTGGTTTACTCAAATTCTTTTTATGTCCATTTATGCGCACACAACAAAGGCTACTGAATGCCTTGATTGACTACTGGCACCCTGATGCAAAGGCATTTATGCTAGAGGGGAAATCACTGGTTCCCACCACTGAGGATATCTATTTTCTGACTGGCCTCTCAAGGAGAGGGGAACCAGTCAACTTTCAGACGTTTCCTGCGAGGCCGAGAAAGATCTCGAAATTGATAGCTGAGCATTGTGAGGATGGGACCGAACGTGTGGGCTCCTAGGTACCCATTATCAAGATTACTAACTTAGCGTTGCAGACTATATTGATTGGGCGGATTACCGGCTCAGTAGCTTTGCATCAGGCTTCGCGCGTGCAGATGAACTGTGCCATCCAGTGCATGAATGCACAAATTTTTGACTGGAGTACCACATTGCTCGAGTGCATGAAGAGGCAATTGACAGATTGTCGACAACGGACACAGAGGAACTTCGGGTTCGGGACCATCTTGTGTTCGTTCTTTTTTGAGAGAGTTCTGAGTTTCGGTCCTCGGGTTGTAGTATGAGGACATCAGGCCTCTTTCCCTGCAATGTGTAGATGAGCAGTATTACTGCCGCGATAGGGTGGTGGAAGGACTGTTGAGTCCTTCAACAATGATTTCTTTGCTTGGTTGTCACGACAGATCCCCGTGATTGAGGACTACCCGTATGCAGGGATAGATTTCTCGAGAGATCCTGAGATACCCGTGCCTCCTGGTGAGGAGCAAGGAGAGATGGGTAAGTCTCCACCTTTGTAGTTTTTTGTTTGCATATGTAATTTTTATGTATTTTGTTATATATATGATTTTTTTTGTATGCCAGAGTATTTGACGGGTAAACATTTGTTGCATGAAGATGTGGGACCCGTGCGACCTGACGATTATGCACGGAACATGCGTCGTCCATGGCCAGAAGCCATGGCTGCCGCCACTGGGGGAGCAACAGTAGTAGGGAACCTCCCAGCCGGAGAGGCTGAGAGGGTCCTTAGACGAGTTGAGCGGAACTTCACTGTGTTCACTCGCACAGTCCCGATGGCAGAGATAGAGGACCTATGGCCATCCATGTAGCCTCATGTTGTGGGGGCACCTCGGACATGGGTCCGATTGTTTAGGAATTTAGCCCGTGCTGTGGATGATTATAACAGGGGCCATAGGCCCTGAACAGACTTAGACTTTTTATGTTCCACGAGCACCTACTTGTATATATTTTTTGAGGGCATAAACCCAGTGACTTATTACTATTCCCATTTTTTAGGCGCTTGCGTCCATCTATGTACTCTGGTTATTTTATGATGTTTATATATGGTTATTATCTTTTTTGTGTCTTATGGATTTTGTGTGCAAAAATGTATTTACATGTTTATGTCCATGTTCTTTTTATATGTGGGCAAGATGCCAATATAAAATTTGATTAGCTAGAGTATCTGTAATTTGGTTTAATCTCCTAGGAACATGAAAATATGTAATATAATCAAAGTTTTGTTCTAAGAGACGTACCCTAAGGAATCGTCGGTGTAAAGTTGGATCATGAACCTGGTATACTCTATTTAGCTGCGACACAACCAGTTGAGCGTCGATATAGACCCGGAGATGAGAGATATCCAATGACAAGGCATCACGAAGTAGCGACAGCGTTTAAAGATTAGTCTAAGGTGCACAGGATGATCCGTTTGCTTGTGAGAGAGTGATTCTAAATCATCTAAATAGGCCTCGAATATATGTTTGAGGTCATGAAAATAAAAAGACATGGCCCACTGGAATGTGGCTCCAGCATTTTTAAGGCCAAAAGGCATCTTACGATATGCGAATGTACCCCACGGACAAATGAATGTCATTTTGTGTTGGTCTTCAGGTTTGATTCGAATTTGATTATATCCCGAAAAACCATCCATGAACGAAAAGGCTTCACAACCGGCACATTCATCAATGATCTGGTCAATGAATGGTGTTGGAAAATTATCTTTGGGACATGCCTTGTTCAAATCATGGAAATCGGTACATACACGAATCGTGCCTTGTTTTTTATTGACCGGCACCGGGTTTGACACCCATTGAGTCAAATGAATAGGATAAATGAAACCTGCCTTTAGCAATTTCTCAACCTCAATCTTGATGGTCGCTTCTTTCTTAGGATTGACGGGATGAAGTTTTTGTCGAACAGGCTTGGCATCAGGATACGTTGTGATTTCATGTTCAACTATTTTCGGATCGATACCTGGCATTTCCTCATAAGACCAGGCAAAAACATCACGAAATTCTTTGAACAAATCTGTGTAAATTTGAATCTCTTCAGGGGAGAAATCCACTCCAACAAAGACATTCTCCATGACACCATGGTTTTGGGAGATGTTGATGGGTATAGTTTTAGCGATAGTCGCCATATTACCCTCAGCATAAATTTCCTGCGTAGCTAAGAGATTAATAGGACATCCCTGATCTCCCGTCATGGTAATGGTGAATTCTCTTGCTTCGATGCGGCTTAACTCTGGGAGGAAATATGATCTGTGATGAAGATCTTCCCAAGGTTTGTCCAGAATAGTCATTGCTTCGATCATTGCTTCGTCAGAAGGCAAGACTAAGTCTAACGAATCGACGTTAGCGAGAGAACCCTGAGCCCAAAAAGGCTCTAGAAGTGGATCTAACTCTTGTGCATGAGTCGGATCAAGGTTAGCTGAAGCTTGCTAGACTAAAGAGTATGCTACCTCAGTGACAGACAAAGGCATGGACATGCCGGGGTGCCCTGTCCCATCCATCGTGGCTTATGGGGAAGGAAGAATCCAAGGATCCTCAAAGTAAGTTGTGCGGAATGACGAAACTTGAAAAATCTCAACCTTATGGTGATTAGATATAAATTTGACATCGTCATGAGGAGGTGGGTAATCGAAGGTACCCATCAAGGACGGGCACAAAACAACTCCTACGTTAATGACACCTGGTTGAGGATTATCAGTCATGGGGACCGTGGATGCCCCTAAAGCTGGGTCAGGTCTGGAGAAAGATAGTTGATCGATGGTCACTATCCGGCCCTCATGTGGAAACAAAAAGACTCGGTAGTTGATCGATGGAAACAACTGTAGCAACCACAGCTTGCATAGAATAAGTCCAACTCCATCCTAACAAGAGGTTATAGTCGAGGGGGGCATCGACTACCTCTACTTTGACACACACGGTTTTCCCTCCTAACTACACAGGGAAAGAAGGAACGATGCCATGTGGTTGGAAAGAACGGCCATCGAAAGCAGTGAGGAGAGTAGGTGATGGAGACAAAGTGGGTTAGCCAATGGCCTTCCAGCATGCCAATGACATAATGCATGTCGAGGCGCCCTCGTCGACCACCATGCGGAATATATTCTGTGTAAAAATTTTCGTGGGATGAGCCACTACTATCTGAAACACTACGTGGTAAGGCAGACGAGGTTTTAAGTTGGTTGTATCTAACATGATGGTACCCAGATTACAAGTCTCAGTAGAGCCCAAAGCGGTTAACAAGGCTTTCCTCTGAGCAGCGTAGCTTTGGAGGACCTCCAAAGAAGACATCACACAAGGGGTTTGTGACAAATCCTCCACCACAGAGTAATTCTGGGGGGCCATTGCGTTCGGGTTGTGAGAATCTTTTTTAAATGCACCCTTTGGAATACGTGTCATTGTTTTTCCCAATGTCTTCTCGATTTGTAGAGGAAGAGATGGGAGATCAACTTCTTTACCCCTCTCAAAAGCTCTTGGTTTACTATAGTCGTGTGCTCTAGTCGTTATGAAAGCATCACCCCTAACCATGTATACGTTCGCAGATGAGGGATTGTTTGGGGGAGGGCAGGTTTCTTGGCTGCCCCCTTCTGTGCTTGTAGAGGCTTGAGTTAAATTTTGCCCATGTTGAAAGGGATTAGTCAAAAATGCCTGTTGTTGCTGTGTGACAAACTTTTGGGCCTCTGTAAGTCGAGCACAAAGATGGTTCAGGTGGTATTCTGTGCATAGGTTGAACAGATACCTCGCCTTCCATTTTTTTGTGTTGTCTCCACCAGCATTATCAGTGGGTTTTTTATCCCCTTTACCCTTCTTTCGTTGTTTTTTCTTCCCTTCAGGCTGCTGGGTGGCCTTTGGGTTAGTCGACTGCATAGAGTGTACATCCGACGTTTGGGTAGGGGGAGCAGCCAAAGCAGTAGTTTGGTTGGCCGATGTGTGTTGTATGGATAACTGTTGCAATTGTTTTGTCAATTGCTCAGTGGGCTTGGTTTGTGCTGAACCAACAATACCATCGGCATGTGGTCCAGCTCTCTGTCTAGTTTTATCCAGTATCGAACGTGGCGCATCTGGCAAGATGTTATATAATAAACCAGACTGAGAATAGATGAGTTCAAACTGTTGAGCCCTCATGATGGCATCTTCTTCAGAGAAAAATCCGGAAGTCACAACGTCTTTGGATAACTGAGGGACCAAATACTTAAGGAACCACTCAAGCAGGAATGCTAGTGGGATTGGTACTTTGATAAGACTCTTTCGGCGTCTCCACTCTCGGATATGATCATAGATATGGTCTGCTGTTGTCTATTCGAAATTGGAGAGAAACTCTGTGTCAGTGTCGTATCTCACAGGTAACTATAAATGGTTAAGGAAGGCCATTGCAAAGAAGAAGAGTATCTTGAGTGATCGAGCTCGATGTACCATTTCACGACACTCCTGATAAGAGTACGTTGAAACAATCACAACTGTACGGAGTCATCTTTCAATGAGTTAGATGAACACCAAAGATGGAAGGTATTCACATGATCACCTGGATCTTCATTAGGCTTGGCATCGAACTTTGGAATGTCCGAAGGCAACTTCGTTGGCATAGGAGGCCAACGTGAATCGTGACAAATAGGATTGTTTAACAACCTTTTCAAATTTGGCAAGTGTAAAGTCGCCAGGAATGGTAGTTTGGGTTGTTGTTGATAACCTGGGAAAAAGGGTCCTGGAGTTTGACTGGCACCAGGTTGCTAGGAAAAGTTTGGCTGCTGGCCCAGATTCTGGTAGAAACCATTGCCCTGACCAGCGTAAGGATTTTTCATCTGTGGAGACATCATCAACTGATTTCCCATAAAGGACATAGAGTGTTGGGCATGCATCGTGTTCGAATAACTTTGGGAAGGATTACCCCATGCCGGTCCTGATGGGAGATGCATAATAGTCTGTCCAGGGTTCCATTGATTATGGAAAGAGTTACCCCAGAATGAAATTCTAGAGGAGGGAATGGATCCTTGTCCTGAGTTCCAAGGTCCTGCTATATGTGTCCCCTCTACAGGAATAGTACCCTGCGCAGGAGTAGATTGTCCAAAAATGGGGTTGCCCCCAGACGGGAAAGAGGTTGATGAGAAAGTGTTGTTACCAAATGTCCTATTCCAAGAAAACAGTGTCGAACCTACCAGCATACTGTGCACAGGTGTTCCTTGACTCCCTGCTCCAAATAAAATAGTGTGTGTAGGTTGTCCGGCGGACTGCTGATGCAGACCACCAAGCGAAGGGGACGAAGGAAGGATATGACCTCCTGCGTAAGGAAAAGAATTAAAAGGGACAAGAGTGCCCCCAAGTTGACCTTGCAGAGGAGCGTTAGAGCTCCCTGCCCCCAGACCCAAAGTCTGTAAATTGGAGTAGGTTAGTTCAGGACTTGTACCCGAACTAGGCATATCGTATGAGAACGGAGGGCCTGTCGCACTAGGTGTGAAGGGAGTTGTGGCCGCCGCCATAGATGGGTTCAGTCCACTGTGCGACATAGTTGCGGATGAGACAATGGTGGCTCAGACCGACTATAGTAAGTTAGGAGATGACTCTCCTGTGGTAGCAACTGTGGTGGGAATTGAAGAATTCCCAGAAGAAGTAACAACGTTTGTTTCCATAGCTATGTGAGGCATTGTTTGGTGTTCATGAAATTGGATTGGTACAATAAACGGTGCCAAGATATCAGTGGTTGAGGTTTCAACCGAGCCAAGATTGGTGGTTGATTCCTCCGGGGGTTGTTCGAGCACAAAGGTTTGTAACCCGGTCGCTTCAAAAGACCCTTGTTGGTCTAGCTTCCGCCTTAATGGTGGCCGGGGTGGCTCCAGTGTAACCAGCGGCAGGCCAAGAAGCCTTCGTGACCGACGGAGCTCGGGATCCTCCACTGTGGGAGAAGATCCAAGGCACGCCAAGGTATTCAAAACGATCAACAGTCACACATACAAAAAAGAATCCCCTAAGAGATAAGTAAAGAAATCACTAAACTATTTGGAAGAAAAGTTACAACCAACACTAGAGCAACTTACCGGTGCAAGTGCAACTCGAACATGGAAGAACCCTCCGAGTATACTCTACAAAGAGTGGCTCGATGTCTGTCCTAGGTACCGCAGTATACCTCCGCAGTCACCTATGTATGTCCCTAAAAATATTGGCAACTAGGTTGCCAACACGCGAACAGTCACCAGGCGGGTACGATCGAAAGTCGGGTAGACCACAATGAGCAGGGTATCAAGCCCAAAACCTGTCAAGGGTATAGAGAGAAAATAGTCTGGAAGACAACTGAGGACCTCAAACGGATTCGAGACCCATGAAGCCCCGTGGCAAATGCAAACGACGGAATCCCAAAACAAGCCCTCTATATGTGTTCTCCACTACGATTGGTCCGGCTTTGGAGGGGTTATCTCCACTACCTTTCTGCATGCGACCTCGTGTTTATCCCCTGTGTTAGAGGGGGGTCCCAGATAAATTCCATAAAAATGGACTTAGACTCTCCCTATATCAGACTCTAATGTTTGGTTTTGAATGGCCTTGAAGAGTTTCCTCTCCAACCTAATTCAAGGCCCTAGTCTTGAACTAGTTTGTGAACCCTACAAACATAAAAGTCTAGTAGATTTTAAGATTAGCATTTCTTTTATGGATTTTTCTTACGTCAAGGGGTATGAGGGTGAAAATGATGATGTGTAAAGACGAAAGAAAAAATGAATGAAAAAAGATGGAAACAAAAGACTTTTACTAAATGCAAAATTTCAACAACTTTTCACAAAGAAAGATTTCTTTTTGTTTTTTATTTTTTCTAATATTTTAGACAGCAAAATCAAAGGGATTTCGCTCGACTACGAGCTACTTATGCTCTAAGTGCACTGCAAAAAACTTACGAAATAAAGGACTTCTCCCTAGCTAATGATGCAGAAACACACTCTTCAACCAAAGAAGAAAATGAAAAGAGATTTTTTTATTATTTAAGTGCTAGTAAAGAAAAAAATGGGAAAATACCAACAAGAAAAAAACCAAGAAAAACAAATTATGGCTTAAAGCACAGATCGCAAAGAATCAAAGTAAAGAATCACACAATGGCAATAAAAAAAAACAAAGACTCTCACGCTTGTCTAAAAACCATAAAAAAATATATATATATTTTTATTTTCTGTCAACTATTAACTGAGAAAAAGTAGGCTAAGGGTAAGATGGCCTAGCCTACTGACTGTTCAAACCTAGACTCAAACACCTGAGAGGAATACTTCTTATCAAAGGAGGGGATGACTGCCCCACCCTGAACAAAAAGTAGCCTGTCAAGCACGCGACTGTCCTTAAAACAACACGCATGCAAACGCATGTTGAACAAAGACAGAAGGCGTGTACACGCGTGCTGACCTTGTATAGGCCGCGTGTATATCTAAATTCTAAGGAAAAATATGAAAACAAGCAGTCCAGACCAGGAAGAGGCCTCTGGTATTGATAACCAGGGTCCCTTGAAGGCTTGGATGCTCTTTCTAACAGAAAAGACAAATAATGCAAGGAATAATAAGGCGAAAAAAGCAATCTGAGATAGGACTGTGAACCAGCGAGACTCAGACAGGATTCCAAAAAACCCCCTGAGAATGTATAATTTTGACAGGGAAGAGGAGGACTGCCTCTAAGGTTCTCTGAACTCCTACACGCTACTGTTATCTCTACAACTAGTGTTCACACGTGGGCTGTAAGAGGATAGGGTGCGGGTACGCACGTGCAGGCCGCGTGTACCTCTATATGTCCCAAAAACTATAGTTAAGCAAAAGTCAGGGAAAGTTGGTATGGAAAACTAGACTCCCTGCTAGCTCAGACCTTACAGAAAAAGACAGGCAAAGAAAAACAGAAAATCAAATATTTAAACTACCCAAAAACTTAAATAAATCCAGGAACCCTAAAGAGTATTCTCCCCAGTACAGTCGCCAATTCTGTTGTTGGGAAAAACACCCTACGGACTAGCAAACTAGGGTCAGACTTGCATGCAGATTTTGACCGAATAGAAACTACTTTTTTACCTACAACCCAAGATTTAAACCCGTTTTTCACAGTAAATGCATGGAAAAGGACCACCAACCTTATTACAGGCATTCGATGTAGATCCTTCATTGCTCTTCGATTACTTTCTTGCGCTACTCCTTCCACAGATGACCTGCACTCAAGACAAACAACAACTATGCATGCATGCTACTTCTATACTCAAGGGTTAGAAATCAAACATAAATTAACCAAACCATAGACAATTCATGCATTGGGACGGGAAAAGTATTCTTTTTATTACTGAAAGTGAATCAACTTACAAAAAAGCTGAGATTGACCACCGCTCCTTTAACCTGATCCTGGGCTCCTCTTCTTCTGTCCTTCAACTGCTTTGCGTTAAATCTCCTTTGGCATGAGAAAAGGATAAATGGTTGGGACAATGGATTACGTAAATGGGAAGAGTTTCTTCGCTATATTTTTTCCTCCTCCAAATGGTACCCCTACCCCTTCTTTTATAGGCTAGAAGGAGCTAGGGTTTTGGACGAACCCTTGGCCATGCATGGCCGGGAGTTTCAATTAACTGACCTATATCTTTTTGTTCCGTTGGCAACTTTCATTTTTTTCGTGCTTTGTTAGGTACACGTGGGCTGTTGTGAGTCAGTCAGCGTGCACACGCATGCAATAATGAGTTAGGGTGTGTGGGCCTTGACACAAGAGGATTTTCAAAGAGTTTTTCAACAGAGTTTTGGCAAAGAAGGGATATGAATTGGCCTGATGTCAGGTAAGCATGTGTGGTGCAATTTAGGGTTATAACACTCTGGCCCTTATTCTACACCTGCTAGCCAAGCCTTACTTGGTCATTCAACATTTCCATCCACTAGTGTTGTCATCTCGCAACTACTTTATGAAAGAATTTGGTCCCAACATATTTTCTCTAAATTCTCTATATTCATAGTGTTATAACATGCACTATTCCAGATGAATATTGACACTAAAATTTAATTAACCACTTCCCATTTTTCTTGACCAAAACATCCTTGGAATACCATTATCATTGACTGGAATTTCAACATTCTGAAATACTTCTTTCGTGTCTTCTCTCTAACATTATTTTCCACCCATGGATTTTCTCAATATTAAATATCTCTCTTCACTTGGTTGAGTGATTCGTTGTGAAGCACTTTTTGGCCATTCAAGACCACCATGCTCCAATGGAAATTTCACCCTTTTCCATTTTCACCTGTACCTTGCTTTTGTTGCGCACTTTGATAATAGAGGCATCATTTTTTCTTGTGTAATTTTTAGACAAGAGTTGCTAGATCATATCTGACAATTCCTTTGCAATTCATTCAATATTTATAGCATTTGAATACTAATATTCCTTTGCTTTTATTTGAAACCTTGACAACCTTGCAACACCTTCCTATTAAAAAACAGGATCGCGGAACAATAAAATAAAACAAATGCTGAAATAAACACCGAAGATACACAATACAATAGAGACACAGATATACTTGGTTCACCCGGTGTGGGCTACGTCCACTAGAGAAATTTCCAGATACTTCCTTTATTATTATCTATCAAATGAAAGGATACAACCTACAACACACACATTGTAACTTCCTATTCTTTCTCTCACAGTTTCCTCACTCAGAATAAAAAATTCGCAATGATACATAGTTGCAATATATTTCCCTCATAAAAGAGGGTTGCCTTCTAGGGAAAAAAACCATAACATAACTTCTATTGTCAGATTTGTGACCTTATAATGAATGGTCTAGATTTACTATGAAATTACAATATACATTTACAAGGCAATTTTTCCTTCGGCGGCCCACTTGCCCCCCGGACCCCGTAGGGGGGGTAACCCCCCCCTTGCACTCCCCCGCGTGGAGGAGTGTACATTCTTCCGAGGTGTAAAGTATTCATGGGGTATAAACATAGTTGAAAACAAAGACCTCTGAATCAGGAAGATAATCAGACTCCACAACCAACAATCTCCCACTTGGAGACTGATCTCAACAACTCCCCCGTTGTTGTATATGTTGGACTATAATCCTTCTTGGACCTGGAAAATTTCTTATCTTCATATTCATTCTTGAATACCAAATGAAACTGAGCAAGAACTCAGTTTCTCCCTGGTTACTCCCTTTTTTAACATGTCTACAGGATTCTAGCTAGTGTGTATCTTTTCCAGCTTCAAATGTCCATATTCCAAGACAGATCATATGAAATGGTACATAAGATGTATATGCTTATTCTTTGAATGGAAGGATGAGTTCTTTGCAAGATGAATGGCACTCTCACTGTCATAATACAACCTAGTATTCTCCTACTTCTTTCCCAATTCCTCCATAAACCTCTGTAACCAAATCATTTATTTACTAGCCTCTGTAGCAACAACATACTTTTCTTCTATTGTTGAAAGTGAAACAACCTTTTGCAGTTTCAAAATCCAACTTACTATTGTTCCACCTATATTAAAAACATACCTTGTGGTGCTCCTCATGCTATCTTTATCACCTTCCATATCTGAATCAACATATCCCTATAGAACAATGTCTGAACCTCCAAAACATAATGCATGAGTAGAAGTACCTCTCAAATACCCGAGAATCCACTTTACTGCCTCCCAATGTTCTTTACCTGGATTGTTCATATACCTACTCAAAACTCCCACTGCATGTGCAATATCTGGTCTTGTACAAACAATCACATACATCAAGCTACCAACGGCTGATGAATAAGGGACCCTGGACATGTATTTTATATCCTCCTATGTCTTAGGACACATTTCCTTAGTTAATTTTAAATGGCTGGCCAAAGGTGTACTAACTCATTTTGCATTCTGCATTCTAAACCTCTCCAACACCTTCTCTATGTACTCACCCTAAGACAATGTTAATTTGAGATTTTTCCTATCTCTTGTTATTCTCATACCAAGAATTTTCTTTGCAACACCCAAATCCTTCATCACAAATGAATTAGATAATTTCTTCTTGAGCACATTTATATCCCGCATATTAGAGCTTGCAACAAGCATGACATCTACATACAATAGCAAGATAATATAGCTTCCATTTTCTATCTTTTTAAAATAAACACATTCATCATAATGACATCTACTATAACCTTGTTTTGTCATAAACCTGTCAAAATTCAAATACCACTTCCTTGGTGCTTGCTTTAGGCCATACAAGCTCTTCTTAAACTTTCATACCAAATTCTCCTTCCCTTTGAACTCATACCCCTGTGGTTGTTGCATGTAAATCTCTTCCTCCAAATCCCCATGGAGAAACATTGTTTTTACATCTTAGTGTTCAAGATGCAAATATTCCACCACCACAAGACTTAAAATTTTCCTAATTGAAGTCATTTGAACAATAGGAGAAAATATTTCGTCAAAATGTATACCTTTTTTTTGTGCGAACCCCTTTACAACAAGTCTAACCTTGTACCTCTTTTTTCCTCCATCTTCTTCCTTCAACTTGTAAATCCATTTATTCTCCAATGCTCTTTTTCTTGCAGGAAACTGAACCAAATCCCAAGTTTGGTTGTTTACCAGGAAATCCATTTCCTCTTTCATTCCTTTCTCCCACTTCTTTTTGGTGTCTATCTGCATTGCCTCTTCATAACATTCTAGTTCACCAGAATTAGACAACAATAAATAATACAATGAAGGAGAGTATCATTCAGGGGGTCTACTTAAACTGGTAGATCTTCTAACAACACTTGCAGGAGTTTGAGGTACCTACTTTCCTTGTTGTTGTACATTTTGATTTTCTGGTTCCTTTGGAATTTCTTTTTCAGTGATCTCATCAAACACTGTGTATTTTGTTTTTTTTCTTTTTCTTGTATCTTTCCCTGCAACTGATCTTTTTACACGACCTTCTCATTGAATATGAAATCTCTACTCCTAATGATTTTGTGATTTTAATAATCCGATAAGCGGTAACCAAAATCATTAACACCGTATCTAATAAAGGTACAATTCTTGGATTTTTCCTCAATCTTTGTTCTATTTTCTTTATCAATATGGAAAAATGATTCACAACGGAAAGTCTTCAAAAAAGAATAGTTTACCTTTTTACCTATCAATGCCTCCTCTATAATTCCACCATCCAAAGATCTTTAAGGTCCTTTGTTTACTAAGTAAATAGCAATATCTACAACATTTGCTTATAACTGTAAGGGAAAACCAACATGCAATCTCATACTTCTTGCATGCTCCATGATTGTCCTGCTCATCCTTTCTAACACACCATTTTCTTGTGGTGTTCCTGGAACTGTCTTCTCTCTATGAATCCCATGGTATGAAAAGTAATCATCAAACTCCTTGATACAATATTCACCTCCATTGCCTGATCTGAGACACTTCAACCGTTTTCCTGTCTCATTATCAACCAAATCTTTCCATTTCTTAAAAGTATCAAAAACATCATATTTTTATCAAATGCAATAAACCCAAGTTTTTCTAGTTGTGTCATCAATAAAAGTAACATTATAACGAGAGCCACCAAGAGATGATACTTGAGCTGGTCCCCATACATTTGTATTAACAAGCTCTAACCTTTCACTCTTATTTTCTTTTCCGACTCTGAGAAATATGACGCTCTTATGTTTTCCATAAACACAATGCTCACATAAATCCAAATCAATTTGTTTAAGATTTTGAAACAATTTTATTTTATGAAGTATCTGCATCCCCTTCTCACTCATGTGTCCAAGCCTATGATGCCACAGTGTTGTATCCACTCCTGTAGAAGCTAAATGTAATGTACCCCAAATTTACCCATAATTGTTTTTTTAATTATCACTAGAATTGATCATTCATCCAAAAGAAAAACCTTTCGAGCATTCATTAACTTTACTACAGAAAGGTCCTATTGCTTCTTTGTCTTCTGTAGCTTACTCTTACCATTTCTTGACACACGTGTAAGTTACATATATGTATATATATATTTTATACATGACTAACTCTATTCTTCCCTCAACAAAAGGGTGAAGTGTTATCTAATACCTAAGACATATACTCACTTAGGAATTACATTCTACTTGTACAAGGCCATTATATACTTTAGGACTTCCATCCTACTCACACAAACCATAGTGTAAATATATCACACTTTAACAACCCTTATGATAAAGGTATCATTCACACCATGTGTCTTAGGTGCAAGTGTCTCTATCTTCACATAGCTATATGTAATATGACACCTGTGCGCGTAAGCACAAAACTCAGGGTGGTTATGACTAACAAAAGGGGAAACATTTCATTTTCTTGTTGTTGAACAACCCCAAGGTAAATAAATTTGGCATAAGTGCTAACGAGGCGATAGGCAAGATTTATCGCATGACCAGAATAGAAGAAAAACACAACTATAACCCTAACTGGATTGTCATCATACTTCACCATAAATATTAAATAAGTAAGTTGTAGAGGCAATGTTGTCTGTACTTAATAGCTCTACCTGGGACATTTAGCATATCCTGTGGCGTACTCCTTTGGGCCATTTCTCGACCGCTGTGCCCATTGTGTATATGTCACCTTGCAATGTTCACATGGCCTAGGTGTAGTTTGTAACCATCACCATTACTCTGCTCGATGGAGGGTTCCCTAACATTATTATTCATTCTCCTCCCTGGGCTCTACATATTTGAAAAACGTTGCAAGGCTAACCCTGTTCCTATTCGTCTTGGTGGCATGGCCAGAACTCGTGAACTTCAACTCATGCTGGGAGAAGGGAACATTAGGAGGACCCCGTTCAGATACCACCTTATGCCAGGTAAGCGTCCTTCAGTCGTTGTTATCTGACTCTTTGAGTTACTAAATGTTATTGGGTGTACCAATACCTTCAAGGTTCCTATTTGTGCTATTAGCATGAATTCAATGGTAGAATATAACATTTTACAAGTTGGTATTATACTCATCAATATTTAGAGTTTTAACATGGCTTTACTCTTAAACTCTACATCAGTCTTTTTTAAAACAAAAACCTTGTGTTCTGAGATAGAAATTTATTTTGTGTAAAAACCCGTGGGAAATTTGGGATTGGAAATGTCAAAGGGAGCGAGGATGTATGTCCTTCTAGTTTGGACATAATGAAAAATTCGGATATATTGTATTCTGGATTGCTCGTTCTATGTTATTTGTGGTTACACAACCCGATATAGACACGTATTCTTTGCCTGAGTTTTTCCGAGATTTCGTGACTTTGGTATAACTCACTGTCTATTTAGTTGTTTTCTTGTTTGCTTCATGGATTTCTTGGGTGTTAAATCCTAAATAGGAATTAGGTTTTCTTCCGGGTGAAAGGAATTTCCCCTATGCAGTATAAGTTTTAATTTTGTTTCCGTGAGTTTAAATAATAGTTTATGAGGACTATATGGGACTCTTGTACCTCTGTTTGAATCTTCCAAAATTCGAATCTCTTGATTCTATGGATATACCCCTTGATTCTTTCTGTGACTTGCTTTCATAAAAGAGCATGACAAAATTAGTAGTATTATCCACCGTGTATATAGGGAGTTCTTACGTCTAGAATGTGCTTTCGACATATGACCTGTAACGTTCTTAAATTGTGGTCCATGGCAATATAATGTGAATATTTAGGGTATAATTTAGCTTATTCAAACATACCCTCAGTTATGATTGAGTTATACTTCCAATGGGTTTACATAATATTTAACTTAGGTTCTGCGCGCTTTAAGAAAATAACCGTCGAGTGTAATTTATTTGAATTTTGTATCTTTATCAACAAATTCATAAATCTTAGGAGAAACTGAGTTTGATATCCAGTAATTCTATCTGTAGTTTCGAGTTGGGCACCATGCCTTTGAAGTATATGCTCTACTCTATGTGACTTTATCATTTTGAAATCTTTGAATTAGCTTGTCAAAATTTCATTTCGTAATGAAGAAAGACCCAAGTATCCTGTATTGATTACATTTCCTTTATAAATATTTTGGGGTTATTTCGTTACTTACGAGGAAAATATTTTAGAGTCCTCTCTGTGATCCGACTGGCCATTCTGTGGAACAACTATATGTTGTGTGTTATTGATTGTCCTGCTTAGATAGTATTTTACATATTGAGCAATGTTCGATCTATTTTACAATTTGCACAATCAGTTGGTTTTTGTTTGGTTACACATCTAAATCATGGGACCTCTAATTAACTGTGAGGGTACCCATCAGGTGATCCCTGGCCCACTCCACCCCATTGGGTCTGTGGATGACTTTTTCATGGATACAAGGAGGAAAGACGACAGTTTCTCCCATAACCACAAGCTAAGTGCAGTCTGAATTTTCATTTGCGTTGTCTCTTTTGTAACACATTTTACCCTGATAAGTTATTCTACATTCAGTATTTGAAATTATGTTTGATTCTAATTAAATGCTAATTGTATTTCCCTTGGTCTCCCTACAGGATTTGTGTGCATTCGAAGTCCTCGGATTCTAGGATATCGTCTTGTGAAAAACGTACTCGGGTTCCATTTTTATAGCGCTCTCAAAAATTATTATCTCAGGTTCTATCGAATGAAACAATGCTATTCTAGAATACAATTGTTCTGGGAATTTATACTAGACTCCTATAATGACCGGTTAAATGTATATTCAGGTTTAAAGAAAGACATAGGGGAAAATACATACTGAAATGAGATTTCACTATTTGAGATTTATAAATGTAATATTGCATAGAGTTGAAGACACATTTGAATATTTGTCCATCTCTAGAACATGTAATAAGTTTAGGTATTTGAGTTTACAATACTTTTACTCCTGCACTATTGTAATGAAACATGACTGTAGCTATTTGCTCCAAGCCTGTGGATATATAGATATTCTATTCTTCTTATTAATAGAATGTACAGATGTCCTTTTAGCCATACGAATATTGTGGTTAACTCTAAATAGTCTCTGCACTATGAACTTGTATAAATTAAAACAGAAAAAACTTCCTTTATGGTTTACTATGAAATAATTGAA
>JZKD02S0845172.1:97751-110933 GCA_000966675.3 Picea glauca | reverse complement strand
AACTAGGGGGTTGGAGCCTCCTTCCAGTTGCAGCTGGAAAACAAAGGAAGTTGGTGCTTCCAATGAATGTAATTATTCAAGACATATAAGAAAAAGCATTATGTGGTTTTCTCCCAATTTGGGTTTCCACGTAAAACCCTGGTGTACTGTGTATTTATGTGATTGTTTATTTCTAACTTCTCATTATTGGATAATAATTCTACATTGATGTAACATTTGAAGAAAAGGGATTATAATTACGCTATTACTGATTCACCCCACCTCTCAGTAATCCAACAATTTATTCTTCATACCTTCCATGAACCCACCACCAACACTTAGTTTATTTTTCCTTCACAGAATAGTGAACTCATGGTCTTGTAACTTTTCTTTCATAAGTCCGTCCGAAATTTTTCAACACTTAGTCATTTTTCCACTTCTTTGGACTCGTGGACTTACAGACTCACGGACTTACGATCTTGTAACTTTTCTTTCATGAGTCTGTCTGAAAAGTCTAAACACTTAGTCATTTTTCCACTTCTTCAGACTCCCAGACTAACAATCGTGTAACCTTTCTTTCATAAGTCCATCTAAAAAGTCTCAACACTTAGTCATTTTTCCACTTCTTCGGAGTCGCGGATTCGTGGACTCACGATCTTGTAACCTTTATTTCATAAGTTCATCTAAAAGTCTCAACACTTAGTCATTTTTCCACTTCTTTGGACTCGCGGACTTACAGACTCACGGACTTATGGTCTTGTAACTTTTCTTTCATGAGTTTGTCTGAAATGTCTAAACACTTAGTCATTTTTCCACTTCTTTAGACTCCCAGACTCACAATTTTGTAACCTTTCTTTCATAAGTACATCTAAAAAGTCTCAACACTTAGTCATTTTTCCACTTCTTCGGAGTCACGGATTCGCGGACTCATGATCTTGTAACCTTTATTTCATAAGTTCATCTAAAAGTATCAACACTTGGTCATTTTCCCACTTCTTTGGACTCGCAGACTCACAATCTTGTAACCTTTATTTCATAGGTCCATCCGAAAAGTTTCAACACTTAGCCATTTTTCCACTTCTTCAAACTCACGAACTTGTGAACTCACAGACTCACAATCTCGTAACCTTTCTTTCATAATTCCATTCAAAAAGTATCAACACTTAGTCATTTTTCCAATTCATCGGACTCACAGACTCACGGACTCACAATAAGTCGCAACACTTAGCCATTTTTTCGTTTTTGTGGACTCACATACTCATAATAAGTCCCAACACTTAGCCATTTTTTTGTCTTCGTGGACTCGCTGAATCATGGACTCACGGAATCATGAACTCATAATAAGTCCAAAACACTTAGCTATTTTTCCATCTTCACGGACTCACGGACTCCCAACAAGTCCCAACACATAGGTATTTTTCCGTCTTTGCGAACTCACAGATTCACAGACTCATAATCAAATTTCCAAGATATTACCGCAGTTTCATGGGATTGACAGTTGGTCTACCACATGGCTCCACATCACCTGCCAATTGTAATCATGTCCAACATGTACCTACCACTGTTGAAACACACATATTTCTTCTACCACGTTAGCTGACACATGGCCTCCACACTATCTCGATGTCATCATATGGAGAAATACCCAATTTTTTTCGATTTCCTTATGTTTGAAATTTCCAAAGCTGATCAATTCTTCACATTACCCATGAAAATTCTCTCAATCTTACTATCGTAATTTAAACAAATGAATTTTCACTTCTGGGATCCACTAATTAGCCCATCTAGGATCGGTGTTGAAAATTAGGCTCTAGTACGACTTTGTATCGTACCCAGCCACCATAGTTGTCACGCCACACAAAAAAATTGTCTTATCATCTCTAATACCACTTTGCATCGAACCCAAACACCAAAGATGGTCACGTTACACAAAACTCTCTCTTTACAACTTTAATACCATAATGTAACATACCCAACGCTCAGTTGAGCAACATTACGTGCATAAACTCATTAAATTATCAAGATCTACCGCTAACTAAATTCATGTAGCTTACCAGTCGCAAATCACACACAATATTGACCAATTGACTGATACCACAGTTCTGAATGCATCTAGTAGCATATATTAAACATAAATATAATTGTTCAAGCAAATAGTAAAGACACAACATTCATATAAACCATTTACACAATAGAATTAACATAGGAACAAAATAGAAACATTTATCAGTTAATGATTAACCAACTAGTTGCAAACAAAGAATGAACCTCCCAACCATAGGCATTGCTGATCATTTTATCTCATCAGCAAGCCACCCCCAAGTTGAGGCTATGAGTCCACAAGGAGATCTGAACCACTAGCTATCCAATATCCACACATAGCAACCCCAAACCCTGGTTCTTTGACAGTGCAACTCACACTAGAGTTCACTCTTCAGGCCTGGCAACCTGGTTCTTCAATAGTGCAAATCACACTAGAGTTCACTCTTCAATCCTGAAAACATGGTTCTTTGACAATGCAACTCACCCTCTAGGCTTAGGCATCCCTTTCACTATTATATAGTTCCTCAGGCGATCCATCATTTGCCAAGGTGTTATCATGCATAAAAATGCCAACTTGTTGCTAGACTTCCACTAGAAACATATAACATGTGGCAATCATCCCATCCACATTACATTCATACAATTAATATGAGACATCATCATATAATTATAAAATTTCAAATCTATTTTACACAGGAAAACATAAATTCCCAAACATGATTATTTTTTCTCATAAGCTCTTGCAGCAGTAGATTTCAGTCTTCCCTATTGTATTACATCCCTACCATATCCAATACCATTATTCTTGTGATTTTCTCAACTCCATGCATCCAAACAAATTGTTAGTATATTGTAACAATTTTCAATAATCAATTTCTCAAATTTGGTTATACAGGAAAATAAAAATTCCCACGCATGAGATTTATTCACTTTATGTTTGGTTCTTGCAGTAGTAGATTTCAATATTTCTTATGGGCATACATCATCTCCACATCCAGACCATTCTTCTTGCAATTTCCTCAACTTTCTTGCAGCCAAACAAGATTGTTGGCAGTCATGCATATTTTTTAGTAGTTCATGAAATGATATCATAATTGTATCTACCCAACAATTCAATTGTTTCCAACCATTATTCACATTAAAATGGCATTCTACTATTCATCATATTATCTAGAATAACACTATAATTCATTGTACATGCATTATCAACACATCAATCTTTTCATAATGCAATCAAACTTTATCAATAAATAAAACCAATGTGCCAATAATCTTGGCCACATCTACACAATGCATCATTCCATTGATTCTGGAATACCATATGTTCATGTCATGTATTCCACCGTGTCATTTGGAAGGTATGGCCCATGCCTCAATGCACCATCCAAACTCTTCCCCACAACCCATTTGATCCTTTTGATACCTTCCTCTTCAACCCATACACAACACTAGGAACATCATTCCTTAGTGTTATTTAGTGTAGGAAAAAAGGTTACAGTCCAAACCTCAGTTACATAAGGAATAACCATCATGCACTTGGATAACACTATAGTCGTTCCATATCCAAACTCATCATAGCCTCACACATGACCATCTCAAATGGTGTCTCTCGACTTAACTCGGTTATGAATTCATAACCAACATAACATAATATGCAATTAAAGTTCCCATAAATTCATTCAAGAAACAAATAAAATGTGTATACTCAAGGCCTCCTGCCTTTTCATCGATTCAAATATTGATATTACAATTAGAATGAGATAATTCTTACCTTTATTCCATTCAACACTTTTACATTATAACAACCCCAAATGCATATGTGCATGTCAATTATAAATTTACTTGATGCTACATGGTCTTACATTTGTAGAAGCTTGTCATCTCCCGTCACTAATTTGATTAGTCAACACTTTATCCATCCTCATTTGTCTTCATATGAATGGAAACCATAAGCAATAACATTCTCATATTAATCAGTTATTTCTTTATCCATCCTCATTGCATATCTATTTCATATTAATCAGTTATTTAACTTTATTGTTGTAGATGGTTGTCTTTGAATTTTTGTTGAACCTTGTTGCCCTGTGCATTGATCTTTTGCTCAATTGTGCACCTCTGTCCCTTATTATACACCTGCTATCCAATCCTTACTTGGCCATTCAGCATTTCTAGCCACTAGTTGGTCCACTAGTGTTGTCATCTTGCAACTAGTTTATGCAGGAATTTGGTCCCAACATATTTTGGCTAAATCCACAATATTCATAGTTCTATAACATGCACTATTCCATTTGAATATTAACATTGTAATTTAATTAACCACTTCCCATTTTTCTTGACC
This sequence comes from Picea glauca, assembly GCA_000966675.3. NCBI lineage: Eukaryota > Viridiplantae > Streptophyta > Pinopsida > Pinales > Pinaceae > Picea > Picea glauca. The sequence goes on along the minus strand of JZKD02S0845172.1, from coordinate 106,573 downwards.
AAACCAGCCTTGGAATACCATTATCATTGACTGGCTTTTCAACATTCTAAAATACTTCTTTCATGTCTTCTCTCTAACATTATTTTCCTACCATGTCTTTTCTCAATATTAAATATCTCTCTTCACTTCATTGAGTGATTAGTTGTGAAGAACTTTTTGGCCATTCAAGACCACCTTGCTCCAAAGGAAATGCCACCCTTTCCGATTTGCACTTGTACCATGATTTTGTTGTGCACTTTGATAATAGAGGCATCTTTCTTGCTTGTGTAATTTTTAGACAAGAGTTTCTAGATCATATATGACAATTCCTTTGCAATCCATTCAATCTTTATATCATTTGAATAATAATATTCCTTTTCTTTTATTTACACCCTTGACAACCTTGCTATACCTTCCCTTCACTTTCCTTTGCAGTTCTTGGATGCTTCATCCATCTGCAAAAGCTTGACCTCTTTCTTTTCCAATGGACCCTGGGATTAATTTAGAACAGAATCACACAACTCTCAATTGTGTAATCGTATCCTCTTTCTAGAAATCATTTTCACACAACACTCTCTGCAGAGTGTTCTTCTGCTTAATAAAAATGCCATGTTAGTAGGATTAGCATGTCTTTTGTCAAGATATTTCTCTTCAAGTGTGCCTCTAGTCTTATGCAAAATTATTAAGCTCTGAAGTATCTCTTCCTAAGTCTTCATAATCTTTTCATTATCATCCATGTAGCTCTGCACTTCCCTATGCATACTTCTCATAGTGACAAGCTCTTGCCTATCTCTTCTTCCATTTGACTTTGTCTCAACCCTCCCCATGTCGACATGCAGACCTTTGATCTCTTCCTCATGGCTGTAATATCCTTGAGCATCTTCGATGACTCCATTTCTCATATAAGAACGAATTTTTCTTTCTGTACCTCTAATTCTACAAGAAAACTGCATGTAATCATTATTGTTAGAACATGCATATTATAAAACATTTAATTAATTAGAATACATATTATTTCTTCATCAATTTATGAAGGAAATATTGCACCAATTTGAATTTTGATTTGCTTGATGCGGTCCTCCTCGAAACAGCTTCCCAACAACTATAATCTTACCCGAAATCGAGCTTTGGATTGAAAGTTATAGCCTTTTGAAGTTTTTTTACAGGTCTATAACATCTCCGGAGACTTGAAGTCCCTAATTCTTCTCTCTCTCCAAAATCCATGGTGGGGATCGATCCACTTTCAGATTCAATGGTCCTGATCAAAAGTGAATGACCTCTTGATAATTAACTCCCTTACAACTCCACATTGAGCTTCACTCTCCTCCATTTATCTATCTTAATGGATTTATTGTGTATCTTAGTCATATTTCTTCTTCATAACTTCCATGAACCCACCAACACTTAGTTTCATTTTCCTCCATGGAATCGCAGACTCATAGGTCTATAACATCTCTAGAGACTTGAAGTCTCAAATTCTTCTCTTGCTCCAAAATCCATGGTGGGGATCGATCCACTTTCATATACGACGGTCCTGATCAAAAGCGCACGACCTCCCGATAATTAACTCCCTTACAACCTCACATTACACTTTCACTCTCCTCCATTGATCTATCTTAATGGATTTATCGTGTATCTCAGTCATATTTCTTCTTCATAACTTCTAGGAACCCACCACCAACACTTAGTTTATTTTTCCTTCACGGACTCGCGAACTCACGATCTTGTAAATGTTCTTTCATAAGTCCATCCAAAAATTCTCAACACTTATTCATTTTTTCACTTCTTTGGACTCGCGGACTTGCAGACTCACGGACTTACAGTCTTGTAAATTTTCTTTCATGAGTTTGTTTGAAAAGTCTCAACACTTAGTAATTTTTCCGCATCTTTGAATTCACAGACTCACAATCTTGTAACCTTTCTTTCATAAGTCCATCTAAAAATTCTCAACACTTAGTCATTTTTCCACTTCTTCGGAGTCGCGGATTCATAGACTCACGATGTTGTAACCTTTATTTCATAATTTCATCTGAAAAGTCTCAACACTTGGTCATTTTTTCACTTCTTCAGACTTGCAGACTCACAATCTTGTCACCTTTCTTTCATAAGTCCGTCCGAAAAGTTTCAACACTTAGTCATTTTTCCACTTCTTCAAACTCGTGGACTACTGGACTCACGGAATCACAATATCGTAACATTTCTTTCATAATTTCATTTGAAAAGTCTCAACACTTAGTCATTTTTTCACTTCTTAGGACTCACAGACTCACAATAAGTCCCAACACTTAGCCATTTTTTTGTTTTCGTGGACTCACAGATTCATAATAAGTCCCAACACTTAGCTATTTTTCTATCTTTGCGGACTCATGGACTCATGGACTCACGGACTCACGAACTCATAATAAGTCCCAACACTTAGCCATTTTTCCATTTTCATAGACTCATGGACTCACAATAAGTCCCAACACGTAGCCATTTTTCTGTCCTCACAGAATCACAGATTCACAAACTCATAATCAAATTTCCAATATATTACCACAATTTCGTGGGACTAAAAGTTGGTCTACCACATGGCTCCACATCACCTACCAACTATAGTCATGTCCAACATGTACCTGCCACTATGGAAACACACGTATTTATTCTACCACATCAACTGACACATTGCCACCACGCCATCTCGATGTCATCATACAGAGAAATACCCAAATTTTTCCGATTTTCTTATGTTTGAAATTTTCAAAGGGGATCAATTCTTCACATTACCCATGAAAATTATCTCAATCTTATTGTCGTAATTTCAACAAATGAATTTCATACATTCTTTTTTCGACATTCTGTCAAACAGTTTTCTTGCATAGTCTGTAATTTTCACTTCTGCGTTCCACTAATTAGCCCATCTAGGCTCAGTGTTGAAAATTGGGCTCTCATACCACTTTGTAACATACCCAGCCACCATAGATGGTCACGCCACACAAAACAATTGTCTTATCAGCTCTAATACCACTTTGTAATGTACCTAGACACCAAAGATGGTCACGTTACACAAAACTCTCTCTTTACAACTCTGATACCATAATATAATGTACCCAACGCTCAGTTGAGCAACATTATGTGTAGAAAGTCATTAAATTATTAAGATCTACTGCTAATTAAATTCATGTAGCTTACCAGCCGCATATCACACACAATATTGACCAATTGATTGATACCACAATTCTGAATGCATCTAGCAGCATATATTAAACATGAATATAATTGTTCAAGCAAATAGTAAACACACAACATTCATCTAAACCATTTACACAATGGAATTAACATAGGAAGAAAACAAAAACATTTATCTGTTAATGATCAACCAAATGGATACAAACAAAGGATAATCCTCCCAACCATGGGCACTGCTGATCATTTTCTCTCATCGGCAAGACACCCCTGAGCTGAGGCTATGAGTCTACAAGGATATTTGACCCACTAGCTATCCACTCTCCACACAGAGCAACCCCAAACCCTGGTTCTAGTCTCACAACAATTCCAAACCTCCAATTTTCTTGTTTCCCCACAACCTATGCTACCCAAGGAATGTACCCCCTTCACTACTCAAATTCCCTCGGGTTGTACCATTTGTTTATCTGGGCCACTAGTGCATTCAATTGGATAGGAATCACTCAATTATGAACTCTAGGAACTCTCGAATGTTTCATATTTTCTCACAGTAGCCTTCACAAGGCTCTGAGTCATTTTCTCCACAGGAAATCGCACCAAAGGCTTACAGCCCGATTTTCCGGCACACAGGCCTCTACTCAACATAACAACACAACCAAACAATGGTTTCCTTCAAGTATACCATGGTTGGTCATATTCCCAACCCTCTTCTCCTCCTTTGTTGCCCAAAATATCCCTGTAAAAATTGTCCCAAATATGCATACGAAGTTCCTCTTCCCCTTGCTTGCTTGGCTCACACTCTTCTCAAGGATGATTGTACTTCATCCCATGCTCTCCAATAACTATGGGATGTGACCACTCACACCCACCCTCTTACATGAGTTTGATGATTGGCCTCTCATACACTCAATCAACAAATAGAAGGTTATACACAAAGATAATAATTTCAGGAATGTGGGTGGAACTAATACCCATGAATAATTCCCCCTTAAACCCCTCTCTCTTTTGGAATCATAGCCCCCCATCGTTCTTCATATATTTCGTATCACAGCCAGTTATTATTCTTTTATTAATTAATCAATGTTCATAACATGCAATTCGGCCCTCGACCGCATTAGATCAATACAGGATCTTCGGCCCAATGCATCAGCTCACCAGCCTAATTCACATTTATACAATTACATTATAATTCACAGGGATTAGAACTAGGGATGTTACAAAGGAGTTAATGGTAAGGGAAAGAAAGTGATTCTAGAGAGCATGATCATGAGAAGCAAAGCCACTATTTGTATGCTTCACAAAACTAAATGTGATAGGGTAGTAATGGAAAATTCATCCTCACAATGTTGGAAGGGTTGTGACTTGATAGCTATTAGCATGGATGGATTCTCAAGAGGATTACCATTTTCAACAAGTTGCATCATCTTTGCAATTTTCAAGGAAATTGGATCAACAATGAGATCTATAATTACAAATGTTTATGGACACAATGATATGGTTGGAAAACTATACTTTTTTGGAGATAATGCAAAACATAGGAGCAACTATAGGGAAAAACAATGGAGGTAATTTCAACATGATAACTTCTCTATGTGAAAAAGGGGAAGGTATAAGAAGATTGGATGATGATAATGTTATATTCAGAAACATCATTACAAAGTTAAAACTAGTAGAGGAGTTAAATAACCCAGAGGTTAACTCCCTCTTCTCTATGGGTGAGTGGTATAGATCAGATGTGTATCATCTGATCAATCGATGGATCCCCTCACATTCCACCAGCAATGGCTTTTACAACTGGTATAATACAAGAGGTGAAAAACATTAGATAGCAATGAGGCTTGATAGATTCCTAATATTATAATCCCTCATCAAATCAAGAACTTCATTTGAAGCATAAATATGCATAAATATTAGAAGGAATGGGATCGAATCATTGGCCCATAAGCTTGAATTGGGAAAGTATGGAACCATCCAAATCAAGACCATTAAGATTTGAAAATTTCTAGCTTGATCATCCTGATTTTAAAGAAAATATACATTAGTGGTGGGAATAGGTGTATCCATGGAGGGGATCATTGTTGCAGAGGCTTCAACAAAGGTTGACAAATCTAAAGACCAAACTAGAGATTTGGAATAAAATAGTCTTTGGAAACACTTTTCAAGCATAATGTGATTTGGAAACAAAAATAGAAGAAGTTCAAACTACCATCATGAAGGAAGGAGTGAGGAGCTTGCAAGCAAAGAAGAAAATTTGAAGGAACAACTAGAAATAAGAGCAAAGCAATAAAAACCCTTTGGAGGAAAAAGTCTAGAATCAAATGACTTAAAGAAGGAGAAAGAAACACCAAGTTCTTTTACAACTCAATGATCAACCATAGGCATGACAATAAAATCGTTTTGATGCAAAACATCAATGGGAAAAAATTGGACAACCACATGGATATTGGAAAAGAACTCAGAACTTATCATCTCAAGCTCCTGTTAGAACCAATGGTGGACAGAAAGTAGGCCATAAATTCCATTTTAATCCACCTTCCTCTACTTGTAACTCCTAAAAAAAATGTAGGCCTCATAAGAGAAGCCACCCTTGAGTAAGTAGAGAAAACAATCATGGAAATGGCAAAAGAAAAATCACTAGGGCCTGATGGGTTCAGAATGGATTTCATTTAAAATTGTTGGGTTGTTGTGAGTGTAGATGTATTTAGAGTGGTGGAGGATTCAAGAGCTGAGCAATAAATCCTTTAGGCTTTCAACTCCACTTTTCTCACTTTTATACCCAAGGAAAACAGATCCAACTTATTGATTACTAGTCTCGTTGATTTTTGTTATTATGCTAGTAGTGCACAAATGGTTGAAACGGATTTGGGCATACATGGAAATGAAATTCTATATGTTGGAGGTCATATTTTTCATGAATCGGAAAGGGAGTTTAACGGTTTGGTCTATGGCAAGGAGTTTAATGTGCAAAACTATTTGGCAGCTCCCAAATTTTGCACCATCTGTGAACACATGCATGCTCATATTAATTTGGGTCGGTTACCTTCATTAAACTTGAAGATATTCAAGCATCGGGCTAGACGTATAGAAATCATATGAAGTCATTGTAAATTTTGAAATCCAGAAGCCTGATAAGGTTATAAAATTAAACTTTTGTTGTATTTATTTATTTTATTTTTGGGGGGTTAATTTTGGGTTTTTATCTACTATTTACAACATTATCGCTATTTCTATATGTGTCTAGACATATATATTTTGTGTAACAATAATTGAAATTTTCACTTATAGAATATCATTATCATCTTGTTTATGGTGTTAGAATTTTAGGTTTAATCTAATGTAGATCTATTTTAACTTTATATTTATCATGCACCCAAAGGGATCAAATCCCTCAAGGTACAAACCATACCTTTTTTAGAATGCACATGATAGATCAGGACTTAAGATGGATCTACCCTCCTCTCTCTCTCTTACCCTCCTCTACCTAGGAAAGATGATTTGGCTGCCTTCTTGACTNCTTGTTTATGGTGTTATAATTTTAGGTTTAATCTAATGTAGATCTATTTTAACTTTATATTTATAATGCACCCTGTTGGAGCCTCCCCTGTTTTTCTAGCCCTTCACAAGTTTCATTCTTAATGCTTGAAAATATAAAAACGGTTTTCAATTTTTCTCTGAGAGATCGATGATCTCTGAAGCTTGATAACGCGAGCAACGATGATTATTCCACTCTCAAAACAAGTCCTACCTTTTGTAAAATGTTTCCTTTTTCATTCTACTTCGGGATCTCGCAGATCAGATACTATAGCTCATGCAATTCACACGTCCCGAGTCACGAAACAACGAAGTTGTTTTAACTTTTCACTCAAAACAGTAACGAGGGTAAAGTTTTCCCCAACTCATGTTTAAACGTCGTCGAGGTTTCGCGTCTCAGGGATCGCCAAACCCAAAAATTTATTTTCATAACCCCGATATGAGAGAACACGAGTTCCTTATTTGAGTAACTCATGTCAAGGTTAAGGGTAAAAGATAAACCGTGGTAAAAGTTCCTCTCGGCATTTCGCCACTCGGCATTGTCCTTTTTGAAAGTTTGACCATCTAAACCCCGACTCGCGAAGTCACGATGCAGTTATAACGTGATTAATTAATTTTTTAATCCAATATTATCTTCCATTTTAATTAAGTCATGTTATCGCGATCTCGCGGTTTCGCAGCTCGGCAGGTAAATCTCCTGGAAACTTATCTTTGAAGCTCTGAGTCGCGATATGGAGAATATAATAATTATAAAATTAATCAAGCCCCAAATCGCGATTATCTTTAATTAAACCAAAATCGATCTTCGCAGTCTCGGGTGTTAGAGACTCAAAATGTTAAAGGAAAATCCCCGATATAACGAGTACCGAAACACTGTTAACAGCAGTAAAACCGGATTAATTAAGCTAAATCAATGACATATCCCACGTTTCGATGCTTGCACGATTCATGATGAAGCCTTTTCTCTCCATATGCCAACTGACTTTTAAACTGCCAAAATTTATGACATTAATGAGGAAATAGGGTAAATCTATGAATATAAGATCGGATTTTTCACGGCAAAAATTTATTTCTAAATATGATTTGACAGGCTTGTTTTGAAAGGTACCGAGTTTTCAAATATATGTAAGAGCTTCATTTCATTATAACAAATGAATTTTCATAGCACGCAGAGCTCATCACTTTTGAGTAAACTAACTTCTGTATGTATACACAGTTCTATCGCAGAAGAGCTAAAATGCAAGCTTCAGCCATGGCTCCGCGGAAAGAAGCAAAGGCGAATGTTGAGGTTTCGGGACAAGGCTCAGACAATGTCTCCGATACTTCACCCCGAAGTATCAACTCGGTCCCTAACTGGTCATATGTTTCAGATATTCTACAAGCAGAACTGGTGGATTATTCTGACGACTCCGATGACAACGAAAAAGATGATTTAACCACCAAATACAAAATAGTCATCCAATCCGGAATGCACAGAGTGGCAGCCAGACCGTGGTTGCTTCCATATTATGATATGGTCCAATGGGCATTGGACCATGTGGACATACCGACTAGGACTATCATGAACGAGCAGAGAGTCACCATCGGGACTTTCAGGCCGGAGCATCTGCAAACCATGTATAAGCTGCCCATGACGTCCGACTACACATATGGTGCTGAGTTTTTGGACGAGTTCAAAGAGAAGGAATGCGAACAGTATGATAAAACCATGTCCAGTTTGATAAAGGATTGGGTTTCAAACACCGCGAAGTTCAGAGTTGATTCCCACGACATATATTCAATCGCTTCGTTAGAACCGCAGTTCAGGTATGTGGCCATGATGACATGCCGGTTGTATGGGAAAGAGGACACATCGCATTTTTTCCTTGTGTGGGTGTTAGAGATATTTCTTGTATGGGAGTTAGAATGTAAAAGGATGGGTCAAAAACCCACTTGTCCTAAGTTTTGGGTGCGATGTGTCTGTGTTAAACAAGAATCATTTTTGGACGGTTGGAATTTGTGTGCATAGATCAACGGCGCACAACGAATTCCAGACCCCCCTTTCCTTTCGACCTTTAAGCGGGGGGGTCCGGAATCACGGGCGCAACTCTCCGACGGTTCAGATTAGTGCGCCTGGATCAACGGCGATAAACACCATTTCAGACCCC
>JZKD02S0845172.1:78229-96191 GCA_000966675.3 Picea glauca | reverse complement strand
ATTTAAACATTGCTTTTTGATTTTCTGTTTTTTCGTTCATAAACTTTCGACACATTTCAGATAAGATTCGTATTCGTCTTTTACAGGATTCCAGCTGCATACAAAACAAACAGGAGGAGTAAACTGAAACTTGGTGTCAGAAATAAATCGGCATAAACAAGTGATACCTAAAGTAATTTCATATTGCACAAAGAAAGTGAAATGAAAAGGTAAAGATGAGATTTCTCAAAAGACATGTTATAAAAGAATGTTAACGAAAGCCGAGGTAATGACAATTCAAACTGCAATATCAACTGAAATGACAGATAATAGAGTTGTTCTTGGTTTGATAATATTTGAAGAGATTAAAACAATTTAAACAATTCGCTCAATCTAAAAACAGTCAGTCAAAGTAAACTGTCCCCAAAAGTATCTACAGGAGTCAGTCTCGAATTGTTTGATTTCTGTATTTTCAGTCAGTAAGTCGCTACCTGGCATCCTTTCTATCTTTGGGTTTTAACTTTTAGCAAGTCACCATCTTTTCGTTTCATTATAAAGGGATAAAAAAATTTCGTTTCAACCTCGTGAGTTTCAAAACAGATTGTGGAAAGAAAGCGGGTCTTCACAACTACTTGATCCCCTGCTAAGCGAAGGAACGTCTAGAGTGATCCTAACTTTCCTAGGTTTTTCAATGGCATCGGAGGATTAAAGCTTGCTCAAATAGGATGCCCTTAAAAAGTTATTTTCCTTTTTCTCCCTAAGAACGAAGATGTTGTGAAGGTCAAGAGAAGGTTGGTACCGAGTAATCAAAGTAAGTTGACAGACCTCTAATGCAAAATATTACACATATATCAGCCCTGATACAAACTGATTGCCCCCATCTTCGCGCTCTAAAAAGTAAATTATAAGACGGGTGGTGAAAGGAAATTCAGAAATGATTGCCCCCACCTAGTCCAAGAGACAATGAAAGGAAATTCAGAAATGATTGCCCTCGTCTCAGCATTTAAATGCATAAATATATTCTGAAGTGGTGAAAGGAAATTCAGTAAAAGGGGCTAGATAACTTCACCGGGGTACTGAACAGGCTCGCTGGCAGTGAAGAAATGTCTGAGATATATGTAAGGCTGTCATACATGAATATCACTCTACTCTGGTAACCAATGCTTTTTAAAAAAAACTTGATCCACATCCCAAATTCAGACGGGACTTCCCAATTAAAAACATATAATCTTTTTCTTTTGATGCAAGCCGAGAGCCGCAAGATCCATTGAGTCTCCTAGGACTGTTTCGATTGTCTTAAAACATACCTAAATTTAGTAGCGGGAAAGGGAAAATTGTGAAAGGGACTACAACTATGTTTAAAAGGAGTATCTGATTTTGAAAAAACTTGTCAAGGTAAAGAACGGAGTCTTTTTCCCCCTTTTCGTACCCGTTTCTCGGGAACCTTTTTGCTTGATTGAGATTTTGACTCCATTTACCCAATATTGGCACGTGGTCTACTGTTCTTCCCACCTCACAGGAAGGCGGGATCCCTAGTTGGAGCCTATGTTGGAGCCGCCCCTATTTTTCTATCCCTTCACAAGTTTCATTCTTAATGCTTGAAAATCTAAAAACGGTTTTCAATTTTTCTCTGAGAGATCGATGATCTCTGAAGCTTCATCACGTGAGAAATGATGATTATTCCACTCTCGAAACAAGTCCTACCTGTCGTAAAATTTTTCCTTTTTCGTTCTACTTCGGGATCTCGCAGATCGGATACTATAGCTCATGCAGTTCACACGTCCTAAGTCACGAAACAACGAAGTTGTTTTAACTTTTCACTCAAAACAGTAACGAGGGTAAAGTTTTCCCCAACTCATGTTTAAACGTCGTCGGGGTTTTGCGTCTCGGCGATCGCCAAACCCAAAAATTTATTTTCATAACCCCGATATGCGAGAACACGAGTTCCTTATTTGAGTAACTCATGTCAAGGTTAAGGGTAAAAGCTAAACCGTGGTAAAATTTCCTCTCGGCATTTCGCCACTCGGCGTTGTCCTTTTTGAAAGTTCGACTGTCTAAACCCCGACTCGCGAAGTCACGATGCATTTATAACGTGATTAATTAATTTTTTAATCCAATATTATCTTCCCTTTTAATTAAGTCATGTTATCACAATCTCGCGGTTTCGCAGCTCGACAGGTAAATCTCCCGGAAACTTATCTTTGAAGCTCCGAGTCGCGATATGGCGAATATAATAATTATAAAATTAATCAAGCCCCAAATCACGATTATCTTTAATTAAACCAAAATTGATGTTCGCAGTCTCGGGTGTTAGAGACTCAAAATGTTAAAGGAAAATCCCCGATATAACGAGTACCGAAACACTGTTAACAGCGGTAAAAACAGATTAATTAATCTAAATCAATGACATATCCTGTGTTTCGATGCTTTCACGATTCACGATCAAGCCTTTTCTCTCCATATGCCAACTGACTTTTAAACCGCCAAAATTTATGACATTAATGAGGAAATAGGGTAAATCTATGAATATAAGATCGGATTTTTCACGGCAAAAAATTATTTCTAAATATGATTTGACAGGCTTGTTTTGAAAGGTACCGAGTTTTCAAATATATGTAAGAGATGCATTTCATTATAACAAATTCATTTTCATAGCATGCAGATCTCATCACTTCTGAGTAAACTGACTTCTGTATGTATACGCAGTTCTATCGCAGAAGAGCTAAAACGCAAGCTTCAGCCATGGCTCCGCGGAAAGCAGCAAAGGCGAATGTTGAGGTTTCGGGACAAGGCTCAGACAATGTCTCTGATACTTCTCCCCGAAGTATCAAATTGGTCCCTAACTGGTCATATGTTTCAGATATTATGCAAGCAGAATTGGTGGATTATTCTGACGACTCCGACGACAACGAAAAAGATGATTTAACCACCAAATACAAAATAGTCGTCCAATCCGAAATGCACAGAGTGGCAGCCAGACCGCGGTTGCTTCCATATTATGATATGGTCCGATGGGCATTGTACCATGTGGACATACCAACTAGGACTATCATGAATGAGAAGAGAATCACCATCAGGACTTTCAGGCCGGAGCATCTGCAAACCATGTATAAGCTGCCCACGATGTTCGACTACACATATGGTGTTGAGTTTCTGGATGAGTTCAAAGAGAAGGAATGCGAACAGTATGATAAAGGATTGGGTTTTGAACACCATGAAGTTCAGATCTGATTCCCATGGCATATATTCAATCGCGTCGTTAGAACCACAATTCAGATATGTGGCCATGATGACATGCCGGTTGTATGGGAAAGAGGACACATTGCATTGTTTCCTTAAGTGGGTGCCTCTAATGTTTTGGGTTGCTGAAGGCAGTCCTTTTAACTGGGCAAAGATGATTTCGGATAGCTTGACCAATCGGGTCACAAAGTATCGGGAGCAGAAGGAGAATGGGAATGCGTCATCATTCTTCATGTCCGCGTACATTATGGACGCAATTTGTTCTATGACACCATTTCCATTGATGAGCTGGAGTTGGACTCCGGCCAAAGATGAACCCATACATGTATATCATGCAAAATTATGGGAAAACAAAGTAGAAATTTTTGCTTATGAAATTTTTAACTGGGTGATGGTGCCCCTGCATGTCGCCATTTTTGGTCACTCGCCACCCCGGATCTCGGACAACATAGTTACGAATCTAAGCAGCATAGCAGACTGGTATGTGGAGGCAGAATTCTCATACCTCAGAGTTTTCAGGGCTTCTATTCCCTTGCATGCGCTGCCATTGTTCATTCCTGACAAGTTGGCTTGTCGCGAGGTTTCCCGACAAACGGTAATTGGCGGTGTAAGCAAAGAACTTAAAGGGTACTCGAATAAGGTATGACCGTCCTTTTCTATTCGTTTGAATTCATTTTCTTTATTAGATTTTGGGCATGCCAAAGATGAGGTGGCAGCCCTGGAAGACCTAAATTTGGTCTCCATCGAATACAAGAAGCACGATCCGCAAAGGGTCGTGAGCAACCATTTGGCAAATTGTGGGCTCAAGAGATTCGAGCATGAGAATTCACCCTCGGATGACATTTTCCGAGGAGCAAGGTCCTATGAGGAGATTCTAGCCTGGATACAATCATTGGCACCCGAGGAAAGAGCCGATGTCCTGAAGTTCCAGGAACATCGATGTAGTTGTCTTCCCGCTGTGTTGCGAGGTGAGAGTCCAGGTATTTCGGAGACGAAACAGAAGGATGTCGAAGGTTCTCAGGATGTGACTCCCGACCAAGGAAAACACCAGGACGAGGGGAAACAAATGAAGAATATGGAAGCAGAGGAAAAGACTCCAGACCCGCCAAAGAAACAAAATCCGGAGACAGAGATAAATACTCCAGAACAGCCGAAGAAGCAGAGTCTGATCGATACTCCAGGAAAATCGATGAAGGAGATCGGAGAACCCATCACATCAGTTACCCCTTTGCAGTCGACGCAGGGAAATATCGATGTCGGGTGGATATTCAATGAAGAGATGAGGCCCATAAGAGTAGAAGAACTCCCCCCGAATGAGTTTTTCTTCGATAAAAAGAGAAAGGCAGTAGTGAAAAGAGAATTCTATCAAGAAGGAGAGTCTACTGACAAGAAATATAAGGTCATAACTGATGGAAAAGACAAGAAAATGAGCAATTTGCCACTGAGATAGCAGGGACACTAGGAGCATATGCCTCGGTGAATCAATTTTCAGTCGGGCTCCTAAAAAACCAACTTAAAAGAAAGAATCGCCTCATTAGGACCCTTGAAGCCAGACTGGGCACAGCGACGGAGACTGCTAAATACCAGGCGAGCATAGGAATGGAGCAGGCCAGGTTGGCTGATAAGAACGAGATAGGAATGCTCAAAACTAAGCTCGAGAAAGCACAGCTGGTGGTCTGGGATGGTCGGATGCAAGCAAGCCAGCAGAGGGATTTGATTAAACAGCTGCAGTATAGGGTGGAGATCATCGAGAACAGAATGATAGACATCGGGATCTTCAAATCCCAGGCGATCGAGATTCGGAGTAGAGTCTCTGCGGCGCAGCGAAATTTGCTCGCCAAGGTAGGAGCGATCAGGGACAAATGTCTGTTGGTCAATCAGGTTTCTGAGAACCTATCTGCCAGAGAAATGGATGCCGGAGCGGCTCGGGTCACCTTCCAGGAGGCTGTGATAGCCACGAACAACAGGGTTTCGGTGGGTACTCCCAGGTTCACCATTTCAGAGAAAACCCGAGGAAACATTTTATTAAAGGAATGGGAGAATAACATCGTCGAAGGAAAGCAGCAAGCCCAAAAGATAACCAATTCCTTAGAGGAGGCCTTTAATTCTATAGACGACGAGCTGCTGGGTATTGACAGCAGAGGAAATGTCGAGACGTTGATGCAAATGAATGTGGAACAGATTTCACTTGATCTGAAGGAAAAGGAAGAAAGATATTCAGCCGATATCTCTCAGATGACTATGGTGGACATAGTCCAAGTTGATAAGTGCATGATCAAACCCAACGCACAATTATGTGCCATCGACATTATAGATGGACAGATGGAAGACAAGCTGTAGCAGTTAGCCCGAGAATGTTACTTCTTCGAAGCCAGCTGTCAAGCAGAACCATCGCGACTAATATCTCAGCTGGTGGAAAGATGTGTCTCCTGTACCGAATCCGCGCGACGACCAACACCTGGCACCAAGTGAAGACAGAGAAGGAGAAATGGAGCGATTTCTCTCCTCCCTGTCATAACCGAAATTTTGTGACTATTGAGATTCTGTCTTATTTGTAAAATTGTATAAATATACCACAGAAAGAAATAAATGAGGTTGGACCTTTTTGTGTCGTTTGTAACAGAGTTCTTTACATTTGAGAGTTAATACAAGCAGATTTGAAGATTCTCAATTCCGTCACAACTATGTTACAAGTTTTCTTCTTTGTATCTCATATTTCATTTCATTTCATATTCTTGACTGATGTGCTTCGTTATACTTTAGTACGACCACTACTATAGCGAATGAATTTTGGTTTTCTGTAATTGTTTACTGTTTTTCCTCTGTACCAACTATCAGTGGGTGTAAGACTTGTCTGCATTTTCAGAATTCTACATATATTCTTTGTTACATCGGTTATTTCTTACATTTTTCCTCTTCTGTTTATACGTGATATTTCCTTCTGACAGGAGCCTTACACTATAGACAGCTAAATGTTTTTTCTCCCACCTCATACCTTTTATTAAAATATAATACAGTTACGGGAAAGAACCTTTGATTTTCTTCCCTATTTTATTCCTAAAACTGTAAATTCTCTTTTATACGACCAAATTGAGACAGCACTTAATCTCTCTCTGAAGTTTTTTCCACCTTTACTGTTCCTTCATGATTGTCCCTGTACCAACACAGCCTAATATCAACCTCGGACTATCGAACAAAATGCACATTGCCTTAAACCTTTTTGACACAATTCTTAAAACGGCTACTAACCGGGTCGAACTTGAACGTTCATGGGAAGCCATTGAACAAGATATAACTACCCAGGAACAGTTGGAAGCTAGACAACGTCAACGTAGAAATCTTCCCTAGTTTCCCTCACCGAAGGTTGACGTTTCTCTCTTCTCCATCTTTTACCCACTTTCGGATGCCTTGACACTGTACTTCTAAGCCTTAAGTACAGACTCAGGAACAACACACCCAAAGGGATCAAATCCCTCAAGGTACAAACCATACCTTTTTTAGAATGCACATGATAGATCTGGAGTTAAGATGGATCTACCCTCCTCTCTCTCTCTTACCCTCCTCTACCTAGGAAAGCTGAATTGGCTGCCTTCTTGACTCCTGCAGGGTTCTTGTTGGAAGGAAAAGTAAAATATTTAGATAGGGTTTTGAAGCTGATCAATTGTTATGGACCGTACTCGGACAGAGAGGATTTTTGGGAAACTATCAAAAGAGATGGTATTCTTAAGGAGCAGAACCTGATTTTGGGGGGGGATCTTAATTTCACTACCTCCTGTAGGGAAGTGTGGGGAGCACATGCCAGAGAAGATTCTCAACAGTCATATTTTATTCAGTTGTTACAAGAAGAAGGCCTGGTGGATGTCGAGCCTATTAAAGTGACTTCCACTTGGCGAAATGGTATAGGAGCTACTGAGTATATATCTAAGTGGCTATATCATTTTCTAATATCGGAGGACCTTGTGCAATAAGGGTTGAGGTATATATCAAAGGTTTGTAACATTAAAATCTCTGATCATATGCCAGTGGTATTATTTCTAGAATAGGATAAAAAAAAATTAGGTATCCTTTCAAGTTCAACTCCATTTGGTTGAAATATTTATAGTTTGACTCTCTAGTTCATTCCAAGTGGAATGGACTGTTAAGAGGGGATACTCTAAGTCTGATGGACACACTGACCAAAAAACTAAAGTTACTTAAGACTTTGTTTATTAGTTGGGAGAAAAAAAAAAGGGGGGGGAGATAAAAGTAGAATTGACTAATATTGAAAGTGAGTTGGATTCTTTGTACTCCAATCATCCTGATGGTTTTGAAATTGAGGAGGACAAAGCACTTTTAGCAGTAAAATAACAAAGGAAGTCATTATTATTGAGACAGGAAGAGGAGACTTGGAGGCAAAAACGCAGAATTAATTGGTTGGCCTCAGGCGATTTGAATACCAAGCTTTTCCATGCTTATGCATCTACCAGGAAACAAATTAACACCATTTGGGGGATTACTAAGGAAGAGGGTCTTGAGATCTCTAGTGAACTTGAGTTACATTTAGAAGTAGTGGATTACGTCCAGAACCTGTACAAGGCTCAACCTAATCTAGCCATTACTGATCAATTAGAAGTTTTAAAGAATTACCCCAGGATGTTCTCAGAGGAAGATAGCCTTGGATTGTTTGGACCAGTCATAGCGAATGAAATTCTGACAATTCTTAAAGGATTCAAAGCTTCAAAAATTCTTGGTTCAGATGGCTAGACAGTGGAATTTTTCTTTTTTTTATTTAGTGGGGGGTGAGATTGTAGAGTTGGTGGAAGAGTTTAGAAAATTTGGTAGGGTGTCTGGAGCACTAAATGCTACCTTTCTGGCTCTTATTCCAAAGAGTGAGAGTCTTGATTCTTTCGGTGATTTTAGACCTATAGATTTATGTAATCTGTTTTATAAGATTATCACCAAAATAATTACCAAAATATTAAATTCCAAACTGTCTTTTGGGGTCTCAAAGAAACAATTTGGGTTTCTCAAGGGAAGGAAAATTATTGATGCAATTGGAATTGTGCAGGAACCTCTACATAGTATTAAGGTTATAAATAAAAAATCAATGGTTTTAAAGCTTGATTTGGTTAAGGCATATGATAGAGTAGACTGGGGATTCTTAAGACTGGTTCTTTTACAGTTGGGTTTGGGTATTGAAGTAACTGATTGGATCATGGGGTGTGTAACCTCAGAAATTTTGTTGTGTTGATAAATGGTCAACCTACTAATTTTTTTAAAAGTTCAATGGGATTAAGGAAAGGGTGCCCCATGTCCCCTTTATTGTTTTTACTTATTGTGGAAGGGTTAAGTAGAACTATAAAGGAATTAACCCTCATAAATCCTTATTTCTAGAAGCAGGTTGGACATAAGAGGAATTAGCTCCATTGAAAATTATTTTTCCCTTTGCAGTAAGTTCAGTAGATACATGTTTTAAATATCTGGGGTGTTATCTGAAGCCTAACTGCTATTTGAAATATGATTGGTTGTGGCTGGTGAAAAAAATTGAAAAAAGAATTGCAAGTTGGATTCATAGATGGTTAAGCCTACAGGGAAGAGTTACTTTATTCAAATTTGTACTTGAGAATATCCCTGTATATTGGTTATCATTAGAAAAAATACCAAAAAGTATTTTAAATATTATCAGAAAAATAATGTTTAGCTTCTTGTGGACAGGGAAAAAGTCAAAAGAAGGGATTCACTTGACAAGTTGGAATAAAATTGCCAAACATAAGAAGTTAGGGGGTGGGGGATCAAAAATATGTTTACATTTGGCAAAGCACTAGCAGCAAAAAGTTTATGGAGATGTCTTATGGTTCAAGGTATTTGGCATGAGGTGATACTTAAAAAGTATTTTAGGAAGAAATCTGTGGTGGCTTAGGGAAGGTAGGAAAAGTTGGTTTGGCATATCAAACATCTGGAAGGCTCTTATCTCATCCTTATCCATTATAATAGAATGGCTGGTTTGGAAGCTTGGTAATGGTAGAGACATCAAAATTGGGGTTGATCCTATGGTTGGTTCACACACATATTTTAAATTATCAAGGAATCTTATACTAGCCCTGAAGGCACAAGGTATAGAATTTATAGCACAAGCAGGGATTCAGGGGGACGCTCACACAAGGCTACCAAGGTGGAAAAAGGCTGGGGATCTAGGCTTGGAAGGAGATCTTATAGAAGAATAGAATAATTATGTCAAAGGTTTAGTGGGTTCAGGATTTGTGTTGAACAATGAAAAAGATACATTACTATGGTCTTGGGATACTAAAGGAGGACAAGTAACAGCTAAGAAAGCTTATGAAGCACAGATGGAGGAGGCAGAATTAATAGAACCAGTCTTCTAGTTTAGTGATCTATGGAACTGGCATTTACCTTTAAAAATTAAAATTTTTATGTGGTTATTACTTGAAAAGAAAATTCTTACTTGGGAGAATTTATATAAAAGAGGTCTCTTAGGGCCTAGTAGATGTGTTTTATGCGGGGCACGAGAGGAGAACTTGAAACACCTTTTTGTGGACTGCATTTTCACTAAAAACATTTGGGATACCTTATTATTGCAATTGAAAATTGAGTGTGTTTGGGAAGGGGAGCAGATTATTGATTGTTGTGAAAAATCGTTTAAGAAAAAGGGGAATTGTAGAGAGTTACCTAGGTACATTTGTTGGGAGGTGTGGAAACACAGAAATTTAGCTATATTTTAATATCATCCAATAAATAGAGTTATTATGTGCAACATGATATTACAGGATTTGGGTGAAGGTACAATCACTAATTATTCAGAGGTTAGTAGGATAGAATGACCACCTTTACTAGATGGGGATCTGCCAGTGGGATTCTTTGATGGTGCTTCACAAGAGAGGGGTACAAAATGTGGTGTGGGAGTAGTGATTAAATGTCTAGTCCTAGGCACTTACAGGAATAAAATGAATTGTGGTAGTGGTACTAATACCATAGGTGAACTTCTTGCTTTATGGTGTTTACTTTTTTTTTCTTCTTACAAAAAACTAACAAAGTTACATCTAGTTGGTGACTCAAAAGTGATTATTGAGTGGTTTTCTAACAAAAATGATTTACAGGTAACTGCACTTATGCCTTGGATGGAAAGAATTAGAGTGTTGAGCCGGAATTTCATTCAACTAAGATCCAGTCATATCTATAGATCTTACAATCAAGAAGCGGATCAACTGTCAAAAGCAACTTTACTTCTTGATGAATATCGTATTTACTTTGCAGGAGGTGTTGGAGGAAATTCAAAGATTTTTGAAAAAAATGGCAATCATCTAATTGTGTAAAAAGGTTAAGGAAAATAAGTTGATCTTTTTGTTTTACTGTTCACTAAAACTACTCTTTTGGCGGATATTTTCTTCATAGATCAATGCTAAAAGCTATAGTCTTTTGATGTAATATGTATGAACAGTTTATAAAAGTCTATGATGTTGAAGGATATGGAAGAATGGTACTTTCTGGACTTTTTTATTGTAACATATTTTGTTATATTATATTAATATAAGTTTTTTTTTATTGAAAAAATATATGTCATGTATGAGTTCCATGTTGAACATGGAAGCAATTACAATATCCCTCATAGTGAGTAATATGTTTTAATCATAAAGGTTTTTCTTACTTTCAATTACTTTATATCTCTTTTTATCTCTATAAAGTTTAGACAATTATTTTAATTAAGGTGGATATTAAAATATTTTATTTATGGCCAACATTAAAATATTTTATTTATTATTTTTTTTTTTAAATGTCACTTGTCAACTCCATATTGAACAAACAAGAAATTATACATCTTTTTATCCAATATACATTTTTTTTAACTTTTAATTACTTTATTAAAATATCCATAACCATTCAAATTAAAAAAATGATTTTCCAAGAAAACACCTTATAAGTTTTCAAAAACCTTTCAAAACAAAGTGCAAAGAGAAAGGATTTAAATGAGAAAAGGAAACTAAGAAGTACTTGGAAAAAAAATGGCTTGTATGGAAAATGAACATTGAAGTAAGTCTAATATGGACGAGGAATTAGCATTTTTTAAGATAATAGTATGTCTCAACAATATTCACCATAGTCTGTTCTAAACAATATTTACTACAGAGATAAAATCCCTTCACAACAAAAAAATGAAAAAGAACATCGCCTTGTTCTTTAAATGTTTATTGTAGGGCATACGATTTACTTTATGGGGGAGATGTAGATGCTTCGGGTGTTTCATGTTTTTGTTGGCACCAATCACTGTACTTTACATTAATCCATGTAATATTTTCATTGTACTTTACATTAATCCATGTAATATTTAACACATGTGTGAGAAATTTATGAAGGTTGTTTCAAAGGTGCAATTTATGTTTGGGTTTATCATTGTAGTTTAAGCTTTAAGCTAATTCATGTAGTATTTTAACATATATGTGAGAAATTTATGGAGATTATTTGAAAGGTGATATTTATGTTTGGGTTTATGTGATAATAATATATTAAAAAATGAAAATGAAATATTGAAAATAAAAAAAAAGTAATTTAAAGTGTAATATAAGTGAGAATTGGAAGAGGAATTTAAAAAGAAATTATGTTCAAAAGAACTACACAATTATGTATAACAAGCCAAAAAAATGTTTACATTTAAAAGAAATGAGTGTTTCCCAAAATAAACATAAGTAGATACCTTGACCAAACCCATTCATCACTTTAGGTAGTTTAAGGCATTTTACAATGGAGTTCTTCAAGCCTTTATATAGGCTTAATCACATATAATTCCATGGGAAGATGTCATGGGTTACCCAATATCATGGGACTGTAAACTACCAACAGTAAACTCGTCATTGACCATATCAAGGTTATCTTGTCTACTCTACAACCAAGTCAAGATTAACCCAACATTCCCTCCTTTAAACTTGACTTGGGATATTCACCTACCCCCTCAAAGTTTATTTACTGATTTTTTGAGAATGTAACATCCCGCCCTATCACATAATTACAACAACATTTCCAACCAAATGATGCTCCATAAACATGATTACAACCATATTTCCAACCAAATGATGCTTTCATCTACCTACTTCTTTTCCCACATTCCTCTTAGGACAAACTTTTCATATGTCTTTCAGGGCTAAGTAGATATATACCATCTTTTGTATTCAACATAATTTCTACCATTACAGAAACTACCACCGTTACATGGACCACCTCCATTCAATGGTTTTGATTGTTGTCACAATTCCAATAATATAATGAATTTATCAGTGTTAATGCATGTATAATAAAAAATGAATATTACCTTTTAGTAAATAAAAATAATTTAAATGAATAACTTAACCTAAAATATTAATTTTCTTGTGCATCTTAAAAGTTAAGAAAACATAATGATTTGATTATGAAATACATTAATGGTTTAAAAAAATTACAAATAAACATTTAAACCATTATTTTAAAAATAGCATTAAAATTAACAAAATATTATAAATTTAATTTACTATTTTATGAAAACACTAATTATATAATAAACCTCTAAAATATGATTTTATAATCATCATATATTTTGTCACTTGTGATAAGAAACCAATATTATATAACTAGCATACTCCAAAGCAGGGGAAATGAAACATCGAAGTGAATTGGGTTGGTTAAATTGTTTAAAGACCGTGGGATTATGTCTTTAGATGAAAAATTAATACTTCATGAGGTCTATCTTCATCCCACATCTTGCTAAATATTTTCAATGATCTTGCAACTCCAAACTAAAGCTTCATACCCACCTACAATAATAATAAATATGTGGCCACAACTTTTCCAAAGAAAAATGGAAGAGGAAGAAAAGACAGTGACAAACAAAGAAGGTGGGAGAAACCACCAAAACTACAATCAATTGACATGAAAAAAATCTAATAATATATAGATAGTAAAATTTAATATGATTAGTGAAAAGTACTAATATGAAAAACTACAACAAATATATAGAATTATTGCACTAAATACACATACATTGTTAAACTATATACATATTTAATAAAAACAAAATAATTTTAAAAAGTAATTTAAAAAGGGACAAAAGCTTATGTGTTTGGGATGAGGATGGAACTAAAATCAAATGTAGACATTTTCAAAATTTATTAATAATAACAAACTTTTTTTATTCTATTTCCTAATTGTTGTGATTATTTTCATTCTTTATTTCACATAAAGTTAAAAAAAATGCACATAAATAACATTGTGCATAACAATTTTATGAATTGATATAAATTTGGATGATAAAGAAAACAAAATTATTATTTTCACATTCAAATATCACAATTTAATCCTTTAAATATGGTGATGGGATTTTATTTTATTTAAAAATATCACAATTTAATACTTTTGGTGATTAGATTTTGTTTTATTAAAAAATCTATAGCTTAAACAATTTTGCATGAAAAATGTGTCATATTTATCAATTTTCAATTACAATTGTAATTAGTTATGTCATGTTGATTGGATTTTGTTTTATTAAAAAAAATTAGTTAAGGAAAATGTTTAGGACAAATCACAATTTCTTACTTTACTTACTTTATTTATGGTGATTGGGTTTATTTTATTAAAAAACATCACAAGTTAATACTTTACTTATGGTGATTGGATTTTATTTTATTAAAAAATATAGGCAAATTTTTTTTTTACTTAAAAGTGTTGCATTTATCAATTTTGAATCACAATTGTAATTATTTATATTATAGTGATTGGATTTCTTGTTAATCCACCCTACAAGATACAATCTACAAATACAATCTACAAGATATAGTCTACAGTCTACAATCTCATACAATAGACTATGTGTATAGGAGTGGTGGCAAGTGTTGTTGGATGAGACTATGTGTATAAATTGTAAATTGTAAATTATGTGTGTTGTTTGGAGTCTGTGAAGTATCATATAAATTATAATTTTACAATTTATAAAATATGTTTTATAAAAGATAAAAATTATTATTATTTATTTGATATTTGATCTGTGACATGATTTGACAGAGTCATACTCTATTTCCTTCCCAATAGGTGGGTTTAGAGAAACAAGACACCATGCAAAAGATATTTCAATTATTCCTACATGACTCAGGATGATCAGGCTCCTAGTCAATAGATTGTTGTTGGATTAGGGGAGTCCAAAGAGGGTCTCTTGAGAGACTATACATGTTAGGTTTTATACTGTAGATGGGATCCTTTTATGTACATATGAAATGGTGAAAAGAATATAAAGAATGTGGTTTTGTTTTATATCAATGAAATTACAATTTTTTTCCTCGAAAAAAACATATGGACTCCAAAGAAATAAGCATAAACCAAACATGATGACCAATACATGGACCTTGGAAGCTAGATTGTACCTATATAGGCACCCTACCTCAATGTAAGGATAATAGAATTAGGAGCATACAATATTCAACCCTTATAAATAAGAAGCCCATGGTTTTCTAGATGATATTCTACACAAACACAACATTGTATGCTCAAATAAATTGCATTATTCATATCATTATGGATAATAAAAGTAGGAGAATGCATTCAACCCGTATAAATGAGAATGTCATAGTTTCCTATATTATGTCCTTCAGATATTTGTTCTAACCCTTATAAATGAGAATGCCATAGTTTCCTATATTATATCCTTCATATATTTGTTCTATCTTCTCTTTCTACAATCCTTACTACACTTATAGGTAGTACTCATTTGGCATAATGTAGTGTATCCAAACTTTATATTATCATCCCAATGCTCTAATACCAATTTTCCTTCCTTGACCAACAATGTACTAAATCCACTAAAACTTCTTCCCTTTTACATGTTGTAACTATCCATAGAGTTTCCAACAATTCCTAAACCAAATAAAATGAAAATTAAATGTGAAATTTATAATAACATATTTAATATATTAAAAGATTTTTTTATTGATACATAATATTTTAAAAGTTCTGTTGTTGTTGTTGTTATTTTTTGTGAAGTCAAACCATACAATGTAATTTTCAAATTAAATTTACAAATATGTTTAAAGAAGTCTTGTGTGGTTTATATTTAAAAAATTCTTGTGTGGCTTCCAACACCAAACAATATGCAGATAAAAATACATTGTTGCCTCCATTTCTAAAGCCACTTATAACATTTGGATTAGGGGAGTCCAAAGAGGGTTTCTTGAGAGACTATACATGTTAGGTTTTATAATGTAGATGGGGTCCTTTTACATACATATGCAATGTTGAAAAGCATATAAAGAATGTGGTTTTGTTTTATATAAATGAAATTACAATTTTTTTCCTCGAAGAAAACATATGGACTCCAAAGAAATAAGTATAAACCAAACATGATGACCAATACATGAACCTTGGAAGCTAGATTGTACATATATAGGCACCCTACCTCAATGTAAGGATAATAGAATTAGGAGAATACAATATTCAACCCTTATAAATGAGAAGCTTATGGTTTTCTAGATGATATTCTACACAAACACAACATTGTATGCTCAAATAAATTGCATTATTCATATCATTATGGACAATAAAAGTAGGAGAATACATTCAACCCTTATAAATGAGAATGCCTTAGTTTCCTATATTATATCCTTCGTATATTTGTTCTATCTTCTCTTTCTACAATCCTTACTACACTTATAGGTAGTACTCATTTGGCATAATGTAGTGTATCCAAACTTTATATTGTCATCCCAATGCTCTAATACCAATTTGCCTTCCTTGAACAACAATGTACTAAATCCATTAAAACTTCTTCCCTTTTACATGTTGTAACTATCCATAGAGTTTCCAACAATTCCTAAACCAAATAAAATCCAAATTAAATGTGAAATTTATAATAACATATTTAATATATTAAAATAATTTTTGATTGATACATAATATTTTAAAAGCTCAGTTGTTGTTGTTATTATTTGTGAAGTCAAACCATACAATGTAATTTTCAAATTAAATTTACAAATATATTTAAAGAAGTCTCGTGTGGCTTATATTTAAAAAAGTCTTGTGTGGCTTCCAACACCAAACAATATGCAGATAAAGATACATTGTTGGCTCCATTTCTAAAACCACTTATAACATTTGGATAACTACAAACTAAAATTTTACATGGAAATCATTCTATATATGCAATGAAAAGAGAAATCGTACACTTCCTAAAACCACTTATAACATTTGGATAACTACAAACTAAAATTTTACATGGAAACCATTCTATATATGCATTGAAAAGAGAAATCATACACTTCCTAATGGATTTTATGATCTTTTAATTAAAAAAAATATCATTGAATCATAATATTTGTAAACCAATTTAAATATAAAACCTCATGTTTCAAAGAAACAAAATGGAATCTGTCATGAACCAGTTTTATTGGATAATCAAGAATTTTATCAGACAATCAAGAATAAAGATTGCAGTGTTGTTAGTTTTATCAAAATCATAGTATTTAATTGAATGGTTGTGGGGGAGTAAGCTAGTTGATTTGGCCTCTCCGGCTTCTCCTCTCCGAGATGTGTTCTCCTCTTATGTGAAATGTGTTATATGTGAAAAAACCAAGAAAACCTTAACAGGTCATTAAATAATCACAAACTATGAATACAAATTACCTCTGTGCCTTCTTTGTCCTCTATGGTCGAAGCATTCTCGCCACGGATTTCTGAATCTTGGAGACTTTGTTGCCAGTGGATAAGATATGCTACTGAGTTTTCTATCTTATTTGACAGGGAACGAGTACATTGTTTTCCCTAATTTAGGCCCACCCACCATAACTGTAGCCCCTTTACCTGTCGTTTTAAAGCTCCAGTCTCTTCTGGACCAAAATAAAACGATTTTAAGCTCGTTTACTCTTCTGCAAGCTCTGGCACAACCGATTCTCGATATTTATCTACAAAAACATAATATTGAGAGCCTTTTCTCTCAATTGCCACAAGAAAATCGTTATTACTTCGAATGTGGTGTAGTTCCTAAGCCCCTTTACCTGTCGTTTTTCATATAAGATCATCCATCAACATCAAAACTCTGTAGAAAGAAAAACAATATGGCATTTAAATTTCATGACATTCAAAGCAAACAAAAGAAAAGAATATAAACTTAAACCAACCTTGAAACAAAGCAAACCAATACCAATGCAATCAAGTCAAAGGGAAACAAACAAAGAATCCAAGTAAAATTTCGAGGGGCCCTAGATTTTGATTAAAGAAAAAGAAGGGGGTTGTTGGGGCCCAACAGGTGCTTGTTGCTTGCTTTTGTTTACTTCAAATTTGTAGGGTTGGGGTCTTGCATTCGCAGTTGGATCTGTTTTTTTTTTACTTTGCGAGGTCCAGGTGCTACACCCACAATTCGACATGCACTTCTGTTGTTCATCGTTTCGGAGTAAGTTTCGATGCCATAATTTCATTTTCTATTCCTTCGTTTTTGTTCAATGTTTGCATTTTGCAAGTAAGAATGTTTTCTTATTTCTATTGGCATGCTCATCATATTTTTTTGGTTCCTTCTTTGCTTCGGTTGTAGTTTGGTAATCGTGGGAGATACATATGTTGTTTGTTGGTTCAATGGTTGTTGCTTGTTCGTTGGTTCGTTGGTTCGTCGGTTGTTGCTTGTTGTTGTTTGGCTCAAGTTTACGAGTTTGGGGCCCTGGGGCTGCAGTTGGGTATGTTCGTGCTTTCTCGTTGGTTTGTTGCTTGTTGTTTTCTTTTGTTTACTTTGGCTTTGCAGGGTTGGGGT
>JZKD02S0845172.1:40068-50402 GCA_000966675.3 Picea glauca | reverse complement strand
ATGAGCGAAAGGCTCGAGGAGATATCCTATTAATACATATTAAACCAAGATTTGCGGAGGGTCATATTATCCCTTCCAAGTGTTGATTTCAAAATCATGGAATTTCATTCGCACATCGTCGGGTTGGCACATTCATGAAACCTCCAATCCTTAATTTATCTTCGTTGTACCCGCCACCTTCGCACTTCTAAATATGCAATAATTAAGCTTTGCTGCTAACAACTCATCATGCAGCACCCATAGAGATTTTCATTAATGAGAGAAAGGCTCGAGGATCTTTCCCATTCATAAGAATTGAACCAACATTTGCGGAGGGCTATATTATCGCCTCTAACTATTCATTTCAACCATCGTCTCAAGCAAACAAACGTTCTCATAAACCTAAGGCATCAGCTCGACGACAGTTTTGTGGAGATACAGTGAACATCTTCGGGCGCGAGGACCAGAACTTCTAGTGGTCCAGGGAATATTCTTATTACTCATCCCCTACCACTAAGAACTAAGTAATTTGGACCTCTGGGATTTCTCATGCAGGCTGTGTCCCTGAATTTTTTGACTATAAGGAGTTGGTCTCTTGGTGCGTCGATAAATATATTTTAGGCCAAAGAATTATTCCACTGTGGGACCACTCTTTTGTTTCTTTGTCACCTCAGGTCTTCCGCCAGATGTTAAGATTGTCGAAGCCAATAGTAACGTTCAAAGGAGAAGATTCCAAGAAGTTCCTAAGAAATAATAATAACGGGTTGGACCTCTTGCCCGAGTTCCTGGAAGACCCGATGGTAGTTCCTGAAGATATCACAAGCTTGCATGTTAGTTCATTTAGAAATCCATTCCAGGAAATTTCCTAGTTGTTTACAAGAATAACGGGACAGGAGTCCACAACAACTATTTCCCGCATAGCCCTTTATATTTTGTATTTCACAGTCAAGGAACAAGCTATTTTTTATTGGGGCAATCTAATTTCCCATGAAATTTGTTCCCAATTGTCAAGCTTCAAAAAGGAGAATTTTTTTTATATGCCATCCTACTTGGTTTTTGTGATAGCGCATTGCTACCAGTTTCCAAAACTGTCTCTTTCCAAGAAGGTAAACTGGGAATTCGACCCAGTAACGTTCTGGTACTAGGCCTTGTGGAAGAACAAGGCCTCCCACTATTTTTATGAGGTTCTTAATGGCTTTGTGTCTGTTTTCAAAGTTTTGTTGTTAGGAGAAGATGCTCCCTGCATATCTGACCAGGCAACCAGGTTTTTGGATAGGAAGGGGGCACTTGAACATATGGATAATTACATTGTGATAAGGATTTTTGGCTCCAGGTAAAAACCTGCTCTCCTTCCATGTCACATTACAGACATAATGTTTGTTACAAAATAGCAAGGAAATACAACTACTGGTTGCATCTATTCCAAGAGAAGAGAAAAAAACAGTTCATTCATATGCCTTGGAAAGTCGGGGACTTCGTGTTGAGAAATGTCAACAAAATTGACAAATTTGCAGCACATTTCAACAACTTGAACCTAAGATATGTTGAAAGCCTCAGAGGGTTCGACCCTAATAAAAAAAATTAGAACATTTACAAACACTTGGCTTTGACAATTCTTTTTTCAAAAAACACCTGACAGAAAACAAAGACACTGACGACAACACTCTTTCTTCTGATTATGGTGGCCTAGACACACTGCAAAGCACCATTGAATTATAAAAGCAATAGGGAAAAGGCCCCAGTGAGAAGAGTGTTAAATCGGTGGATAACACTCCAAAAAGTACGACATCCTGGAGCATCGCTCCAATGGACCACCACAACAACAAAGAAACTCAGAATTCTTCAAACGGAGGAGGAGATAACGACCTTCCTCACCGTAAAATTGATAGTTCTCATAAGCTTCCTGTGAACAAGAAGAGAAAAAAAAATGTGCGACAGGTGGAAGAGCCTGAAATTGAGAGTGAGAACATGGAACTTGAGCCTGGTCTGGATAGTGTATTTTGCAACCTTCACCAGCCCAGAGACACGATCCAGAATAGTCGTCCAATGGACATAGCTGATACCGAAAATTTTGACGAAGATGAATCCTTCGTGTTCCAGAGTGATGCTTTTTGACAGCCAGTCCAAAAAATTAATTATTGAAAAAAAAGATGTAAAAAATAAGAAAGGAAAATCTCGTTCAGAGGTTAACCTTGTGAACATGAGATCATCCTGAATTTTTCAACTTCACATAGCAACCGTAGATGCTCTTGATGATTCCATTGAAAGCATTGAGGTTGATAATGCCATACTAAAGGATCGGGTCAAGGAATTGGAAAAAGCTTTGATTCATATGCCATTGTTTGTCAGTCCTTTAGCAATAGCCATGCCTTCCACCCCTGCAGCCAAGTTAAAAGGATCATCCAGCCTCCTCGCATCGTGTAGAGGATATCTGGAGAATAATATCAAGAAAATAATGGAACTGATTGTCGAGGCATGGGAAACATCACAAACCATGACTTCCCTTGGAACGAGGGCACATAATTTTCTCGAACATTTGCAGGCGGATTTAAAAGATGAAGAAAAATTATATTTATACACGGTCCTTCCTTTTGACACCATTTTCAACAACATGACAGAAACAAGAAGAAGACAACATGATATTCCATCCAAAAACCGGATCACTCAATTAAATGCATGCTGGAAAGAAAAAGTGAAGAACCTACATCTCATTGTCCAGTCATGTCAACAAGCCATATCAAAGAAAGAAAAATTATTAACAAAGCTTACCAGAATAGACTTATCCAGAAGGACCAACGAATTCCAAGACCGCAACTTAATCGCCAACTCCTTACCCTTAACTAAGCAAGCTTTCGATAAACAGGTTGCTATTTTTAAGGCATTGTCTTTGGAAAAATTTTACAGCATCCTTGAATATGGTGAATATGATGTCGACAACTGGCTAGTCGACTATTCGATACAGAATGAAGAAATTGATCAGGCTTTGCATAATCTTTCTATCGACTTCAGGGAATTAGAAAATGAACTTTTCAACATAAAAATACGGAATGAGATCAACGTCACCCCAATGAGAAGCTACATTGAAGAATGGCTCGAAAGGGAATTGAAGCAGGTCGTCAACAAAAGACAACAAGCAGTTGTCACGATTCCAGTAGCTGTCAACGACAACAATAAAAAGACATCAACAAACAAATAGCAAAAGAGGTGATATGTACCATCATTGTAAGTCTATACTGATCACATCCTGCTTTGTTTATCAACCCAATTATTCCACTTTTTTAAATAGAAATGTCTATCCAAAGACTAACACCTTTCAATTTATTATTTTCAGGTATTACACTCTACTGTCGCCCACTTCTTCTTTCCACAATCCTATTTCTTGTACATATTTCTCTTATGGTCCGTGGGAGCCCCAATCCTAGTCTATATGACAAACACATTTAAATTTACAGGAATATGTAACAGACGATATTATTTTTTGATATATTTCAAATAAAATTGTTTTTTTATCTCCTTTTATATTTATGTCCTCATAAATTTGTATCTTCCACTATGCGTATGGTCCACGGGAGCCTCAATCCCAGTCTATATGACAAATGCATTTAAATTTCTAGGAATATGTAACAAACAATATTATTTTTTGATATATTTCAAATTAAATTGTTTTTTATCTCCTTTTATATTTATGTCCTCATAATTTTTTATCTTGCACTATGTTGAATGTCAAGAAATTGTGTTTATTTAATTTGAATATAACTTTTTTTGTCTGCCACATATAGAGACAAAATAAACGGAAATTTTGAACATAGCTAAATAGATTATATACTTTCAAGAAATAAATGGGACTCTAGAGGCCACGTGTCATTTACTGCATGGATACCACTTGTGCTTCATGCTGCTTGCCACATCTCCGCTGCAGTTTACATCTGCCTCTGCTACTTTTTCCAATCCCTGTGCATTTATTCCCAATTCAACCCGGCAAAGACTACGCTGCCATGCAACACTTATTTAACTTTGTGATACCAATAATTTGAGTATAACAATTATTGTAGTGATGTAGTTCTTATATTTTTTGTTGTCAGGTAATTAACAAAGAATAGAAATACAATCTTAATACTTCTAAAAAGCTATCATATTCAACCAAGAATTCATATTAAAATTAAAATTTAATAATAATAATAATAGAAAAAATTATAACTTCCGCAATATTTCATTCAAAATTATAAATTTAAAAATTCAAAATAAAATAAATAATTAGATGTAAACTTAACTAACACTTCACTCAAAATTATAAGTTATATTTAATTTATATGTTATCACATATTTATGTAATTATAATTTATTTATAATTGAACTATTCAAAATTTTCATACTTACCAAAATTTTATTAATTTTTTTTTTATTATTTTAATTATATTTAATTATTAAAATAAAAATTTGAAAATTATTTCATCCATTGATTTTATTTATATAAAATTAAATAAAAAAGCACATTCACATTCACATTGAATAAGTATCTTATATGCAATTCAAATGATTTTATTTATATAAAATTAAATAAAAAAGCACATTCACTTTGAATAAGTATCTTATATGCAATTCAAATATCTTATATGCTTTGAAATCCTAACTAACACTTTACTCAAAATTAAGTTAAATTATATTAATTAAGATTATAAGTTAAATTATATTAATTTTTAAGATATGAAATTTACATGTTATCACATATTAACATATTTATGTAATTGATTTATAATTTAACTATTCAAAATTTTCATACTTATCAAATTTTATTAATTTTTATTTTAATTAATTTAATTATTAATTTGATAATTTTTATTTTAATTAATTTAATTATTAAAATAAAATTTTGAAAATTATTTCATCTATTAATTTTATTTATATAAAATTAAATAAACAATACGTTGACTTTGAATAAATATCTTATATGCAAGGGAATCCTAAAGTGTCAACAAAAAGAGGAGCAATGTTAAAATAAGATTTAGGTAGAATGAAAGAAAAAATGTCTTCAAATATATAGGAAATTATCACTAAAAAAATATTTTATTTTTCTATTAAAAACCAATAATCCTTAAAAAAAAAATAAAAAAAATCATACAAATATATGAAATTACCTTTAAAAAACACTATCATTCATATTGTCTAGAATAACACTATCATTCATTGTACATTCATTATCAGTAAATCAAGATTTTCATAATGCAATCAAACTTTATCAATAAATAAAATCAATGTGTCAATAATCCTGGCCACATCTACACAATGCATCATTGCATTGATTATGGAATACCATGTGTTCATTTCTTGTCTTCCACTATGTGAGTTGGAAGGTATGGCCCATGCCTCAATGCACCATCCAAACTCTTCCCCGCAACCCATTTGACCCTTTTGGTACCTTCCTCTTCAACCCATACACAACACTAGGAACCTCATCCCTTAGTGCTATTTAGTGTAGGCAAAAAGGTTGCAGTCCAAACCTCAACTACATATGGAATAACCATCATGCACTTGGATAACACTATAGCATTTTCACATCTAAACTCATCATGGCCTCACACATGACCATCTCAAATGACATGCATTGTTACAACAGAAGTAATGTCTCCCGACTTAACTCGGTTATGAATTCATAACCAACCTAACATAATATGCAATTAAAGTTGTCATAAATGCATTCAAGCAACAAATAATATTTTCATACTCAAAGACTCTCGCCTTTTCATCGATTCAAATATTGATATTAGAATGAGGAAATTCTTACCTTCATTCCCTTCAACACGTGTACATTATAACAACCCCAAATGCATACCTGCATGGCTATTATCAATTTACTTGATGCTACCTAGCCTTTTCTTTTTTTTTACATTTGTAGAAGCTCGTCGGATACCTTCACAAATTTTATTGGTCAACACTTTCTCCTTCCTCGTTTCTCTTCATATAGATGGATACCATAAGAAACAATATTCTCATGCTATAATCATGTTTCCTGGATACAAAATCCATCATTAGTTTTATTCAAATATCATAGTATCATTATTTCATATATATATATATATATATATATATATATATATATATATATATATATATATATATATCAACAGACTACTCTTAGTCTATAATCATGCCACCATCATGTTCAGGCATGTCTACATGCATAAATGCACATCAATATGCACCAAACATTTGATCTTTCATGCCTATTTTATGCACATGCATTATATCTTTATTCTATGCATCATGCATCAATTTTATGAGGAACTCCAATGCATATCTATTTCATATTAATCAATTATTTAGCTTTATTATTGCAGATGGTTTTCTTTGAATTTATGTAGAACTGTGTTTCCCTGTGCACTGATATTTTGCTCAATTGTGCACCTCAAGCCCTTATTCTACACCTTCTATCCAAGCCTTACTTGGCCATTCAACATTTCTAGCCACTAGCTGATCCACTAGTGTTGTCATATTGCAACTACTTTATGCAAGAATTCAGTCCCAACATCTTTTTGCTAAATTCTCAATATTCATAGTTCTATAACATGCACTATTCCAACTGAATATTAGCACTGAAATTTAATTAACCACTTCCATTTTTCTTGACCAAATTGGCCTTGGAATACCATTATCATTGACTGGCATTTCAACATTCTAAAATAATTCTTTCATGTCTTCTCTCTAACATTCTTTGCCACACATGGATTTTCTCAATATTAAATATCTCTTTTCACTTCGTTGAGTGATTTGCTGTGAAGCACTTTTTGGCCATTCAAGACCACCCTGCTCCAATGGAAATGCCACCCTTTTCCATTTGCACTTGTACCTAGATTTTGCTGGGCACTTTGATAATAGAGGTGTCTTGTTTGCTTGTGTAATTTTTAGACAAGAGTTGTTAGATCATTTCTGAAAATTCCTTTGCAATCTATTAAATATTTATAGCATTTGAATACTAATATTCCTTTGCTTTTATTTATACCCTTGACAACCTTCCAACACCTTCCCTGCACTTTCCTTTTCAATTCTTGGATGCTTCAGCCATTTGCACAAGCTTGACCTCTTTCTTTTCCAATGGACCCTTGGATAAATTTAGAATAGAATCACATAACTCTCAGTTGTGTAATCTTATCCTCTTTCTAGAAATCATTTTCACACAACACTCTCTGCAGAGTGCTCTTCTGCTTAATGACAATGCCATGTTAGTAGACTTAACCTCTCTTTTTTCAAGATATTTCTCTTCAAGTGTGCCTATAGTTGTATGCAACATATTTAAGATCTAAAGTATCTCTTCCTGAGCCTTCATAATCTTTTCATTATCATCCTTGTAGCTAGGCACTTCCCTATGCAAAATTCTCATAGTGACAAGATCTTTCTTATCTTTTCTTCCATTTGACTCTGTCTCAGCACTCCCCATGTCAACATGTAGACCTCTAATATCTTCCTCATGGTTGTAAGATCCTTGAGCATATTCCATGACTCCATTCCTCATATAAGAACTAAAGTTTATTTCTGTACCTCTAATTCTGCAAGAAAATTGCATGTAATAAATATTGTTAGAACATGCATATTATAAAATATTTCATTAATTAGAATACATGTTATTTCTTCATCAATTTATGAAGGACATATTGCACCAATTCGAATTTTGATTTGCTTAATGCAGTCCTCCCTGAAAAATCTTCCCAACGACTGTAATCTTACCCGAAATCAAGTTCTGGTTTGAAAATTATAGCCTTTCGAAGTTTTTGTACAGGTCTATAACATCTCTGGAGACCTAAAGTCCTGAATTCTTCTCTTGCTCCAAAATCCATGGTGGGGATCGATCCACTTTCAGATACGATGGTCCTGATCAAAAGGGCATGACCTCCTGATAATTAACTCCCTTACAACTTCACATTGCACTTTCACTCTCCTCCATTGATCTATCTTAATGGATTTATCGTGGATCTCAGTCATATTTATTTTTTATACCTTCCATGAACCCACCACAAACAATTAGTTTATTTTTCCTTCACGGACTCACAGACTCGTGGTCTTGTCACTTTTCTTCCATAAGTCCTTCCGAAAATTCTCAACACTTAGTCATTTTTCCACTTCTTCGGACTATCGGATTCACGGTCTTGTAACTTTTCTTTCATGAGTCCATCCGAAAAGTCTCAACACTTAGACATTTTTCCACTTCTTCAAACTCAAGGACTCAAGGACTCACAATCTTGTAACCTTTATTTTATAAGTTCGTCCAAAAAGTCTCAACATTTAGTAATGTTTCCACTTATTCGGAGTCACAGACTCGCGGACTCACGATCTTGTAACCTTTATTTCATATGTTCGTCCAAAAAATATCAACACTTGGTCATTTTTCCACTTCTTCGGACTCGCAGACTCACAATCTTGTAACCTTTCTTTTGTAAGTCTGTTCGAAAATTTTCAACACTTAGTCATTTTTCCACTTCTTCGGACTTGCAGACTTGCGAACTCACAATCTTGTAACCTTTGTTTCATAATTTTGTCTGAAAAGTCTCAACACTTAGTCATTTTTCCACTTCGTCAGACTTGCAAACTCACGGACTCACAATAAGTTCTAACACTTAGCCATGTTTCCATCTTTGCGGACTCGTGAACTCACAAACTCATAATAAGTCCCAACACTTGGCCATTTTGTCGTCTTTATGGACTCACTGAATCATGGACTCATGGACTCATGGACTCATGAACTCATAACAAGTCCCAACACTTATCCATTATTCCATCTTTGCAGAATCACGGACTCATAATAAATCCCAACACTTAGCCATTTTTTCGTCTACGCAGACTCACAGACTCATAATCAAATTTCCAAGATATTACCATAGTTTCGTGGGATTGACAGTTGGTCTACCACATGGGTCCACATCACCTGCAAACTATATTCATGTCCAACATGTACCTACCACTGTGGAAACACACGTATTTCTTCTACCACGTCAGCTAACACGTGGCCTCCACGCCATGTCGATATCATCGTATAGAGAAATACCCATTTTTTTATTATTTGCTTATGTTCTAAATTTCCAAAGGGGATCAATTCTTCACATTACCCATGAAATTTATCTCGATCTTACTGTCGTAATTTCAACAAACAAATTTCAGACATCCTTTTTTCGGCATTCCGTCGAACATTTTTCCTGCATAGTCTATAATTTTCACTTATGCATTCCACTAATTAGCCCATCTAGGTTCAGTGTTGAAAATTGGGCTCTGATACCACTTTGTAACGTACCTAGCCACCATTGTTGGTCACGCCATGCAAAAAATTTGTCTTATCATCTCTGATACCACTTTGTAACATACCCAACCACCAAAGTTGGTCACATTATGCAAAACTCTCTCTTTACATCTCTGATACCATAATGTAACGTACCCAACGCTTAGCTGAGCAAAATTACGTGCAGAAAATCATTAAATTATTAAGATCTACTACTAATTAAATTCATGTAGCTTACCAACCACAAATCACACACAATATTGACCAATTGACTGATACCACAATTATGAATCCATCTAGCAGCATATATTAAACACGAATATAACTGTTCAAGCAAACAATAAACAAACAACATTCATATAAACCATTTACACAACAGAATTAGCATAGGAACATAACATAAACACTTATATGTTAATGATTAACCAACTAGCTGCAAAAGAAGAATGAACCTCCCAACCATAGGCACTACTGATCATTTTCTCTCATCAGCAAGCCACCCCCGAGATGAGGCTATGACTCCACGAGGAGATCCGACCCATTAGTTATACACTCTCCACATAGAGCAGCCCCAAACCCAGGTTCTAGTCTCACAACAATTCCAAACCTCCAACTCTCTCTTTTCCCCGCAACCTGCACTACCCAATTAATGTACCCCCTTCACCGCTCATAGTCCCTTGGGTTGTACCATTTGTTTATGAGGGCCACTAGTGCATTCAATTGGCCATGAACCACTCAGTTGGGAACTCTAGGAACTCTCGATTACTTCATATTTTCTCACAGTAGCCTTCACAAGGCTCTGAGTCATTTTCTCCACAAGAAATCACACCACAAGATTATAACCCGATTTTCTGGCACACAGGCCTCTACTCCGCATAAAAACACATCCAAACAATGGCTTCCTTCAAGTATACCATGGTTTCTCCTCTTCCCAGGCCTCTGCTCCTCCTTTGCTACCCAAAATCTCCCTGTAAAAAGTGTCCCAAATTTGCATACGAATTTTGTCTTCCCCTTGCTTGCTTGGCTCACACTCTTCTCAAGGATGATTGTACTTCATCCCATGCTCTCCAATAACTATGGGATGTGACCACTC
>JZKD02S0845172.1:0-12439 GCA_000966675.3 Picea glauca | reverse complement strand
TACTATAGGATCAGTAATAGTCTACTCCATCTTCGTCAATTTTTGACATATCAAAGGTATTATGGATACCTGGTAATTTGAAATTACCAGTCTTAAAAAAAAGTGGAAAAAACGATGGAGAAGTAAGTGAACCTGACCCTTTGAGTTATTAATATATAAGCTACTCTGATATTAAAATTTGATGGAGATTTGGAAAGTGAACCTTTCCTATCCGAAATGAATCGATCTTATTGAGCAAACTCCCTATTTGGTTGTTGAATGAATGTTTCGTCGGATCGTGATTTTTATGATCTCTTCTCCCTGGACAGAAAGAGATATAGATCTTGAAGTCCATTCCGATCCGTATTACGTACAACCTAAATTCTCTCTCTGTTTAGACGAAATTGATACACAAATCAAATACGTGATTCTGTCATGATGTACTAAACATTCTCATATGAATGTACCAAATATTTTACTTTGGTGATTACACTGGTAAGAAATAGATCGAAATTAAGATGTGAAAAGAGAAAAAAAAAGGGGGGGGGGGAAAGGTTTTCACTTTTGGATCACAATGGTGAAATATATAACTTCTTGCTATAGAAGGAGAAGAACTTTGGAGTAATTTCCTTTAGTTCTATGAGTTATGAAAAAATCTACTTGTTCCTGCTCGTAGACTCATTCGTATTGGACCACGATGTAGTAGTAAGAATATAGAGATGGATGAGAGAGAATGGAAATACTCATTTTCATTCTATTGCATTGCAGAAGGTTCAAGACGAAAATGAATCAAAAATATTGAATGGAATAGATATTGTTAATAGAATCTGGTCAATGGGGGGAGAAAGCACACTTCCCTAGATATCCATTCATCCAATACCATATAAAATCAATTTAAACAACTTTCAAGAAAAAACAAAAATCTATATCTACCCCAAAACCTATCAACCAAACATCAAAACATAAACAAATGCCAATATGGCATTGTTCTTATATTCATGTTCCACAAGGAGTCCTTCTCCAATACCAAATTTATAATATGGCATTTTCGAATACCCAATCTATTAACAACTTCGAACCTCCAAAAACTTGCAAACACCTAATACTTTTGTCAAATACCTCTTTCATCAACATCTAGAGGACCCTATTATTTATTCCTAATCCAACCCTATATTTTAAAGAGAAGAAATGGAAATGATCTAAAACGAATACTACCCGCCCAAACCTTTGGAAGAGCCTTGATAGTGGGATCATGCGTTTCTTCCGCAGCCCCAAGCCTTTGTGAAATCGACAGTGGGCTCCTGCGTTTCTTCCGTATAAATTAATAAAATTTTCATATAGTTTTAAAAATAATTTATTTATTTATTTTTAAATTAAGATTTATTTAAATATTATTAAACCAATCCAAAAAATAATAAAAATAAATAAAATATAACGTTATTCGTGGGATGGGTCGGGAGATATTTTGTCTCCGTTATCGAGTAATGGACTCACCACGTGGATCGTTGGATTTGATTGGTGAAGCTTTCATACCCAATGAGGGTAGGTCGATAAAATATTACCCATCATAGTTATCCATTGTTTACCCAGTCATCCCATCCCATCCGGGTTCAATCTGAAAATTTATTTATATCATTATATAGATAGATAGAACTTAGAAGGATAAGAATGGTGTGACCTAGAGCCCTTTGATGGTGAGTCATTGAGCAACATGAAAATTTGTTTGGAGCTATGGTGTTATGGAGTAGGATGATAAGTTTTACATTATTTTTATTGTAGTGTGACTAAATCACCATAATGGAAGCTTTTCAAATACTCTAGTATGATTACCTTAGTTAAAGTGAAAGACAAATAATGATTACTGAAGATATTCTCCATTAATAAAGGTGCATTAATAATGATCATTGTATGAACATAACAAAAATTAACAAAAACACATATATTAATCATTGTCATTATATTCATAACAAAAATTAACAAAAACTCATATACTAAACATTTAATTAAATGATGGGAAAAAATAAACAATTTAAAAAAAAAACTTATCATAAAAAAATTTATTTGATGGATAAGATTGACCGTTAAATTTCCTAATCCCATCCCATGTTATTCATTATTTCATACATAATGAATTAAAATTTGAAATTTGAATTCCCACTTCCATTTTAAACTTGCATTTAACAATGTGTAAATTAATATTATTATTTATTTATTTTAATGATTTAAAGTATTTTCCCCGGATGGGGTGACACGAGGCACCGAGGCGGTGACACCAGGACATGCATTAAGTTCGGGTTTAACTGCTGATGGCCGCCACCCACACTTTAGCATTAACGATGGTGGACGGCCATAGCAGAGACCATACGAAGGCAAGGCTCCCTCGTGCGACCATTTACACCCCTCGCGAGTTCAGATTGGAAAAGGATATGGAAGGACGAATGATGCTGGTGTATAGTTATGGGTTTTACTTTGAGCCCGGGCAGAGCGGGATTGCTACGCTCTTCGCTTGGACGTTCACCATCTTTGCTCTTCACTCTGATGAAGCTTTCCAGGGCTTTTTGTTTTCGTGTAAGACTCGACTGAGACGGCTTGCTCGTGCTTCGCACTGGCTACTGCTCTCGTCCGGGACTTACAGTCTTGCGCTGCATCTTCTTGGCACTTGCATTAACCACCCGGTTTCAATGGTTAGAAAACGTGGCAGGCCTCGCCGGGGTTCGACCTGGGATGCCCATAAGGGGCAGAGGCGGCGGAAGAAGCAATTGGAGTGCGCTCTAGCTTTGGCGTCCTCCATTCTTCGCAAAAAGGCTCGTGCTGAGTGGCGGATGTTGCTCGACACTATCGTAGAGCAGGGGGATGGTTGTAGCAGGGAAGGATTGACTTCTAAAACGAGCGACGTGAGGGAGGCCGAGTCCGGGGATGCGTTTCCCACCTGCATTGTGGAGGAGGACCCGTCCATGGGTGACCTGCTGTGCATTAAGGAGCCCCGCGCCATGGAGGGTTCCAATCGAGCTTTAGCCAGAGAAGAGGATTTCCCCGGTTGTATTATCGAAGAAACTCCCTAGCCGGGCTACTTGCCTGAGTTTGGTGCTGAGAAGACTGTGGATACCGAGGTTAGCGCGGAGCAGAGGGAGTTAGCGGCTGGCATCGGTGAGGCTATGGATTCGGGGACTGCTCCCCGTAGCGGCTTGGGTGGCGGATTGCATGGTTCTCTTCTCAGCGACGAGCACCTGGCCTTGGTCTTCGAGCTCCGAAGCCACCTGGCGGACATGGAACATAGGACCCTCCTCATGAGCTAGCGCTTGGACCTTCTCCTCGACGCGTTTTCCGGTGCTCCAACTCAGCGAAAGTGTCCCCTATGCGTGTAGGAGTTTGCTATTCCGGCGGGGTCCACTTGGCAGACGGGCGAAGGCGACAAATCATCGGGTGCCTAGGTTTTTATCATTTCCTGGTTTTTAGTTTACTGTTATCTGTTCTATGTACTCCTGGACCATTAGCACTTGCCCTGGTTTCCTCCGGGCAGGACAGGTGCTTCTCCACTATATGTATTATCGCATAACTGCTATTAGCCCCCCACTTATGCTGGTTTCCAGATACCGGCAACATTTTTGGTGGTTTTAGCCATGACACTATATTTTTTGTATAAGTTTTGTGCTAATCTAATATAGAAGGTACTACCTCCTTTTTGATTAAAAAAAAAAAAATGATTTAAAGTATTTATGTAAAAATTTTTACAAATAGAATCTGTATTTTAAAAGGCTAAACCTCTAATAAATTTTTGAAGGATTATTATTTATTTATGAAAAATAGAATCTATATTTTAAAAGGCTAAACCTTTAATAAATTTTTGAAGGATTATTGTTTTTTAATTTGGAAAAAATATTTGTTTTTGGTAATTTCATATATTTAGCTTCTTTTAAAGATTTCCTTGCATATAAGATACTTATTCAAATTGAATGTATTGTTTATTTTATTTTGTATTAAGATACTTATTCAAATTGAATGTATTGTTTGTTTTATTTTGTATAAATAAAATTAATGGATGAAATAATTTTAATTTTTTTATTTTAATAATTAAATATAATTAAAATAAAAATTTAGCAAAATTTTGATAAGTATAAAATTTTGAATAGTTAAATTATAAATTAATAATAATTACATAAATATGTTAATATGTTTTTATATGATAACATATAAATTTATATCTTAAAAATTAATATAATTTAACTTAAAATCTTGATTAATATAATTTAACTTAAGTTTACTTTTAATTATTTATTTTATTTTATTTTGAATTTATAATTTTAAATAAAATATTGAGAAAGTCACAATTTTTATTTATTATTATTATTTAAATTTAAATTTTGATATGAATTCTTTGAATTATTTATTTTATTTTATTTTGAATTTATAATTTTAAATAAAATAATTTTTTTTAAGTAAAAAAGGGGAGGATCCTGTTTATATTAGAGTTGCAGAGTTACAGAGTCTATTTGTGATGCTAGCTATCCCGCCTGAACAGGAAACCAAGACAGCTGGGCATTCTATGCCACTTGTGTTCATGCAAACAAAATTATCAGAGTGTTGTCCTGTCCGAAGGAAACCAGGACGCCTTTTCATTAGGTTCAGTCTGTATTATAATAACCTAATTACAGCATGACTATAATCTAACTAGGCTAAAACCTTGTTCTGAAACAAAAAGAGATTGCTAATTGTGAACATCACTAAACCTTTTATCCAGCCGGCTCGTCCTCTTCCCCGTGCCCTCGCCATCCTGTGGGAAACGCATACGCTTGCGCTCACGTAGGGCACTGCATTTTCGGGAGAGTCCTGGAGTGTGCAACATACATCATGTCGAGTCGATGATCGATTTGAGCGATATGAAAAATCTGATCGTCCAGCATGCTCCGCATTTCAAAGATTAGTGCTAGGTACCCCGAGTTGGTAAAAGAATGTTGGTCCTGTCAATTTCCTTCAACAGAGGCCAAGGGAAATGGCCCCTGTGCTCCTTCGCCTTCATTTTCTTCACTAGCTTGATGTACCTGCCGGTTGTTCGACTGAGTCGCCTCCTCCGGAGATGCACCAGTGGGTGGGTCATTTTTTCCTTGTGCACAGGACAATACCTCTTCCTCAACATAGCAGGTGGTGAATTCCTCTGTCGGGTGAGTTGCGTTGTAGCCACGTTGTTTTCCTAGAGGAGGAATCTTGTCCTCAATGCCAAAATCAGTGGGAGGATTCCAATTGTCCGGGACTGTGAAAAGAGGGTGCTCAAGATAGCTTTGCATGGCCTCGTCTAGGGTGATCTCTTCCACGTACACCATTGGAGGCGTTCGAGATCTCCCAGACTCCTTGTGTCTTCGCAAGGATGCCAAGGCCAACGCCTTCTCGAACTTCTTCTGCCTCTGCCTGCGTGATTCGGCTGAGTACCAAGCTGCGCCCCTGCATGGCTTTCCTCGTGCCCTGGGCATGTTGAAGAACCTGGAGATGTCCGGAGTTCCGAGCGGATGAATAACCCTGCTCTAGAACTCTGGTGGCTCTGCGTTCGACTCTACGAAATTCAAATGCCTCTCATTGTTGTCGAGGCGGGTGATAAGGAGGAGGATGACAACGACTTCCATGGCCATTAAGGCTAGCCTCCTAGTGCTCTGGTGTGCTGTCCTGTTCACTTGTGCGAAGGGCCTCATCTCCTGGTTAATCCTACACAGGATCGTTCCCATTTAAATGTTGAGGGGATGGTCGCTGGTGGGTTGTATTAATGGTGCAGCCCGACGTTTGCCCGCGTGTCTCGGCTCTGCAACGTGGCACCCCATCCGTGGGTTGTAGATCGTTGGTGGCTAAGGTTTGGCACAAAGCTGAGATGTCTGAGTCTTCCGATGTGTGGGCCTCCCAATAGAAGTGTTCAGTTCCCATTTCTACTCCTTCGTTTGCCAGACAATCTGCTACCCTGTTTGCTTCTCGTTTCACGTGGGAGGGTGTGATGCTGAGATTGGTTTGGAGAAGGCTGCCAAAATCCTCTAGCAGCCCAGAGAGTCACCAGCTGGGTGAGATTTTCAATGGATTTCCCCCATGGAGAATCTTGGTGATTAACTGAATAACAATTTGTGAGTCCCCCTCCAAGATAATCTTATGATGGTGTCTGTCAGTAGCTGTTTGGAGACCCCGCAATAAGCTTGTTAGCTCTGCCACATTATTTGTTGTTTCCCCTAGGAATCCTACAACGAGACATAGGATCTCTCCATTGGAGTTTCTGAGTGCTTCTCCATAGCCCGCTGGTCCTGGATTGCCTTTGGAAGCCCCATCGAAGTTTATCTTTATAAAATTAGCTGGAGGGGGGGTCCAGATGGTCGGACTACTTTGTTGGTGCTTGGGCTTCTTTGTTGTTAGTCGATTGATTAGATTGGGCTGCCAGTTTTGAAGAATACAATGTTCCTCTGGGTTGAAATTTAGGTCCTCTATTTTCCAGGATTTACTTTTGATAGTTTCCTTGATTAGTGAAACTATTTTCTCCCAAGTTGTGTCTGGCGTGGAAGATTTGGAGTGGAATATTCGCTTGTTTCGTTCTTTCCAGATTTGCCAGAGGATGAATCCTGGTAGGAGCTGCCAGATGTGGTTCAGTACGGGGCTATTGTAGGTGATAGAGTCCCAATTCTCAATTGTGTCATTGATGTTGCTTCGGTATTGGTTAGATCGGTGCATTATTTGTGCTCCTTGGTCCCAAATCTGTTGGCTGAAGTGACATCCATTGAAAAGATGTT
Organism: Picea glauca; assembly: GCA_000966675.3. Lineage (NCBI taxonomy): Eukaryota > Viridiplantae > Streptophyta > Pinopsida > Pinales > Pinaceae > Picea > Picea glauca. The sequence goes on along the minus strand of JZKD02S0845172.1, from coordinate 5,708 downwards.
CTTTGGTTTCCTCCTGCTGGCAGCATAAGACATAGAAAGAGGGCCCAATAAAGCCTCTTTTTCTGAGGTTGTCCCAGGTTAGGATTTGGTTATGTACCACAAGCCATAGAAAGGTGGAAACCTTAGGCCAAAGAGCATGGTTCCATACTTTGTTCCATATGTTCTCCTTGTTTTGATTCTGGTGATTACCCTGTAGGAAGTAAGCTTCCTTTATTGAGAAAGTGCCAGCTGTGGAATACCCCCATTGGAGGATGTCTGAACCTTCTGTATTGGGTATTTTCCAGTGGTTAGCATGGAATTTCCAGTTCTACAGATTGAGATTCTCTAGGACCCTTAGATCCCTACCAGAGGTTTTCCAATGGCGCCATTGATGTCGTTGTTCCTCGGGTTTCCAGAGGTCTTTCACCCTTAAAGATGTATCCTGGTTGAGATCTTGTTTGAGTGTGTTTAACTCCTCCAGTTCATCTAGGGGTTTGAATTGCTGCCATGAGTCTTGCCAGAACATGGCACTTTCTCCATTTCAGACTTCCCAGAAAGCGTGATTTTGAACCAGCATACAATTTTTCCAGGCTGTGTTCCATATGTTGGAGCCCTGTAGTCGGTCATTGAGTCTAATAAGTTGATTATCTGGTGTGAGGGGGGCGTACTTCTACTTCCATATTTGCGCCTAGACGGATGTTGGGGTTTTTAACCATCTCCACCAGATTTTGGCTCCCATTACTTGATTGAGTTTCCCTGGATCACGAAGTCCTAGTCCTCCTAGGATTTTTGGTGTGCATATTCTGTCCCAGCTTACTAGCACCCATTTCTTGTTAGGTTGATGTCCATGCCAGAGGAAGTTTCGCTAGAGGTTCCTTATGGATTTGATGACCTATTTAGGAGCTGCTAGAGCAGTGAAGAGGTAAGTAGGTAGGGCTTGTAAGACGGATTTGAGGAGGACCAGCCTGGAAGCGATGTTGAGTGGTCTAAAAGTCCAGTTGCTTAGTCTGTTGGAGATGGAAAGAAGAAGGCTATCCCAGGAGATGGATCTAGCTGCCGCGCCCATGAGAGGAATGCCTAAGTAGTTGGATGGAAGGGAGCTCTTGGGTATTCCTAGGAGTTTGGAAATGTGGAGCTGGACAGATGTCAAGATGTTGAAAAAATAGAGTTTGGATTTTTCTAGGTTAAGAGACATGCCTGAAGCTTCTGTGAAGTCTGAGAGGATAGAGTTGAGCTTGTTGGCCTCCTGGGCCATTGGGGAGTTTAGTAGGAGGGTGTCATCGACAAATTGACTGTGAGAGGGCGCTGGCTAGATATTGTGCAGAATCAGGCCTTTGAGAGAGCCGTCTATGACTACCGATTTGATGTAACGTCCCAGGCCTTCCGCCATAAGTACAAACAAGAAGGGAAAAAGGGGGTCCCCTTGTCTGATACCTTTGGATAGTGAAAAAGGCCGGGATGGGACCCCATTAACTAGAATGGAGAAGAAGGCTGAGGAGGTGAGATTTAAGATCCAGTCCACCCAATGCTGATCAAATCCAAAAGACTCTAGGACAGCCCGAAGGTATTGCCAGCTGGCTTTGTCAAAAGCTTTTGAAAGGTCAAGTTTGATTAACATACCTGGAGTCCTTGATGTCTTGAGGGAGTGGATGACCTCGTGAGCCAGGATGACGTTGTCCATGATTTGTCTTCCTTCTACGTACCCTGCCTGTTCCTTGGAGATGACATGGGTTAGTATGGGTTTGAGTTGATTGGCCACCACCTTTGTTATGATTTTGTAGATTACATTGCATAGGGCGATGGGTCTGAACTTTTTAGGGTTTGTGACCCGTTCCTCTTTCAGAATGAGGGTGAGAAAGGTGGCATTGAGAGCTGGTAGGACTAGGCCTGATGCTCTCGATTCCTCTACTACCTCCCAAACTTCTTCTCTGACCAGGTCCCAATAGTGGTGGAAAAAATCAGTGGTGAACCCATCCGGGATGGGGGCTTTTCCTGGGGGTATTTCTTTTACCGCTTGGTCGACTTCCTCTTGGGTGATGGGCCATGTTAAGGCTGCATTTTGTTCCGGAGTTACCAGAGAGGGTATGTGTCTAGTGACCCTTTGGATGGCTGTCGTTCTATCCTCCCTGGTTTCCGTTAGAAGGTCCCAGTAGTAGTTGGCCAGCTCTGCCTCTATCTGAGAATGTTCTCTGATTGGATTTCCCTGGCTATCCTCTAAGTGGGTTATTCTGTTGATGTGGCGGTGGTGCACCATTTCTCTGTGGAAGAATTTTGTGTTATTTTCCCCTTCTTTATGTTGGCAAATATGTAATAGATAGCGAATGGCATGAGTACAGGAAGAATGTATAGAGGATTGTTATCATATTTACAGACATCATATACTTGTCATTGATGGCAAGTACAGTAGTGGTGATGGCTTGAGTATAGCAGCGATGATCAGCGGAGCAGTGATAATCAGGGAAGAGCATCAACTGTGATTGATGGCAAGTACAGTAGTGGTGATGGCTTGAGTATAGCAACGATGATCAGCAGAGCAGTGATAATCGGGGAAGAGCATCAACTGTGTTCGTTAGATCTCTTTCTGAATTCCCGATCATCAGATCTGAATGAAGACAAGAAGAGCGCACTGAAAAGGAGGACATATCTCAGACATTAGATCCAAGTGAAGGACACGACCATAATTGGATCAAGAAGAACCTGCACGTTCTTTAAAGTGCAAGGAGAATTGATCTAAAAATGAAGAAGACTTGAAACTTGAATAATAATTGCAAGTGAAATGTTATGTGTTTAAAGCAACCGGATCAATTTGCAACACATAATTAAGGATTACTTATGTAAAGATACACATAGACAGCAACATAAAACATTGAACATCAGCACATAAACACAACAACTTGATAAAGGAGTTCACCCCGCTTCGGGCTACATCTCCTGGTCCAGCTTTCAATGGATCATTATTATTAAATTGCTCAAAGTGCTCAAAAACATGCCTTACAATGTTCAAAATGACAAACTGACTGCTCCAATGGATCCGCAGCGTCCCAAAACCCCTGTCTGGGCTCTTTCGGCACATGAAACGGTCGAAAAATGAAGAAGATGGCCTCCTTGAAGTCTCCCTCTTCCACTTGCTGTCTCTGGTTCTACAAAATGTACCCTTGTGCTTCAAACCTAGCACACACACTCTTTAAAGAGGAAAAACCAAGTCCCGTACGCAACCGCGCACCGGTACAAATCGTAGGACGGTTAAGGCGCCTCCAGCCCCTAACCGCCTCGGCATTTGGTCATATGGTCCATGCGACCATAGGCTGGGCATAAAAATGGTTTAACCGTGCAAACGGATTGTGTAACTCCCGCACAAATGTATAACCGCGCGCATACATGGCAATATGGTTATATGTAACTATATAACCGCGGGTTACTAAACCGCGCGCAAAGTTTTAACCGTGCCCATATTACATATGTTTTAAACATAAAACTTTAATTTAAACCTGCGCTGCATATATATATATATATGTGGTCGTATGTTTGGTAATGAAACCACGGGCCGGGGCTAAGCCCCAACCCGACCCCCCGCCCATAACACAATTTTGTAAACATAAATACATTCATTTACATTCATATAATAAGATCCAAGGTGTGGCCCAATGGTCGGGCGGTCGGGTGAAACCGTGGACTGTGTGGGAGGTCTGGGGGTCGAACCCCGTGGCCTCCAATATATTTTGCACAACAAAAATAAACCAACCACATGGGGACACGTGGCGCCCATGGATTGGGCCACGTGTCTCCTTATTATTCGCCTCCAACCGGACACATGTCAACATACCACTCGTCCATGTCAACCAATGAAAATGCGCCAATGAACAACCAACCGATATGCTCCATGTCATCAAACTGCCACATCATCATGATGGTACGACCCTCCACGTGGCCGTACGGACTGTACGGACAGGTACAGTCAACATCCCAAATTTTTACCTGTTTGGCTTGGCGGACGGATCACGATATCTCCTCCATACGGACTCCGTTTGCGTAAGTAAATATACCACCGGAATCAGGAAGACGAGACAGACGCAATGGCACTGTTTTCGTCGCATTCCGAGCACTTTGAAAATTGAGCAAAATTTGATCCCCTGATCAAGAATTGAGCATAATGGCAATAGGCAAAATCGTGACTTCATTTGAGTCGTCAGATCAAGATTGATTCTGGACCGTTGATCCGACTCCCTGTCGGAGTTTCTAGGATCGCGTGTTGGAAATGTCAAAGAAACAATGCAACAGGAATCTCGATTTCTCGATATACAAAATCCCGGCGTAATCTGAGCCGTCAAATCAAGATCACATCTGAATCGTTGATCCGGCTCCCTGTCGGAGTTTCGAGGATCGCGTGTTGGCAATGTCAAAGAAACAATGCAACAAGAATCCCGATTTCTCGATATGCAAAATCCCAGCGTAATCTGAGCCATCAAATCAAGATCACATCTAAACCGTCGATCTGACTCACGTAAGCAAACCACGTTAGATAGGAACACGTGGCACAACTAGGTAATGACAAGTGTCAGACTGATTCAACATGCCAAGCACATGTAAGTCACAAATCAGGGTGACACGTGGCAGTTATTTGACACATGTGACGTCAGCAGATGTACACCTTGTCGGAGTTTCGGGGATCGAGAGTTGGACATGTCAAAGATTATTGACATCAGGAATCCCGATATCGTGATATGTGAAATCGCGATGTAATCTGAACCGTCAGATTAAGGTTGAATCTTGACCATTGATTCCAGTCCTTGACGGAGTTTCGGGGATCGAGAGTTGGAGATGTCAAAGTTTTTTAACATCAGGAATCTCGATTTTGCGATATGTGAAATCACGATTTAATCGCATTTGTTGAATAGAGATGTGATCTGGACCGTTGATCCGACTTCTTTACGGAGTGTCGAGGATCGAGAATTTGAAGTGACAAAAACACCGAACATCCAGAGTGTCGAAATCGCGATGAGTGAAATACTGACTTAATCTGAACCGTCAGATCTAAATATGATCTGGATCGTTGATCCGACTGCATTACGAAATTTTGTGGATCGGGATTTGTAAGTGACAAGAACATTGAACATAAGGAATGTCGAAATGCCGAAATCTGATTTAAAGGCAAGATTAATAAAGTTCATCCAACGGTGCAGATAAACTTGAATGTGATCGGAGGGTTACTGTTCTCTCTCACAGTTAACACCTCAGTTACGAATCTGTTAAAAGAAACAGACTCATGATTGAGAATCAGTTAGTGTTTCAGTTGCTAGGACAATTGTCCTTGTTTTGCCTAAGGAAATGCAAAGTGGAACCGTCGGGGAGGTGTGTATAAAAGAAAATGAGACAGAATGTGAATGGTTGGCTGTTCTGGATGAAAAATAATGAAACTGTAAGAAAGGGAAAAGGAGAGGATGCGCAGGATGAAATTGAGCATATGTGCAGAGTGAAATCAAAGGCAGAGCAGAATAACAGAGCAAGTTGAAGTAGAGAAGAATGACAAAAAAAGTTGATGTAGAGAAGACCTGCTGAACAGACAGAGGAAGAGAAGAATTGCAGAACAATTTGTAGAAGATCAGACTTACAGAACAGAGAAAGAGTGGTAAGAATTGATTTATCTGTGTAGTTATCTGTGTATTCATTCCTTAATACATTAGGGAGGTTGGGAGGTGCTTGGGAGGACTGTTGTCCTCAAAGGTTCAAGT
>JZKD02S0845139.1:0-14314 GCA_000966675.3 Picea glauca | reverse complement strand
CAAGAATACAAAGAAAGAAAATGTTTTACTAGTAGAAGATATGAAACATAATATTCTAAGTGTGAGTCAAATGTGTGACCAAGGTCATAAAGTTACTTTTGATTCACAAAAGTGCAATATAAGAAAAGAAGGTTCAAGAAAATTGATTGCTACAGATGCGAGAACTTCAAGCAACATATATGTGTTAAGTGAAATTGGAAATGAAAAGTGTTTTCTAGGAAAGGAAGATGAAATTTGGTTATGGAAGAAAAGAATGGGTCGCATACATTTTGATAACCTTGTCAAAGTCAACAAAAGATAAACAGTCAGAGAAATTCCCCAGATCACGAAACTAATCAACACTTTATGCAAGCATTGTCAACAAGGAAACCAAACAAAGACCAGATTCAAATCAAAGGAATATTCAATGACAAGACCACTGGAAATTGTGCATACTGATCTAGTTGGACCAACTACAAAAAAGGGTTTAAAAGGTGAGAAATACTTTATGTTATTAGTTGATGATTATACAAGAATGACTACAACTTGCTTTCTCAAGAATAAGTCAGAAGCTTTTGAAAACTTCAATATCTACAAGGAAATGGTTGAAAATGAAATGGATTCAAAAATCAAATGATTGAGATATGATAATGGAGGAGAGTTCACTTCAAAGGAATTTATGGACTACTGCAAAAGTCATGGAATAAACAAGAAATTTTTCGTTGCTAGGACACCTCAACAAAATGGAGTTGTTGAAAGAAAGAAAAGGACAATACAGGAAATGGATTGAACAATGTTAATGGATTCCAAATTGAGAGATATTTTTTAGACATAGGCAATGCATACAACATTTCCCATTCAAAACAAAGTAATGCTCAGAAACAACACTGACAAAACTCCCTACGATCTATGGAAAGGAAGACCAACAAATGTGAAGCACTTCAGGGTTTTTGGAAGCAAATGCTATGTTAAAAGAGAAGATGGCAGAATGTGAAAGTTTGACTCTTGTGTGGAAAAAGGAGTACTTGTTGGTTACTCAAGTACAAGGAAATCATACAAGTGTTACAACTTGAGATTTAACAAAGTCGTGGAAAGCATCAATGTAACAATTGATGAAACATGTAGACAAGAAATAAAGGAAGAAGAAAATGAATCAATGGAACAAATTTATGAAGAAGAAATATAAGATGAAAAAGTAGAAGATGAAGATGATTCAATAGAAGCAGAAGAGAAATTTCAACCAGTACCTCCAAATACACCTAGCAGACGAGTATAAAATAATCACCCTTCAGATCAGATTATCATAAACAAAGATGCAGGAGTTGAGACGAGAAGAAGAATTCATTCACCAGAACAAACACACCTAGCACTCTCATCTACAATTGAACCAACCTTTTTTGAAGAGGCCAGCAAGGATGAATTTTGGAATAAGGCCATGGATGAAGAATTGGATCAAATAGAGAAAAATTACACTTGGGAATTGGTTCCAAGACCAAAGGATAAGAATGTGATCAACACAAAGTGGGTATACCAGAATAAATTGAATGAACATGGACAAGTTACAAGGAACAAATCTAGATTGATATGTAAAGGATATGCACACGTTGAAGGAATCGACTTTGAAGAAAAATTTTCCCTAGTTGCCAGAATAAAAGCAATCTGATTGCTTTTAGCTTATGCATGCTCCAAAAATATTAAAGTGTATCAGATGGACGTAAAATCATCTTTTTTGAATGGGGAACTTGAAGAGGAAGTCTACATTGAACAACCAGAAGGATTTCAGTTGTCAGAGAATGCATATTATGTGTGTAAATTAAAGAAGGCTTTGTATGGTATAAAACAGCCTCCTAGAGAATGATACTCTAAACTGGATAAATATCTACAATAGGGAGGGTTCAGAAAAGGAAGTGCAGACAACAACCTCTACATCAAGGTAATTCAATATAGTATTTTATTAATTGAAGTTTATGTTGATGATATTATTTTTGGTAGTGATGATGACATGTTAAGCCAGAAATTTGCAAAGGATATGCAGAATAAATTAGAAATGTCATTACTTCGAGAACTATCCTTCTTTCTAGGACTTTAGATATGTCAAAGAAACCAAGTATATCAGAGAAATGTTAAAGAGGTTCGTAATGGAAGATTGCAAACCAATTATCACTCCCATGCAAACCAGCTGCAAGTTGAGCAAAGATGATGATTAAAAGTCTATAGATCAGAGGCAATACATGTCAATCATTGGTAGCCTACTATATGTGACAACATCCAAACCAGATGTAATGCAGACAATTGGACAGGTGGGACACTTTCAAGCAAAACCAAAGGAATCACATGTATTAGCAGTGAAGAGGATTTTCATATATCTCAAGGGAACAAAAGAGTTTGGATTATGGTATCCAAAAGGAAATGATCTATCAATTATTTCCTACACAGATGCAGATTGGGAAGGTTGTATTGATGACCAACGAATCACAAGTGGAGTGGTGTTCTACTTGGGTGAGTGTTTAGTATCATGGTTAAGCAAGAAACAATCATCAATATCCTTATCTACAACCGAGGCAGAGTATATTGCAGTAGAAACATGTTGTACATAGGTTCTATGGGTGGAACAAACTCTCACAGATATACAGGTTGGGTATGATGAGCCCATTCCAATCTATTGTTATAATACAAGCCTCATCTGTATCTCAAAGAACTCGGTGATGCACTCCAAGACGAAGCACATTCCAATAAAGTATCACGTTGTACGGGAACAGGTTACAGAGAAGAACATCAGAGTTGAATATGTGGGCACAAAAGAACAAGTGGCAGACATATTTACAAAACTGCTTCCATGGGAAGCCTTTGAGTATCTTCGCCAGAAACTCAAAGTAATTTCTACTCCAAAATGAATGATTTTGAATGATTATCTTACATGTCTTAGATTTACACGAGGAAGCACCATAAAGAGGACAGTTCAGTTCGAGATGGAAAGATACCTTTGCCATTGACGACAAAGGGGGAGATATTTATCAGATGCAGAACATACAGGCATGGTTCAAGGGGGAGCAATGGTCACATGGGGGGCATGAGTGATATGAATTTAGTATTTCATGACATGAATTCAATATTGCATCAGAGTGTTTCCAGCAATGCCAAAGGGGGAGATTGTTGATTAATTTTGGTAGCACAAATGTTAGGATAATGAACCCAAGTTTGTTTAATGGATAATGGTACGAGTTTTGATATATTTGTTGGTAAGACTATTCCAAATGGATAGTACATTTTATGCCATTTCTGGTGGTATGTGGAACACCACATAACTCCTCGCGGTTAGAGAGTTATGGCCATGTGAAGTTGGAGAACCCTCATAAGTCATCTAGAAGCCTTAAAAGGTCAAAGTAGCCAAAGTGTTTGAAAAGAAGAAATTATTTAAATAATAAAGTGAAGTGATGAGTGTACTATAAGTCAAAGAGGATGCAAAATAAATTATTTAAATAATAAAGTTAATGAAGAACTCCCTAAAATAAGGAAAGTGGTTTAAGAGATTTTAGAAGGTAAATAATAAAGTGAAGTGATGAGTGTACTATAAGTCAAAGTGGATACAAAAGAAATTATTTAATTAATAAAGTTAATGGAGAAATTAATAAGTGGACAAGTGGTGAGAAGTTGGTTAACCCTAAGATAAGGAAAGTGGGTTAAAATGGTTAAAAGGTAACCCCTTGAGGAAGCTACATGAAAGTATAAATAAGAGGCAAGGATCTCTCATTTTAATCACACTTGAATATCATTGAATATCTATTTGTGTGAAAGGTTATTTGGGTAGGTATCATTGATAGAGAAAATTGCAGTAGAAAAAGTGCGACAATAAAACTGCGGCAGAAATAGTGCAGCAGGAAAAAGCGATAGAAAAAGTGCGGCAGGAAAACTATGGCAGAAAAATAGCGGCAGAAAAAGTGTAAGAGAAAAATTGCAGAAGAAAAATCACGGCAGAAAAAGTGCGGCAAAAAAATTGTGGCAAAAAAAATGAGGCARAAAARRTGCGACAGAAAAATCGTGGCAGAAAAATCGCGGMAGCAACATGGTTGGGGTCTATTTATGAGAGATATGGCACATATTGTTTGAGGTATGTTTTGTGAGCTACGGTTTATCTCTTGAGATGGTATTGGATGTTCAGTATTGYTGCATATATCACATTTGTTGAGAGATACAATTGGTATTTTGTTGTTGGTATTTGGCATATGGGTATTGGTCTTTTGGTTGTGATGTGTTRCTGAAGTTGTTGGTTTAGATTGAGGCTACATAACAGTGAGGTTGTGGCACATGGTTTGATGTAAGGGTTTATGGTATTTGGTTTATGGATAGAGTGATGAATTGTTAGATAACTTTTGACGGTTATATTGGTGTATGTATTTGGTATATGGTTGAGGTACATGTTGGATACATGGTTCAGAAAAGTAGTTGATGAATTGACACATACATGAGGTGTATAATTGATGAGTTGGCACATACATGAGGTGTATAGTTGATAATTTTGGTACATATCGATGAGTCAAGGTTGATGCATGGTACATGTTGGTTCAGGTCATTGGTATAGGTTGTTTGGTGCAAGTTGATTGATATAGGTCGTTACAAGTTATTGGTACATGTTGACAGTGGAAGTGGTTGATTCAGTGACAATGACATGTTTTCTACATTTGACATTTATATTTCAGGGTGGTTGAATGGAGAAAGGATAGGTGGTTGTAGCCACCTTCCAGTTGTAGCAGGAGAACATCGGGGGTTGTAGCATCCTTCTGGTTGTAGCTAGAGAATTGGGGAGTTGGAGCTTCCCTTAGGTTGTAGCCTATGAAACTAGGGGGTTGGAGCCTCCTTCTAGTTGCAACTGGAAAACAAAGGAATTTGGTGCTTCCAATGAATGTAATTCTTCAAGACATATAAGAAAGAGCATTTTGTGGTTTTCTCCCGCTTTGTATTTCCACGTAAACACAATAGTGTACTGTGTATCTGTGTGATTAATTCTCATTTTTTCATTGTTTATTTATTCTGTAACTATTGGATGATAATGATACATTGATATAACACTTTTATTTTTGGAGAAAAATGATTAAATTTCTCTATTACTGATTCACCTCCCTCTCAATAATCCAACAATTGGTATCAGAGCAGGTTCTTTCAAAAATTAGTTTAAGAACTAAAAGGTAGATCATGGAGAGAAACAACTTGTATAAAAATGGAATACCACAGTTTGATGGACAAAAGTATGCATTTTGGAGCATTAGGATGAATACAGTATTCACCAAAGTTGCACATTGTAAATTTGCTAAAGAGATTTGGTACAAACTTCAAAATATTTATGAAGGAGATTCAAAAGTCAAAGCAGTAAAGCTTCAAGCTTACAGAGGTCAATTCGAACAACTTAAGATTAAGGAATATGAGAATATTGCAGCATACTTTTTATGATTTGATGAAACAGTTAATCCAATCATTGGATTGGGAGAAGAAATTGAAGAATCTATAATTGTTCAAAAGATACTAAGATCTATTCCTATGAGATTTGACCCTAAGATATCAGCGCTAGAAGAAAGAGCATATATAAACTCAATAAGCATGGACAAACTACATGGAATCTTCACAACCTATGAAATGAGAACTGAACAAGAAAATCCAAATATAAAAGAAGCAGCTTTTAAAGCATCCAAAAGGTCAAAGAAAAAGGGAAAGAAAAAAGAAAAAGAACATAGTATCAATAGTGACGTCTCGGAAGATGATGAAGAAGTGCCCAAATTTGTTAGAAGATTGAACAAGGGAACCGATGACAGGTATAGAGGTAGGCTTCATTTAATTTGTTTTAATTGTGATGGTATTGGTCATTTTGCTAAAAAAATGTCCTCATAAGAAAAAGAGAAATGATGAAGGTTACTCAAATATCAAACAAACATATAAAGGCAAAAGAACCACAAAGAAAGCTTTCAAGAAAAGCTTATGCACAAAAGAAGACATCTCATCATCAAATGAAGATGAAGCCAATGATAGTGAGATAGAAAGAGTTATATTCATGGCAATAGAAGACTCTAATAAAGAAGACTCCAAAGAAGAATATGAAGAGGCCGAAGAAGAATATGAAGAGAAAAAAATTGACTACCGAGAATAATTGATGTGTGCCATAGAAGTTATCAGAAGAGAAAAGAAGAAAAACAAGAAACTACAAGTGGAACTAGATAAGAAAGAATACACTCAAGAACTAGAACAAATGATCACAAATTTGAAGGTTCAAATAGAAGAAGATAAAATAATTGAAGAAGCACTCAAAGAACAAATAGAAGAAAAAGACAATATCATTGGAAATTTGGAAGCAAAGATTGTCACATTAAGAAATTATCTTGAAAATAAAAATATACAGAACAACTCAAAAGTTTTGGATGACATTATCAGCAGTCAAAAACCTCATCATGACAAGTTCGGACTTTGATACAATCAGACAGAAAAGGGATCAAGCTCCAAAACAACAAAGTAATAAACATATCCAGAAAGCTATGCAGAAACAATCAAGGGGGATAGGAAGATCTACAAGGAAGATTGTAGGGACACTCCTCCACCGAGAAGATTCAAATTTCAGAATCAACAACCAACAGATAGGCCTCATGAAGAAGAAGAATTCATAACAGTACCTCCCTTAAGAATATCTTCAAGTTTGAAGTATCAAACTATATTTTTTGGTTTATGTTATGCATGTAATAATTTTGGACATAAAGATGTGAATTGCATATCTAACAAAAAGAACATCAACAACTTTGAAAGTCATACACAAAAGGGTTATCCAAGAAGGCCTAGTGAAACACAAAGAAGAAGTTACAATAGGTTTGAATCTTTGAGCACTGAAGTGGAATGTTACAAATGTAACAACTTTGGACACATGGAAAAATATTGCAGAATGGCAGTCCCTCCTAGAGAACACCAACAGAATAACAACAGTCACAGACAGGAACCTCAGAAAATGACATGGATAAGAAAGCAGAATCAATACAACAATGAGGAATGCACACTCGCTCTACAGGCTAAGCAGAAGAAACATGGTTGGTATGTTGACATTGGTTGTTCAAAACACATGAAAGGTGATAGAGACATGTTTATTACATTAAGAAAAGAAAGATATGGATTAGTCTCCTTCGGAAATGATGATTCAACTAAAATAATTGGAAAAGGCACAATTAGAATTGGGAACAAGAATACAAAGGAAGAAAATGTTATACTAGTAGAAGATATGAAATGTAATATTCTAAGTGTGATTCAAATGTGTAACCAAGGTCATAAATTTATGTTCGATTCACAAAAGTGCGAGATAAGAAAATAAGGTTTAGGAAAATTGATTGCTACAGTTGTGAGAACTTCAAGCAACATATATGTGTTAAGTGAAATTGGAAATGAAAAGTGTTGTCTAGAAAAGGAAGATGAAAGTTGGCTATGGAATAGAAGAATGGGTCACATACATTTTGATAACATTGTCAAAGTCATAAAAAGAGAAGTAGTCAGATAAATGTCCCAGATCACGAAACCAACCAATACTTTATGCAAGCATTGTCAACAAGGAAACCAAACAAAAACCAGATTCAAATCAAAGGAATATTCAATGACAAGATCACTGGAAATTTTTCATATTGATCTAGTTGGACCAACTACAACAAAGGGTTTAAAAGGTGAGAAATACTTTATGTTATTAGTTGATAATTATACAAGAATGACTGCAATTTTCTTTCTCGAGAATAATTAAGAAGCTTTTGAAAACTTCAAGATCTATAATGAAATGGTTGAAAATGAAATAGATTTAAAAATAAAATGCTTGAGATATGATAATGGAGGAGAGTTTACTTCAAAGGAATTTATGGACCACTGCAGCAGTCATGGCATAAAAATTCAATTGTCCGTTGCTAGGACACCTCAACAGAATGGAGTTTTTGAAAGAAATAACACGACAATACAGAAAATGGCTCGAACAATCCTGATGGATTCCAAATTGACAGATATTGTTTGGACACAGGAAGTGCATAGAACATTTCACATTCAAAACAGAGTAATGCTTAGAAACAACACTGGCAAAAATCCCTACGAGCTATGGAAAGGAAGGCCGGAAAATTTGAAGCACTTCAGAGTTTTTGGAAGAAAATGCCACATTAAAAGAGAATACGGAAAAATGGGAAAGTTTGACTCTCATGTGGAAAAATGAATAATTTTTCGTTACTCAAGTACAGGGAAAGAATACCAGTGTTACAACCTGAGATTGAACAAAGTCGTGGAAAGCATCAACGTAATAATTGATGAAAGAGGTAGACAAGAATTAAAGGAAGAAAAAAATGAATCAATGGAACAACTTTACGAAGAAGAAACAAAAGATGAAAAAGTAGAAGATGAAGAGGATCTGACAGAAGCAGAAGAGAAAGTTCAACAAGTACCTCCAAACACACCTAGAAAACAAGTATAGAAGAATCACCCTTCAGATCAGATTATCAGAAACAAAGATGCAGTAGTTGAGACTAGAAGAAGAATTTGTTCACCAAAACAAACGCACCTAGAACTCTCATCTATGATTAAACCAACATGTTTTGAAGAGGCCAGCAGGGATGAATTTTGGAATAAGGTCATGGATGAAGAATTCGATCAAATAGAGAAAAATGACACTTGGGAATTGGTTCCAAGACTAAAGGATAAGAATGTGATTGACACAAAGTGGGTATACAGGAATAAATTGAATGAAGATGGACAAGTTACAAGGATGAAAGATAGATTGGTATGTAAAGGATATGCACAGGTTGAAGGAATCGACTTTGAAGAAACATTTTCCCTCGTTGCCAGAATAGAAGCAATCTGATTGCTTTTAGCTTATGCATGTTCAAAAAATATTAAAGTGTATCAGATGGACGTAAAATCAACTTTTCTGAATGGGGAACTTGAAGAAGAAGTCTACATTGAACAACCAAAANAAGGAAGTGCAGACAACAACCTCTACATCAAGGTAAGTCAAGATAGTATTTTATTAATTGAAGTTTATGTTGATGATATTATTTTTGGTAGTGATGATGACAGGTTAAGCCAGAATTTTGCAAAGGATATGAAAAATGAATTTGAAATGTCATTACTTGGAGAACTATCCTTCTTTCTAGGACTTCAGATATGTCAAAGAAACCAAGGAATTTGTATTTCTCAAACCAAGTATATCGGATAAATGTTAAAGAGGTTCGGAATGGAATATTAGAAACCAGTTATCACTCCCATGCAAATCAATTGAAGGTTGAGAAAAGATGATGATTCAAAGTCTACAGATCAGAGGCAATACATGTCAATGATTGGTAGCCTACTATATGTGATAGCATCCAGACCAGATGTAATGTAGGCAGTTGGACAGGTGACATGATTTCAAGCAGCACCAAAGGAATCACATGTATTAGCAGTGAAGAGGATTTTTAGATATCTCAAGGGAACAAAAGATTTTGGATTATGGTATCCAAAAGGAAAGGATCGATCACTTATTACCTACACAGATGCAGATTGGGCAAGTTGTATTGATGACCGACAAAGCATTGGTGAATCAACGTTCTTCTTGGGTGAGTGTTCAGTATCATGGTTAAGGAAGAAAAAATAATCAATATCCTTATCTACAGCTGAGGCAGAGTATATTGCAAAAACATGTTGTACACAAGTTCTATGGATGAAACCAACTCTGACAGATATACAGATTGAGTATGATGAGCCCATTCCAATCTATTGTGATAATACAAGCACCATCCATATCTCAAAGAACCCAGTGATGCATTCCAAGATGAAGCACATTCCAATAAAGTATCACTTTCTATGGAAACGGGTTGCAGAGAAGAACATCATAGTTGAATATGTGGGCACAAAATAACAAGTGGCGGACATCTTTACAAAACTGCTTCCATGGGAAGCCTTTGAGTATCTTCTCCAAAKACTCGAAGTAATTTCTACTCCAAATTGAATTCTTTTGAATGATTATCTTATATGTCTTAGATTTACAYGAGGAAGAACCATAAAGAGGACARTTCAGGTTGGGAGATCTGTTTCAGGAAGATTTTACTCAGGGTAAGTATCCCCAGGGACAGTTCAATTAGSGGGAGTAGCCCCAGATGGAAAGATACATTTTCCATTGATGATAAAGGGGGGAGAKATTTATTAGATGAAGAACACAGAAGCATGGTTCCAKGGGGATCGATGGTCACAGAGGGAACATGAGTGATATGAATTCAGTATTGCATGACATGACTTCAATATTGCATCAGAGTGTTGCCATCAATTCCAAAGGGGGAGATTGTTAATTAATTGGGTTGGTTGTCATTGATGTTAAACCTTGAAGAAAGTCCAGTAGCGAATTCCAATAGCACTAAGGTTTGGGTAATGGACCCAAGTTTTCTTGATGGATAATGGTATGAGTTTTGATATATTTGCAGGTAAGACTATTCCAGATGGATAGTACATGTTATTCCATTTTCGTTAGTATGTGGAATGTCACATAACTCCTCACGGTTAGAGAGTTATGGCCATGTGAAGTTGGAGAACCCTCATAAGTCATCTAAAAGCCCTAAAAGGTCAAAGTAGTCAAAGTGTTTGCAAAGAAGAAATTATTTAAATAATAAAGTGAAGTTATGATTGTACTATAAGTCAAAGAGCATACAAAATAAATTATTTAAATAATAAAGTTAATGGAGAACTCCCTAAAAGAAGGAAAGTGGTTTAAGAGATTTTAGAAGGTAAATAATAAAGTGAAGTGATGAGTGTACTACAAGTCAAAGTGGATACAAAATAAATTATTTAAATAATAAAGTTAATGGAGAAATTACTAAGTGGACAAGTGGTTAGAAGTTGGTTAACCCTAACATAAGGAAAGTGGGTTAAGATGGTTAAGAGGTAACCCCCTGAGGAAGCTACATGAAAGTATAAATAAGAGGCAAGAAACTCTCATTTTAATCACACTTGAATATCATTGAATATATATTTTTGTGAAAGGTTATCTGGGCAGGTATTATTGATAAAGAAAAATTGTTGCAAAAGAAGTGTGGCAGGAAAACTACAGCAGAAAAAGTGTGGCAGAAAAATTGTGGTAGGAAAACTATGACAGAAAAAGTGCGACAGAAAAATTGCGGCAGAAAAATTACGACAGAAAAATCCGCGGTAGAAAAAGTGCGGCAGAAAAATCAGGGCAAAAGAAATGCGGCAGAAAAAGTGCATTAGAAAAATCGCGGTAGAAAAATCATGATAGTAAAAGTGCGACATAAAAATTGCGGAAGAAAAATCCCAGCAGCCACATGGTTGGGGTCTATTTATGAGAGATATGGCACATCTTGTTTGAGGTATGTTTTGTGAGCTACGGTTTATCTCTTGAGATGGTATTGGATGTTCAGTATTGCTGCATATATCAAATTTGTTGAGGGATANATGGTTGAGAAAAGTAGTTGATGAGTTGACACATACATGAGGTGTATAGTTGATGAGTTGGCACATACATGAGGTGTATAGTTGATGATGTTGGTACATCTTGATGATTCAAGGTTGATGCATGGGACATGTTGGTTCAGGTCTTTGGTACAGGTTGTTTGGTGCAGGTTGATTGGTACAAGTTGTTACAGGTTATTGGTACATGTTGACAGTGATAGGTTGACAGTGGCAGTGGTTGATTCAATGACAATGAAAGGTTTTCTACATTTGCAATTTATATTTCAGGGCAGTTGAACGGGGCAAGGACAAGTGGTTGTAGCCTCCTTTTTTTGTATCCAGAGAATTGGGGAGTTTGAGATTCCCTCAAGTTGTAGCCAAAGAAAATAGGGGGTTGGAGCCTCCTAGTTGCAACTGAAAACACAGGAAGTTGGTGCTTCTAATGAATGTAATTCTTCAATAAATATAAGAAAAAACATTTCTTGGTTTTCTCTCGCTTTGGGTTTCCATGAAAAAATACTGGTGTATTGTGTATGTGTGTGATTGCTCATTTTTTCACTATTTATTTATTCTATAACTATTGGATGATAATGCTACATTGATATAACACTTGTATTTTTGGAAAAAAAGGATTAAATTTATCTATTACTGATTCACCCCCCCTCTTAGTAATCCAACAATTGGTATCAGAGCAGGTTCCTTCATAAATTAGTTTAACCACTGAAAGGTATATCATGGAGAGAAACAAATTGTATAAAAATGGAATACCATAGTTTGATGGAAAAAAGTATGCATTTTGGAGCATAAGGATAAAGACATATATAAAGGCACAAGGATTTGAAATTTGGAAATCAATTGTAGATGGGTATACAGTAGCAACAGTTCCTCCAACAAATGATAAAACAATGAAACTCGGTCAGAATAATTCCAAAGCCACAAATGCACTTTTGAATGGTCTTAGTGAAATGGTCTTCACCAAAGTTGCACATTGTAAATCCGTTAAAGAGATTTGGGACAAAATTCAAAATATTTATGAAGCAGATTCAAAAGTCAAAGCATCAAATCTTCAAACTTATAGATGTCAGTTCGAACAAATTAAGATGAAAGAATATGAGAATATTGTAGCTTACTTTTTATGAGTTGATGAAATAGTAAATTCAATCATAGGATTGGGAGAAGAAATCGAAGAAACTGTTATTGTTCAAAAAGTACTAAGATGTATTCCTATGAGATTTGACCCTAAGATATTAACACTAGAAGAAAGAGTAGATATAAACTCAATAAGCACGGACAAACTACATGGAATCTTCACAACATATGAAATGAGAATTGAACAAGAAAATCTATATATACAAGAAGCATCTTTCAAAGCATCCAAAAGGTCAAAGAAAAAGGGAAAGAAAAAAGAAAAAGAACATAGAAGCAACAGTGACGTCTTGGAAGATGATGAAGAAGTGGCCAAATTTGTCAGAAGGTTGAACAAGGGAACCAACAACAGGTATAGAGGTAAGCTTCCTTTAATTTGTTTTAATTGTGATGGTATTGGTCATTTTTCTAACAAATGTCCTCATAAGAAAAAGAGAAATGATGAAGGTTATTCAAATAGAAAAAAAACATATAAAGGAAAAAGAACCACAAATAAAGATTTCAAGAAAATGTTATACACAAAAGAAGACATCTGATCATCAGATGAAGATGAAGCAAGTGACAGTGAGACATAAAGAGTTATATTCATCACAGTAGAAGACTCTAATAAATAATACTCTAATGAAGAATATGAAGAGGTCGAAGAAGAATATGAAGAGGCAGAAGTTGACTACCATGAAGAATTGATGTGTGCCATAGAAGTTATCAGAAGAGAAAAGAAGAAAAACAAGAAACTACAAGTGGAACTAGACAAGAAAGAATACACTCAAGAACTAGAATGAATGATCACAATTTTGAAGGTTCAAATAGAAGAAGATAAAAGAATTTAATAAGCACTCAAAGAACAACTAGAAGAAAAAGACAATATCATTAGAAATTTGGAAGCAGATATTGTCATATTAAGAAAGGATCCTCAAAAGAAAAATATGCAGAACAAATCAAAAGTTTTGGATGACATTATCAACAGTCAAAAACCTCATCATGACAAGTCTGGACTTGTCAACAATCAGACAGAAAAGGGATCAATCTCCAAATCAGTAGAGCAAGAAAAATATCAAAAAAGATATGCAGAAATAATCAAAGTGGAAAGGAAGATCTACAAGGAATATTACAGGGACACTCCTCCACCGAGAAGATTGAGATTTCAGAATCAACAACCGAAAGATAGACCTTAGAAAGAAGAAGAATTCATAAGAGTACCTCCCTTCAGAATATCTTCAACTCTGAGGTATCAAAATTTATTTTTTCATTTATGTTATGCATGTAATAATTTTGGACATAAAGTTGTGAATTGCATAGCTAACAGTAGGAACATAAACAACTTTGAAAGTCATACACAAAAGGGTTATCCAAGAAGGCCTAGTGAAATACAGAAAATAAGTTACAACAGGTTTGAATCTTTGAGAACTGAAGTGGAATGTTACAAATGTAAAAACTTTGGACACATGGCCAAAGACTGCAGAATGGCAGTCCCTCCTAGAGAACCGCAACAAAATAACAACAGTCACAGATAGGAACCTTAGAAAAGGACATGGATAAGAAAGAATAATCAATACAACAATGAAGAATGCACACTCTCTCTACAAGCTAACCAGAAGAAACATGGTTGGTATGTTGACAGTGGTTGTTCAAAACACGTGACTAGTGATAGAGACAGGTTTCTTACATTAAGAAAAGAAAGGGATGGATCAGTCTCCTTCGGAAATGATGATTCATCTAAAATAATTGGAAAAGGCACAGTTAGAATTGGGAACAAGAATACAAA
>JZKD02S0845106.1:0-14314 GCA_000966675.3 Picea glauca | reverse complement strand
TATGAATATGTGAACCAGGTTTCTTTTCCTTTGTACCATAAGACACCTTAACTTCGGGACGAAGTTTCCTGAAGGGTGGGTGTATGTAACAACCCTAGTAGAATATATGCTTAGGAATTATTAAGTAAAAATTAATTAGGGGATTAATTGTCTTAACATGGTTTTAACTAAACAAAGATTGGCATAACAATACTAATTAAATATTAATTAATTAATTGATTGTTATAATTTTGATTAATTAATTAATTAAATTAATTACCTATCACATTGAATGAACAGGGTAGTAAAATTATATTTTTTTTTTAATAAATTATATTGTTTAAATTAAAAAGGTTACGTATATGGAAGGGATAAGGGGCATTAATAAATGGATAGGGAACATTAATAAATTGGATAAGGGGAATTAACTATTGGGATAAGGGAATGAATGCAGGGATAAGGAAATAAATGAGGAGAAAGGGCGGTGAAGGAGGATATGAGGGGAGGAGGTTACGAAGGAAGGGATTATCATTCTACGTGGGATTTTATTGTGGAGGGGTTTCTCTTGGATTTGCATAGAGGAGAGTTTGAGTTCTGTATTCGGGAAGGATTAGTACAGGGGGCACTGGTTTGCTGGGGGTTTTGGGCACGGGGGCTAGGATATCCATATGGTATCCTGGAGCTACGTAGTTGTCCTAGTTGGCAGGGTGGAAACTCGGTTTTGGGCAGAGTTGGTCCGTGGCTTAAAGTTGGGCAAGGCAGCAACAGGAAGGTCAACAAGGCAAGTGGAAAGCAAGGCAAGTGGAAAGTGGAGGGTTAGCATCAGGCCAAGGTATGTTAATTTATGTATTTGTTTTATAAAATTTAAGGAATATGATGTGTTATGAGGCTGTCTGTAAGCTATTATGTTTAGCTCAATAAATTTTATATGTTCTGGTGATTAATTTATTTGTGCAATTGAAATGATTTATATCAAAATTTTTATTTACAGTCACTACACTTACCTATCCATTTTTCCTTGTGGTTGGGTTCTTCAATGGCTTCTTGTTTTTTGTTTTCTTGAATAATATTCCTTTTTAATCAAGAATTAGAATTGACTAAAGTATGGATATCATCAAGAAAAATGGAATATTTAATCTTGGCACTAGGGTTGTTTATGGAGACGAACAATTTAACATTTTTATTTTCTTCAATGTCATAGTATTTGTCATCCATAACACCTTCTTGTTATACTTCTATTTGGAACTCTAAGTCAAGATAATATGTAATGAGATAAAGTACACACTTGTACTAAGATGTATTATTTCACAGAAAGTTCTTTTTTTTTTTCAAAAGGACATTCGGGTCATGCTTCTTCATAAAGACAAGTGTGGCTGGCCAATAATTTTCTAAGGAGCATGTGTGGATTGTGGGTTTCTAATGGATAACCCACAATCTCCACTTTAAATCTTTGAAAACAAAAAATCTTGAGGAAAGCTAAAAGCTATGAGTTGAAAAAATCCAAAAGTTGTGAGTGGTGTTTATGTATGGATTACACCTACAAAACATGAATTTGATGTAGCCCGTTACCCCCTCTCTCCCCTAAGTTAGGGTTAACTAAGGAGATTATGTCTTGAGGCCTGCGGGTTGAAGACATGGAGTGCCGTGAGCCATATGGCTAGTTGATCCCACATTGAGCAGATAGAGTCCCTCCTCTCCACTACACATCATCATTCGTCGAAAACAACATAGCAATGTACGCCACACCAGCCTAGCCTAGAGAGGATAGCAGGTCTTTCTTCATGAGGTAACAAGTCCAGTATTGTGGTAAGTGTTACTTTAATAATTGAAGAATTTGAGCATGTTGCAAAGAGTCCTTTCTTGATTATGAAAATGTTTTCTTTGAATTTATACCTTTTGCCTCATTTCACCTTGGTGTTTGACATGGTTTCCTAGTAAGTGGGACACCCTCGGGAAAATGGTTTCTATTAGGGGATCTCCTTGAAGAATCATCATATCATTCCCACACATGTTTATCAATTTTCACTCCTCTTCCCCTCTGTTTCCTCATATTTTGGGTTTTTGGGCTCATTGACCCCGAGAAGGGCTTGTACCTGATTTCATCGAAAGAAGGGGATAAAGGCCCATAGGTGTTGTAGCTAGAAAAAGTTAAAATCCATAAATTATCCCTCTAGATGCTCACCCTAAGGTCTTGAGAGAAACATAATGATTCTCCAAAAAATATGAAGGACCTTTAAAAAAGAAAACACATAACTAATAAATGTCTCACTTGGTGGGGGAATGAATTTGCAGTTTCTTTTAATTTACAATGCATATGTCAGTGAATGTGTTCCTAACTTGCCCCCCGGGGGGCAGCTCAATTGGCAAGTGCCGTGAAAATGAAGTTCCATGAGGTTTCGAGTTCAACTCCCCCCGACTTACCTTCTGTGCTGTGTAAGGGGCATCGTGGGCACACCTGGAGGTTATAGTGGTAGCAGTTGGATAACATGACCACGTGTAACGCGAGCACGTGCCCAACTAGTTGTTGATTCCTCCAGAGATAAAAATAAAATAAAAAATGTGTTCCTAACTTCAAGTGGCATTGAAGTGCTCTTTAATTTCCATTTCACATAGCACTCAATGTTTAGACCATAATAAATTATTGGCAAATAGAAGGGCTTGGAAAAAGGTTTCATTGTAAACAAGGGATGCAACATACCCTCCACAAAGGCACCCATACATGCGAAAATATGATCCCTTGAAATGTCAAGAACCCCATGCCAAAAAGTCACACCTCGATCCACCTTTTATTCATTACACAACTTAGAGAGGGTCTTCTTGGGAAACACTCCTTGAATTTGGGATTGACCTACCCAATAGGGAACCATGACAACCCTCCCATACTTAAATTTGAAATTTTTTATAAGGTCTTTTAGTATTTGTTTAGTTTGAAAAAGGGAGATTTAATGCACATGTGTGGGTGGTTATTTTATTAAATGTGGCTTACTTGGCATGATACATGTGACTTGTGAACCCTTGGAGGGCGTACTTGTTTGTCTTTTTAAGACCTTTCCAGGTGAAATCTATCCATGGATTAATTATGCCATTTTGACCTTCATTGGGGGTTGAGAACCCCTGGGATGGATGCCATACCCCACAGGTTGAGAAGAGCACCCTGGAGACTTTGTGTGCAAAGGATAGATGAAATTTCCTTTGGAGGTACTTTGACAACAATCAAGGATGACAACATAGCCCTTTGCACCTGGACGTTGGCCTTTGGAGGTCAAGGGCATCACCTTCTAAGCCCTCGATGTCATTTGGAGGCTAGGGTTTTGATGGTTCCAAAGGTGATGTGATGTGGTTTGAAGGAAGGAGATGTATGGAATGACACTCTAGCACATGAGAGCTTGGCACATGGCCTTTGGATGCCCAACGATCTGCATTTTAAGGCTCAACGTCTCACTTTTAGGCCTCATGTCACCTTTCTAGGGCATGCTGTCACCCTTTTGGGGTTTTACTTTATGTGATTTTTATATTTGCAAGTTGTAAGAGAAAATAAAGGGGGTCAACCCTCTTTTAATTTGTTGTTGACAATTTTATGTGGACAAATTGGTTTAGATGGCCTCATATATATAGATTCCATATATTTTTCATTTTCACATCTCATCACTTGAGAATTACATACTCTTGGATTGAAATTTGGCCCCTCTTGGGTGATTCACTATCTCTTGTTTCTTGTGCAAAATGGATGCTACACTTGTCTATTGGTGAAATAAAGGTTAGTGACTTCTCTTGGATGCTTGTTCTTAACAGTTTGATGGAATTTCTTGATAAAGTAAGGGTTTTTGCATGCTATCTCTTGGAATAGGTAAGGGATTTATGAAATCTTGTGTTTTTCTTCTTAATTTCAAGGTTATTAATCAAACCCTCAGAGGAGTATAAGGGAATACACCCTCCATCAATGAATTTTCTTCTATTGTTATTGAAAAGGCTTAAGGATTGCTACAAGGAGTAAAAGTTCTTACACCCTTGTAGCGAAACCTTGCTAAGGTTTGTTTTCTTTAGGGAGTAATAGGTCTTACACCCCTAGAAGAGTAATAAACCCTCGCTTAAATTGGTTGTGATCAGGAAGAGACTCCATAAACCAATAGACAAGGCACTAATTTGCATTGGAGATTGAATATCGTTGCATTGGTAAACATGAATTTTAAGAGATTGAATTGTTTAAGGTTCGATTAATTTCTATATGCTATTGGCTATCTTTCCCTCCAACGACATCTTGATTTCCTAAGTGATTGAGATGTTGTAAAAAACATTAAGCTACAACCACTAGGGCTGCAACAAAACTCTCTTTCTCAACAAGTTTCTTTCATTTCTGATCACTGCAATTGGCATGTAAGCAGTGAAAATTGATCTACTTTTCAAGGGCTATTGATTGGGTATCTTACTTGCTAATATTTTTGGTTAAAATTTTCTGTTGTAGAATTTTTTTTCTACAACCATAGGGATGTTACAATTTTTGGTTGATAACACTTTCTTACAATCCTCATTTTTCATCTAATTCATTTTCTTAAGCATTGGGATACTATCTCTAAGTGCATGCTAATTTATCCAATATCATATGTTGATTAGATTATGTAATTCAAAACTATTATAACTATTGTCATTTCTGATATATATTTCCTTACTGCTACAATTTTTGGACAACAAGGTTTCTTGCTGATTCCCCACCAGTTTTGAGGCTTATATTTTCATATATTGTCTTTTTTTGGTTTGTATAACACTATTTTGCAAGTACAAAACCTTGGAAACCATTTACCAACTCCAGAGACTCTTTCCCCAAGCCTCAAGTCTCACTTTAACCTTGACCTATATGGGTGCTCTTCTAGCTCCTTACTTCTCCCTTTGCAATCCCCCTAGGGTCACCCGAGAAGCCTCCCTTGTGTTGGATTTGTTCTTCACTAAAATGAGGGGAGTGTCTCTTGAGGTGATAGTGACAGATATTCCCAGTTGTGTCACACACATTTTTTTTGGATTGGGCTTTGCCGAAACTACAAACTGTGCGATAACATTTTTGACGTCGTTGCTAGGGAAGATTTTGAATCCTTTCCAATCCCATAACGAAACTTCGAAAGTATATCCCAAATCCTTTACCCATTTATTTTCTGGAAAACACATTTGAGGGAAGTTCCATTTTCACTTTTGATGAACTTCATGTAAATTTATCTAGCAACTCCATTGTGATAAGGTATGAAGATTTCATTGAGCATTCATGTTGAATTTGCGTATGATGAAGAATGGATTTTTGGGCATTGCATGGAGTGTATGATGACCTTGGTATCGAGGACATTCTAGGGTTCCCACACTCATTCACCCTAGATTTTAATAATAATCTTCCATGGTTCAATGTGTACTCTTCTAGTGTCATCTCACACATCTTATCATTTGCAAGATATGCATCTACGTTTGATGAAATACATGAAGACCTTTTGGTAAGATAATTCCTATCCTCATTGGGGTGAGAGAAAAAGGATTGGCTCAAGTACACTTGCAATCCAAAGAGTATCCCTTCCCTTAAGGTCTTCATAGAGGACTTTCTCAAATTACGGGGTCCAATATCCTAGAAATTTGAAGACACATATCATAAGCTCTTGATATCCCTACAAGAGGAGGGAATTTTAGGTATTTTTTAAAGTAATACAAATGTTGATGATAATGAGGCTTCCCTGGAGGAAGAATGTAGAAACAACCTTGAGGAACACTTGGTAGAATAATTATTTAAAGAACATGTCCAGAAAGAGGAGGAAGACTCCAAGGAAGTGTAGGATATTTACGAGACATCACCTGCCAAAGAGCAAGCCCATGATGACAAGAAGAATATAAGTTTCCTTTATAATCCTTTGGAGAAAAATTTGATGAAGTGCTCCTCATTCAGAATTAATCCCCTTGTAATTAAGAGATGCTTGAGGAACATGTCTATGAAGAAAAATACCAATAAGAAAGGGAAGAATTTCGATGAAGTGCAACATGTTGAGGACTCGAATGCAACATCAATACTCATTATTTCAGTTGATGAAGTTGTCCAACTTTACATTCCTCCTGCATAAGAAGATGAAGAATTAATCAATTCCAATTATGAAGATAAATTCATGGATCATCCCTCAGATAAATTTGAAAATCATATTGATGATTTCATATGTGTCCATAAGAGTGGATGGGATATTGGTTGTTTTGGTTTCTATGGACATCCTATCTACGACATCGAGGGTAAATTCCAGATGAGGAATGCAAGAGTATTTCCTTTGGAAGGTTGCTTTTCATATGTACATGATCAATATGTTTTGCAGTCTAGTGATGATATGATCATAGACATTTTTCATCCACCAAGGGATGGTTTCTTGCAATACGCTTATGTTGATCCGCAACCATACATTGGGAGTTATCCTTTTGAGAACTCAAAACTCTTATTTGATGAATATTCTCAACCATATTTGTGCTCAAATTTTTATGGACATGAAGACATGAAATGGTTGTACAAACCCTCAGATGCAATAAAAGTTCATGTATCACCTCATAAAGTTCCAACTGGTTTTAGAGGATGGATTTCCACCTTTTCATATTGAGACATCGTATCAAATCAACATCATTTGGATACATTTTTAGAAGTTTTCAATTCCCGTGACTTCTGAAATCAATATGAGGATGTGTGTATGAATATATTCTCTTCATCTCTCATAGGGAAGGCCAAAAAATGGTACAATAATATCCCTCCCAAAACAATTACCACTTGGGAAATGTTTCGAATCCTCTTCATGAAAATATTTGTGGAAAATGAAGGTTATGTATCTCAATCTATGTTTGTTCCTTGTCTTGTAAATCATAATATCTTTTTGGGATATTTTGTCTCCTCTTAGTCTTCAAAAATAAATGATCATGTGAGTGAGGAAGAAGATGAGTCATCATCTATATGTGGTAACCCTATTGAGAGATGGGTGGATCAATTTTGTGGCCATTCTTTTTGGAAGGATTGTCTCGTTCCCACCCACCTCCATGAGTTGCTTTCTATGATTGATTATATGTTTATTTATGCTCATGATTATTATATGCTTGACATATCTTTGTTGTATACATAATTAAGCACATGGGGAGATAATTTTATTAGATGAACAGGTGGTTTCACTGGTTGTATGATTTCACTTGACATCACTAGGCACTCAATGTCTATGGGCTTTCGGGCCCTAGGTAAGTAGGTAGGTCATTTTATTTCTTGCATTTGCATTTGTGTTTTCATGTCATGGTATTTTCATTTTCATTTCATATTTCATTCCATACATTTCTACATAGTAGTTATGATTCTTTTGCTTGAGTCATTGCATGTTAGTTGGAAGTTTTTTAAAAATGCAATTTGTTTTTTAAGGAATAGTTGAAAATTTGAAGTTTTGATTTTATGAACAAAGGGTGAGAAAGCCACTTGATGCTCTAATATATTTCTTGAGTATGTGTAGGCACATGTCTTACTAGGAGATGCTGAGGTTCTCATGTACTCTACGACGAGCACATGTACCCATGTAGGAGCCAGATGTTACCATCCCCCAAGCTAGGGGTAAATAAGGAGATGATGTCTCAAGGCCCACATCTTGAAGACATTGAGTTTCGAGAGCTATATGACCAGCTGATCCCACATTAAACAGACATAACCCCTCCTCTACACCACACATCACCATTCGTTGACAACAACATAGTAGTATCCACCACACCAACCTGAACCAGAGAGGACAACATGTATTGCTTCATGAGGTAACAATTTTGGTCTC
The DNA here is from genome assembly GCA_000966675.3 of Picea glauca. Classification (NCBI taxonomy): domain Eukaryota; kingdom Viridiplantae; phylum Streptophyta; class Pinopsida; order Pinales; family Pinaceae; genus Picea; species Picea glauca. The sequence goes on along the minus strand of JZKD02S0845106.1, from coordinate 6,542 downwards.
ATGGTAAGTTTCACTTTAATAATTGAAACATTTGAGCATGTTGCAAATATTCCTTTCTTGATTATGAAAACGTTTTCTTGGAAATTATACCTTTTTCCTAATTTCACCTTGGTGGTTGACATGGTTTCCTAGTAAGTGGGACACCCTCGAGAAAAGGGTTTCTATTGGGTGGTCTCCTTGAAGGTCCATCATACCATTTCCACACATACTTATCACTTTTCACACCTCTTCCCCTCTGTTTCTTCATATTTTGGGTTTTTGGTAGCATTGACCTCAAGAAGGGCTTGTACCTCATTTCATGGGAAGAAGGGGATAGAGGCCCATAGGTGTTATAGATGGAAAAAGTTAAACTCCATAAATTATCCCTCTAGATGCTCTCCCTAAGGTTTTGAGATAAATGGAATGCTTTTCCATAAAAAAATTGAAGGACCTTTAAAAAAGAAAACACATAATCAATAAATGCCGTGCTTGTTGGGTAAATGCATTTGTGGTGTCTTTTAATTTCCAATACATATGGAGCTCAATGTGTTCCTAACTTCAAGTGGCATTGCAATGCTCTTTACTTTACATTGTGCATAACACTCAATGTTCGGTCCATAATAAATTAATGGAAAATAGAAGGGCTTGGAAAAAGGTTGCATTGTAAACAAGGGATGAAACACACCTTCCATAAAGGCACCCATAAATGAGACAATATGATCCCTTGATATGTCAAGAACCCCATGACCAAAATTCACACCCCCATATACCTCATATTCACTACATGACTTAGAGAGGGTCTTCTTGGGAAACAATCCTTGACTTAGGGATTGGCCTACCCAATAGGGCACCATGACAACCCTCCCATGCTTAAATTTGGAAAATTTTATAAGGTCTTTAATAAATTGTTTAGTTTGAAAAGGGAGGATTTAATGGACATATTTGGGTGGTTATTTTCTTAAACATGGCTTACTTGGCATGATACATGTGACTTGTGGACTCTTGGAGGGCATAATTATTTGTCTTTGTAGGACCTTACCAGGTGAAAGCTATCCATGGAGGAATTATGCCATTTTGACCTTCATTGGGGGTTGAGAACCCCTAGGATGGATGCCATACCCCATAGGCTAGGCAAAGCATCCCAGAGCCTTTGTGTGCAAAGGATAGAGGACATTTCCTTTGGAGGAACTTTGAAAACATTCAAGGATGACATCATATCCTTTTTCACCTAGATGTTGGCCTTCGGAGGCCTATGATGTCACCTTCTAATACGTCGACATCATTTGGAGGCTAGGGTTTTGATGGGATTGATGGTTCCATAGGTGATGTGATGTGGTTTGAAGGAGGGATATACATGGCATGAAACTCTAGAAAATGATAGCTTGGAACATGGCCTTTGGAGGCCCAACAATATGCATTTTGAGGATCAACGTCTCACTTTCAGGCCTCATGTCACCCTTCTAGGTCACGACGTCACCCATTTGAGGTTTTACTTTATGTAATTTTTATATTTGCAAGTTGTAAGATCAAATAAACGAGGTTGACCCATTTTTGATTTGTTGTTGACAATTTTATGTGGACAAATTGGTTTAGATGGCCTCATATAATAAAGGCCATCTCTTTTTCATTTTCTTATCTCATCACCTGAGAATTACATACTCTTGGAATGAAATTTGGGCCTCTCTTGGGGAATTTGATATATTTCTTTTCTTGTGCAAAATGGACGCTACACTTTTCTATTGGTGGAATAAAGGCTAGTGACTTCTCTTGAATGTTTGTTTTTGGAAATTTGATGGAATTTCTTGATAAAGTAAGGGTTTTTGCACACCATCTCTTGGAATACTTAAGGCATTTTGCATTATTTTGTTTTTCTTCTTAGTTTCAAGGTTATTAATCAAAACCTTTGAGGAGTACAAGGGCATACACCCTCCATCAAGGAATTTTCTTCTATTGTTATTGAAATGGTTTAAGGATTTCTACAAGGATTAAAAAGGATTACACCCTTGTAGCAAGACCTTGCTAAGGTTTGTTTTCTCTAGGGAGTAAAAGGGATTACACCCCTAGAAGAGGAATAAAACCTGGCTTCACTTGGTTGTGATCAAGGAAGAGACTCCATAATGAAATAGATAAGGCACTAATTTGCATTGGAGATTGGATATTATTGCATTGGTAAACGTGAATTTTAAGAGATTGAATTGTTCAAGGTTGGATTAAATTATATGTGCTATTGGCTATATTCCCTCCAAAGGCATCTTGATTTCCTAAGTTATTGATATGTTGTAACAAACATTCATCTATATCCACTAGGGATGTAACATGACTATCTTTCTCAACAAGTTTCTTTCATTTTTGACCACTGGAATTGACATGTAAGCAGTGAAAATTGATCTACTTGTCAAGGGATATTGATTGGGTATCTTACTTGCTGATATTGTTGGTTAAAATTTGTTGTTGTAGAAATTTTTTTCTACAACCATAGGGATGTTACAATTTTCTACTCATAACACTTTCTTACAACCCTTATTTGTCATCTAATTCATTGTCTTAAGCATTGGAATACTATCTCTAAGTGCATGCTAATTTATCCAATAGCATATGCTGATTAGATGATCTAATTTGAAACCATTATACTATTGTCATTGATGATATATATTTCCTTATTGCTGAAATTTTTGGACAACAAGTTTTCTTGTTGATTCCCCACTGGTTTTGAGGCTTACATTTTCATATATTGTCTTGTATTGGTTTGTCTAACATTATTTTACAGGTACACAACCTTGGAAACCATTTACCAACTCCAAAAAATATTTCCCCAAGCCTCAAGTCTCACTTTAACCTTGGCCTTTAGGGGTTTTCTTCTAGCTCCTTGCTTCTCCCTTTGCAATCCCCTTAGGGTCACCCTAGAAACCTCCCTTGTGTTGGATTTGTCTTTCACTAAAACAAGGGGAGTATCTATTGACGTGACAGTGATAGATATTCCCAGTTGTGTCACAAACTTGTTGTTTGGATTGGGATTTTCCCAATCTACAAATTGTGCGATAACAAATCCTTGAGATTATCACCTCAATAGCCTACAAATAAAACAATCAAATCCAAGATATGGGAGTCTAATGGAATCATCCTTGTGCTAGAGAAATTTAGTGAAAATTCTTGGTTGTGAGCATATCTGTGTGGAGAGTTATGTTGCAAGAATTTAGTGAAAATTCTTGGTTGCAAGTATTTTTTGTCTTCTCCATATTCTTCTAGAATCAAATTTTAATCTACTTACTTCCCCGTTTTTAAAATTTAAATACTTTCCTTTTCTTTTGTATTTCTTCCTTTTCTAGATTTCATGAAAGAAATTTGATCAATCATAAATAATAATATTTTTTTAGAAATATTTTTTATTGCCCTTTTCTTTTTTGAAATAAAACATCTCTCTATATATACACACACAAAAAAATAAAAATAAAAATAAAATAAAATTGTAACATTCCCTCTTCTCCTAACATTTTGGATGGAGAGTAATTCAAGTTCCATTTACAATAACCATCATTAACATTAAGAGATTTGATTGAATTTAAACATGTAACATATAACCTTCCTATCAACAACATCTTTTAAACAAATAGTCGAGCTAATTAAACCATCTCTTAAAGATTAAATAATAATAACATTAAAACACATATTTATCTTTAATAACATAAACCGTAATAATATTTCCAATTACATATAAACACAATCCATACTTCTCCTTGGCCTGTAAATACAAACATAATCCAAACTCCATTTCTATTTACCATTACCATTATTTTATATATAAAATAAATAAATAAATATTAATCTATGATTGGAGCATTCAATATTTTATACTGTAATAGAGTAGTTCCATTTGAATATTTTAAACGCTATTCAATGTAGGCATGCTACGAATATTCAGAACAACATGTTAAAACAACGCATGCTACGAATATTCAGAACAACATGTTAAAACAACGATTACTTTCAATAGAAGTATGAATATCATTTTATGCTTCAATAGAGATATGAATATCATTTTATACATTCTTGACATTGGTATGAGGGATGTGGCATATTAGGTCATGTTCTGTAAGTTGTAATTTAAGTATTCATTTTATTATATCACAAAATGTATTTTTAAATTAATTGACCTTTTAATAAAGGATGTAAATAGTAGTTTAGGATATCTATAATTAAATGTAGTTATGTATCAACAGATACTTTTATTTTAAACATATATATTTATTCATTTTCATAAAATTCATAATAACAATTGAATCCACAATAAATACGTTTGATTGTAGACATTTTAACTATAGATATCATAATAACTATCATAATAACTCATGTCCTATTTATTTTCATGAAAAACCATAAACCATAATAACTATCATAATAACTCATGTCCTATTTATTTTCATGAAAAACCATAAACCATTTCATAGATAGGATTCATTTCCAAATAGAATTCAAGCACTTGAGTACAATAATTCTATTTAAGAAACTAGTTGCATAAGAATAATTTGATTTCCATCCATAAAGACCCACTATGAATTCCACCCAATCTAAATATGAATATACTAGGAAAAAAAACCACTTATAATTTCTACCTCTCACCCAACCCAACCTACCCAACCTATAATGCTCATGACTCCACTATATCTAAAAACTATTATGAATTTCCTCAATGCAACTGTCCCCAAACAACCTTAATCAACATTCCATCCACCATGGATATGGTCCTCTCAACCATTTACAACACAAGCTCAACTTTCCTTTTTGTGCAAGTCACTCCCTTAAGAAATCCATCCCACTAAGTGTAACAGTCTAGGAAAGAAGAGTTTAATCCATTAATTCGTTCTTGGGGAGATATAATATGGTAATGTTCGACTCAAACATAGTCGATTCACAACACATGCATAATGTTTACGGGTTCCCAACATATCTATACTCACAACAACCATTGATTCTATGTCCAATAGAGACCATACCATCTCATACCAACCATAAAACCCTATGGTTCACGATAGGATCCCACACACTTTCAAGCTCATGGGTTCATGGGATGGGTATGTGAAGTTTCCCACATGGGAGATAATTCAGTTAGCATGAATAACAATGGAGGTAGACGAATCTCTTCCTTAAAAATTACACATTATATAAATTTTCTCCCATTATATGTGTATGTCTTTTCACAAAATAGGTCCAAAGTACTATTATTTGGACACATACATTAAAAGTGGGGTGAGTTTTCATAATGACACGTGCTCAAAAAGGTAAGGGAGTTTTGAGGTAACAAATGGTAAAACGTTATTCCCCATGGTTATTCCCCATGGGATCCCCTTCAAATAAACCTTTGATTGAATCATGGCCCCTTTGTGCTCTTAGCAACTCTATTCAACATTTTTCAATATACTTCATATTCACTTTTTACATAAGACATAAAAAACCAATATGCTATCATGTCCAAGATGTCCATCATGTCTAGGATTTCCATTGTGTTCTATCCTTTCTCTAATATGTTCATGGTGTCATAGATTTATCCTTTCTCTAATATGTTCATGGTGTCATAGATTTCTATCATGTCACATATGCATAGCATTTTTCAATATATTTCATATTCACATTTTACATAAGACATAAAAAAAAACCAATATGCCATCATGTCCAAGATATCCAGTATTTCCATTGTGTTCTATCCTTTATCTAATATGTTCATAGTGTCATAGATTTCTATCATGTCACATATGTATAACAAGTCCTATATGCCACCCATCATGTCCAAGCTTATGCTCACACTTTTAATCATTTATTAGTTGGACCTTCACTTTGGGTTTGGTAATAGAAATAGATACATCATGAACATTGATTACAATATGGTTCATTGAATAGAAGACCCACATGCACTAACACCCAATCATTCCATCCAATCATGCAAATTAATATAATTTAATTACTTACAATCTAAGGTGGTAGAATAAGGTATCACAAGGGATTGGATTCCTTGTCTAAAATTGAGGGAAAACTTCAAGTTGAACAATGTATATAGGGTGGTACCAAATAAATTCAAGAGTCTCATTCTTGATTTTCTCCTCTTCAAATGACTTAGAGGAGTTTAATCCTTAAGGAATTAGTGGAAAGTTTGGTTATGTAATGTTTTTAAGGCTTTCTTTAGATATAAATAAATTGATGGTTATTTTGGTTATATGGGAGGCCTATATTAGATGTGTTCCTAAATAAATTTTGGATATTCAAGTCTAAATAAATAATTTGTAACATTCTCACTATAATTCTCGGTTTAATTTATGCATAATGTAGATATAAATATGGCTATGGCCAAGCGATGTAATATGTGAATTGTATTTCTAATTTTAATAAATATAATGTGATACCAGTTGTTTGGAATAGGGATAGAGATGGGGGATGATTTATCCACAAGAGAGGGAATGTCTAGGAATTTCTAGGAGGGTCTAAGAGGGGTTCACAGAGGAAATTAATTATGGATATTAATCCAAACCCATATTTTTGAATTTTATTATCATTTGGGAAAACCTTCTATTTTT
>JZKD02S0845084.1:0-14314 GCA_000966675.3 Picea glauca | reverse complement strand
GGCTCAGTTGTAGCTATGCTAGACATAGGAAAGACTCTCATCCAATGTACGAGTGTGCTTGGAATTATACATGTGAAAGATATGCACAATCATTCGATTTACGACCTCGGTTCGGCCATCTGTTTGGGGTGGAAGGTTGTGAATTTGGTGAGCTTGGTGTCCAACAATGACAAAAGGCTTGACCAGAATGTGCTAGGAAATCGAATGTCTTGATCTGAGACAATGGTTTGTGGGATTCAAAAATGTACCCGACTTGTTCAAAGAAGAGCTTGGCAGTGGCCTCTACTATGATGCTCTTCATGAAGGCAACTAGAATCACCATCTCAGAAAAGTGATCAACAACCACAAAAACATAGTCATTTCCCCGCTTGGTGGATGGGAGGCCCGACATATAGTCCACTGAGATGGATTCCCATGGCTTGTCAGTAGTAGGAAGAGTGGTGTACATGCCCTATTTCTTAGTGGTCGGTTTGGCAATAGCACAGACAGTGCAGGACCTGATATACTTGCTGACCTCTTGTCAAAGTTTCAACCAGTAGAAATGTTTCTGTAGCATTGCCACTGTCTTTTTGACGCCAAAGTGTCCTGCCACCTGACTATAGTGGTCTTCCCAGATCATCTTCGCTCGCTCTCTTCATGGAACATAGATATGGACTAAACAACACAACAACCCATCCTGAAGATGGAAATTATCGACAACTGCATTTGCACCCAAAATTTGGTAGGTGGTGGCAAAGTCCATGTCTGTCTCATAGAGTTGGGGCCATTAGGAGGTCTCATGGCCACAAGAGTCTAGCACTGCCATGAGTGTTGCATCTGACAGTCTACTGAGGCAATCAACAACATGGTTGGTGCTTCCCGTTTTATACTTGATGTTGAGGTGGAATTGCTGCAAGTATGTAGATCGATTTTGATGGCGGTCATTCTACAATTTTCCTTGTGTCTGCATGAATTGCAATGGCTTATAATCAGTGTGGATAAGGGTCTCCTTCCCAAGAATGTAATTTGTTCACTGGAGGCAAGCTTGCACAATGGAGTACATTTCTTTGTCGTAAGTAGGGTACTTGTGGACAACATCTGATAGTGTTTCACTATGATAGGCCATGGAGTGGTCATGTTGAGTGAGAATGACGCCCACAACATAGTCTGAAGCATTTGTCTCGATTTCAAAGGGTTGCTATGGGTATGGTAGTGAAAGTATTGGGGCTGAGCACAAGAGTTGCTTCAAATCATCAAATTCTTGTTGTTGGGACCGACCCCATGCAAATTTTTCCTTATCACCACCCCTGGTTATTTGGCTGAGGGCCCATGCAATATGGGAGAATCCTAACACGGACCTGTGGTAGAAATTGGCAAGGCCTAAGAAGCTCTGAATCTCAGTGAGTGTGGTTGGGACTGGCCAGTCATGAATAAATTGGATATTGGTTGGATCCACATGCACGCCACGATGATCAACGATGTAGCCCAGGTAATGGACCATGACCATCCGAAGGAGAATTTTTCCAAGTTGGTGTATAGCTTGTGTTGCTAAAAGGTGTGCAAAACCTGTTGAATATGCTACAAGTGCTCTGCCCAAGTCTTGTTGTAAATTAGAATGTCATCCAGATACACCACTACAAACGTATTGGTGAATGGTCGCAGGATATCATCCATCATCCTCATGAAAGTTGTTGGAGAATTTGTCAAACCAAAGGGCATGACCAACCATTCAAAAAGGCCTTCCTTTGACTTGAAGGCAGTCTTCCATACATATGTTTGTTCTATCGGGATTTGGTGGTAGCCATACTCCAGATAAATATTACTGAAGTATTTGGCCACCATGAGTTGATCAAGGAGGTCATCTATTCGAGGAATCGAGTACCAGTTTCTGACTGTGATTTTATTCAGAGCCTGGTAATAAATGCAGAGTCGCCAGGTTCCATCTTTGTTCTGTACCAGCACGATTGGTCTCCCGCAAGGTGATGAGATGGGACGGATGTGCCCCTTGTGGATCATTTCTTGGATGTGTTGTTTGATCTCCTCATTCTCTAACAGAGAGCGACGATAGGCTGGTCCATTGGGTAGTGATGTGATGGGGGTCATATCGATGGGGTGCTTGACCTGACAGTGCAGAGGTACCCTGGTAGGTGAGGAGAAGATATCTGAGTATTCTTCCATGACCTTATCTACCTACTTCTGTTGTGTGGAGAGGTCGACCACAAAGACCATTGATGTGGTTGTGATCTTTCTCTCATTTTGAGAGGGAATCACGAAGAATAAAAACTTTCCCATCTGAGAGATGACCTTCCTGCATTGCTTAGCAGAGATCAAGGAAATAACACTAGGTGGGACTACCTCGGGTATCCTGTACAATTTCCTATTCAAAGTAATAATAACACTACGATGTCTAGTCTCATATACAACATGACATTTCCATAAATAAGTTTGGCCCAAAAGAACATCACAAACTTCGAGAGGAGCAAAATCACACAATACCTTGTCTTTGAAGGGCTTGATGTCATACGACAGTCGACACTTTTGGCTGACACCTAGATCGCTTCCTTGGAGGAGCCATACAATGGTGTAGGGTTGTGGTTGCAGCATTGTTGGAAGGGCCAGCTGCTTGACAACCTCTGTTGAGATGAGGTTCTTCTAGCTACCGCTATCAACGATGAAGTGCATAGGGGTGCCTTTTACCCACATTTTTTAATGGAAGAGGCACTCTCCTTCTTCTAGCTCATCTAGCTCACCAGACTGGAGGTTGGTGGTAGCAATGGTGGCACTAGGTTCTGCATCAATGATCCATCTTCCCCTTTCTGGTTCTGACCTAGAGTCAGAACCCGCATCTGATTCTGAGTCTTTCACTTCGGCCACCAATGACTGCTTTGAATGGCAATCATTAGTGTTATGCCAAGGGCTCTAATGGAAGTTGTACCACTTCCTAGTATCTTTATTTGTCTTTTCGGTGTCCTTCTTTGATTGCGGCTTGGACCGGTTTTCCTGATACTGTCCATATTTTCTCTTTCCTTTGTTTTGTGGGTTGGGGCCGCTCTTTCCTAGATTTTGCTGTGAGGGGTTCCCAGTCCCAAATTGCTGCGTCTTTTGTTTGATATTCTACTCTATTTTGATGACATATCGATAGGTTGCATCCAAGAACAAGATGTCCAAAAATTCAATTTCAGTCTAGATGTATCTATGCAGAGAACTGCGATATTTGAGCACCAGATGTCACTCTTAATATTTGATACCCAGCTTGGTGCACAAGATATGGAAGATATTTGTGAACTCTGGCATTGCTTGGTCTCTTTCTTGCCGTAGTTTGGTCCATTTGGTAAACAAGTCGTCATAACTTCCCATAGGGTAGTATTGTTCCTTAGTATCATCCCTAAAGGATTCCTAGGTGGTCATGACTATAAATAATGAGGGTTCCTCTGTTTCCTTTTTCTCACAGAAAGTTTCCCACCAATCTTTGACATGGGGAATGGCTTTGAGGAGCGCAAAAGTAATATTTTTTCTATTCAAAAAGTTATGGACAAAAAAATACCCTTATAGTAGATTCAACCACTTGTCTACAACATCTCCGTCTATTTGACCTTCAAATACAGGACTATCGAGGTTGAAGTTTACCTTGAAGGGGGCGGCGCCTCCGCTCGAAGAAGATGTGTCGCATGTTGGTAGCCGCCGAAGGATTTGCATGAAACTATCCATCATCTAATTCCTCTATTGCATGAGGGATTCCTTAGGAAACATTTTGAAAGGATCTCTTGTCCCTTCATCTTTCTTTTCTCCTGCCCTGAGAGGTTGCTTGGGTGTGCAAGAGATTTTTTCCTCAAGAGAAACAAGCTTGAGACCCAATTCTTTGTACTCTGACCTCATTGGGGACATGCATTAAGACGAAAAGGAGAATACCGTTGTAATATCATTGATCCAGATTTTATGAGAAGAACAAAATGAATACAGATTATTAATAGATTCTTAACACAGAATAACAATGATATAGTAAAACTGGTTTTCTATTCAATAAGGAAATAAGTTGAAACTATAAAATGCAGCGAAAAACAAGCTTGCTAGAATGGTGGCGGCTTATCTCTGAGAAGAGATGTGACAACTTCTGTCATTCACAAAAAGATGGTTACAATGAGGCTCTGAAGGCCTTTTACAATAAACATGAATGTCAAAAACCCTATACATCCAGAAACCTAACCCTAGGAGATGAAGTGCCAAAAGCCAGTTGGGCCCCGTTTGGGTAAGTTAGTACATCAACCTCTCAGGGTCGTACCTTTTGCATACGATCACTATTTTAGGTGCATGATGACCAGTTGGAAAGGTATAATCAAGAAGAAAATTTTTTGACTGGCCCAGGTCAATGCCTTCAGCAATCACATGGGCCCCAAATCCCAAAAAATGTCGTTTAGGGCCTCAAAACGGCCCCGGATGCTTGGAACCCAAAAAAATGCCAAAAAAATACCAAGGTGGAAAACTGTTTTTTGAGCCAGTGGAATAGGTGGGTGGCCACCGATATCCACTTCGATCAATGGGTGAACATGGATTCTTATTTTAATCTCTCGAGGGAATTGGTTTATGCATTACACGATTAAGGCATATATTCGTTATGGGATGCAAGTATAGTAGGAGGAGATTATTTAGGGAGAAGCACATGGAAAATGATGATTGCCGCTATGGAGCTGAATGGTACTCATATAACGGAGTGGAACAATTACATAGATAATTTAAACTTATGCTATATTAAGCTCAAGGAGGAAGACGCACACTCATTTGTGTAGGCTAAGAATGAGAAAATAGGGATATACATAGTCAAGCTAAGATATTTGTATCAAGTAGAAGATTCCTTTGCAGGTGAAAAAAAATTGGTTGTGGTTGTATATGTGGAAGTCTCAGCTCCTTTAAAATCAAACAAAATGCTTTGGTTGGCCATTGAAAAAAAAATGTTAACGTGGGACAACATGCTAAAATGAGGGGTCCAAACAGATGTGCACTCTGCAAGAACAAGCCAAAAATTGTGGTGCATCTCTTCATTTCGTGCCAGTATGCTAAATATTTCAAATCAAAGGTCTCCAAATTAGTGAAACAATTAGGACCAACCCTTTCTAGTAATTTTCTCAAATGGACTAAATCCTAGAGAGAGGATCCAGGCTCTCAAGTTTTTCGTTTCTCTTCATATTTTCATGGTCTACTTTGTATGGTGGGATCGTAATGTATTCATTTTTGAAGACATGTTCATTCCATCATCTATGTTCGTTGCCTTAGTTGTTAGATTATCCAATGAATTCAAGTGCAAGGCAAAAGTTCCAAAACAAAAATTTCTCAAAAGTCCTTCTCTAGACAAGGAAACTTTGTGGGGATATTTTGATTGAGCAAGTCAGGGTCACCCACCTAGTTGTGGGGTTGGTGTTGTTTTATTTATTATTAATAGTCATTATTTCAAAATTCGACATGCATCGACAAGAGGGACAAATACAAAATAAGAACTATCGGCTTTATGGGCTCTTCTGATCTAGGTAACCTTCTTAAATCTGCAAAAAATACAAATCATGGGGGACTCCAAGTCTGTATTAGATTGGTTGAATGGAAATAATTTGATAAAGGTGTTGAGACTGGAGAATCTAATGGTGTAGATTCGAAATTTTCTATCAACTATGGAATGGTTTTCAATCAATCGTATCCCCAAGTCCCCAAGGATCTTAATGGTCAGGAAAACAAGTTTTCTAAATAAGCATTATCTTTGGATAATGGAGATTTCATTACTGAGGAAGTTTTTGAAGGAAAGTTCCAACATGAGATGAACTTCTGGCTTTAAATAACGTTTTTCTTTTGTAAGCATTGTTATGCATGATAGAGTGATTTTTTTTTGCTAATGTATAGATTATGTTAAGAAAAAGGATGTAATAAAGAAAGATGAAATAGGTTTGAAATGTAAGTAAAGTGAAAGGAAATGGAAACTCTCATGAGATACATTAATATGTATATTCACAATTTTGATTAATATATTTATTTTTCTTCCTAGACAAAGACAAAAAAAAAGACAAAAAAAAAAAAACGGAAATTAATAAAACTTGCTAACACTTTATATTAATAATATTAATGTGTTTTTATATGATCATAGGCATATATTTATCATATTAATAAAGTTTTTTTTTAAATGGGTTAAATATACCAAATATCATTTTTAAAATAATAAAATAATTTAAATTTATAGAGTTATATTAATGTTATTTATCATATATTATTATAATAAGTAATATTATTAAAATGAAAATGTTGATACTATTATGATTAACTGTGCTTTAATATGCTTGATCATATTTGATTATGGTTAGTCATAGTTAACTTTTGTTTTGTTTTCATGAAAACTCTTAATTATTGATGATAAATTTAATTACTTTACAAATTTAGTAAAATATCTTGATGAATTTAGTTGTTTTACAATTTTCTCAAAATATGTTGATGATGCTCTATGGATTAAGAAGGTATAGTTTTTGCTTTCTTTCCAAGGCAAGTCTTATCACTTTTTGATGAGTTAAGGTTTGTGACCTCTATGTGGGAGAGGTAATGAATGAAACCAAGTTGCCATAATTCCTTCCTTTAAAATTAAAACGCTAATTTAACAAAAACAAACATATTGGAACACCCTAACCTATAATACAAAATAATTGTTCAGTGAATTAGATCCACTAAACCCCAATCTATTTTATAATTGTATCCATGAACTTGATAAACGCTAATTTAACAAAAACAAACATATTGGAACACCCTAACCTAGAATACAAAATAATTGTTCAGTGAATTAGATCCACTAAACCCCAATCTATTTTATAATGGTATCCATGAGCTTGATTTTGCTGGGCAATTTCATGTCATGTCATAAAAGTCCCCTACCGAACAAAGGATTCGCCATAAACTTCTACGCGGATAAAAATAAAAAGATAATGTCAAACAAACTAATTTAGTTGTTTTACAATTTTCTCAAAATATGTTGATTATACTGGAAATATGAAGTGGGAGTCAATGTTCAACAAAGAGAGAAGATGTCAAACTTATGAAACCATGAACAAAGGAATTTGCGTTTCTAATGCAATTTCCTCGTCCATTAGTGAATGGAATTATTACTATAAGCATCTATGAACATTATGACGGTGTTTCCTCATCCATTAGGGAATGTAATTATTACTATAAGCATCTAGAACATTGTATGAACATTATGAGGGTGGTAGATTTGTTATTCAAATCGAAAAATCAACTAGGAGTTGGTTTTGAAAAAAATGGGTTAGAGCATTGTATGAACATTATGAGGGTGGTGGATTTGTTATTCAAATCGAAAAATCCACTAGCGGTTGGTTTTGAAAAAAATGGGTCACAACTTAATAGTGGAAAAAATAGATTTACAGTGTATTTTATCTATGTTTTTCGCCTAAGAAATTTGGTGATTTGGTGCTTTAGAATATAAATTTGGTGATTTGGAATCTTTTTATGTACAATCCACAATTCTATTTTTTTTTACTTTATTTTCAACACTGTTGCTTTTGTTTAGAATAATTATGGAAGTACATATTAGGTTTTTCTATGGTTAGAGTTATGCTAAGGGTGAGGGATAACATTAAGCACCATGTAGTGAGCTAATGATTGACTCATTGCATTTTCATCATGTCACTTCAATAGTGAATAGTGTGTATGGAAGAAACATAATGGAAAAGGGATTAAACCAATCATTGGCTCAATGATGGTTCTTAATGTTAAGATTTCCATATTGTTCATTTGATATACATTATTCATCATTGAAGTGACAAGATAAAAAAGAAATGAGTTAATCATTAACTCACTGCATGGTGCTTAATGTTATACCTCAACATTAACATAATTGGAACAATTGAAATTGAAAATGTCTTAAGAATGACACTCACTAATTAATGTTAGAGATAGAATGTCATTCTTAAGAGGCATTTTCCATTCCTATTTTACTATTGTGAATCAAAAGATAGGGCCTGGAAAACATAGCTCCTTTCCTATTGTGAATCAAAATATAGGGCCTCGAGAACATAGCTCCTTTCCTATTGTGAATCCTTTCCTATTGTGAATCAAAAGATAGGGCATGGAGAACATAGCTCATGCCACATTTTAAAAATATTTTATAAATTCTAATTTGGATTATGAAAAGTAATTTTCATACATAATGAAATCCAAATACTGTAGGCAAAGAGATATGGAAATACAAAGCTTGATTGTACGCAAAGAGATATGGACACCAAAGATAAAAAACGATTTTTAGAAAAAAAAATATAAATATTTTCAAAATCATTTATAAAATTTGTAAAACTAATTTTTCAATTAGTTGCATTAGTAAAATTTATAAATTTATAAATCTATTTTTCCAACAAAATGAAGATTCTCAAAATCTGGAAAAAGGCCTTTATAAAATTTATATAACTGTTTTTCCAACCTAGAACAATATTAAATCATGAGAAAAGCGTTTGTAAAATTTATGAAACTATTTGTCCAACCTAGAACAAAATTAAAATAATAAATATATAAAACTAATTTTTCAATAGATGAATTAGTAAAATTTATAAATCTATTTTTCCAACCTCATAAATTTAAAGAACAAAATGAAGATTCTCAAAATGGCGTTTATAAAATTTATATAACTGTTTTTCTAACCTAGAACAATATTAAATCATGAGAAAATCGTTTGTAAAATGAGGAGAGACGACATTAAACCATCAAGTGAGAACATTTTGTAGAGCCAACGATCAAGTGAGAACATTCGATGAGCCTTAGTAGAGTATGATAAAAAGAATACTTCTATGGTGCGGGAAGGCTACATCTTTCATACTAAAACGGATATTATATAATATAGAAATTTGGTAAAGAAAAAGGAAAACAAAGAACTTCTTAAATATGTTTAATATCATCTAATCTTAGTGGTCATCCAAAATAGATTATGACAATTTTTGGGTTCTTTTTCACTCAAACAAGTACAAACCACTTAATGTTTCAATTTCCTTTCCAAAAATATTAAAAAAAGACAAAGGGACGAAGGAAACCACTTAATGTTTTAATTTACTTTCTAAAAAGCTAACATGAACAAACGGACGCAGGTTCTATAGACATAAAGCATTTCTACTCAACCTGAAAAAGCTAAAAGAAATCTAAAATGGACAAACGGACGCAGGCTCTATAGACATAAAACATTTCTACTCAACCTCGTGAGATTTTTGCTTAGGTTTTTTAATCTATTATGAGCGTTTTTTTCAATTAATAGACTTTGAGTTTCACAATATGAATACACTCTTAAATACAATATCTCTATGTAAGGTTGTGTCTTTTTGCAATTTTTGCAAGGTTGTGTCTTTTTGCAATTTTTATATGGAAGGCTTTATTGGCATTTATAAATTATAGCTTTAATTTATTATTATGAGCTTTTTTCCAATTAATAGAGTTTGAGTTTCTTTGTATTAATATATATAGAGTACTATATTCCAGAAAAAGGAGGTTTTACATTATATTCTACCGAACTCACCCCCACCTTCATACGATAATATGTTCTATTCTATATTCAGCCCCTTCCACCTCCACCCTTACCCTCATATGAGGGTGGATATTGTCGAGGGTGGATATTGTCAAAATATACACAGAGACATAATTGATGCAACACACCACAACACATTTATGTGTTCTGTATATTAATATGAAACATATACTTACAAATATGGTTACAAATACGTTATGGAGGTTTACCAACTCCCATAATCGTAAACACACTAATTAACTATGGATGTAACTAATTAATCTTCCTAAACACTCCCCCTTAATTACATCCAATAAAAACTATCACTATCACTATCACCAACTTTCCTTCCTTAATCATAACTTAACACTCCCTCTTAAACTCCTAACCTTCTCTGAGATTACTCTATCTCACATTCCCTTCTTTTTAATCGAAGATTGAAATTATCTGATTCACGATCAAGCTAGCATACAAGTATACCTAACACCCTCGTACCTACGGAAGTGGTTCATTCCACAACTTGATGTATCATCCCTCCCATGGCCAACACTTCATGCTACTTAAAACTAGATATATAAGCTACATAATCACACACTGACCTATGTAGGCTTGACCCAATCACGGTTTACTAAACATTTGGGGAGTATAGCTTGCCTATGGCAAGGTTTACAACTTCTTACAACTAGGACCAAAAAACTTACTAAAGTGTGGGTGTTAGGTACAACCGAATATGCACCCCTTATTACAAAATTTCATATATCAAGGTAGTCATCTCATTTTCTAATTCTTGTATTTCTTGGTGACTCAAAAAATAAAATTTAACCATAATTTTGTTTTTGTTGCATTCAATGTCTATGCTCCTCTCTACGTATGTCTCTACATCTTCTTCGCTCCACTTCATTTTGTATTTCCTTCACATCTTCATGGTTTATCGACTACTCTAGTCTTTGCAGCTTCTCACTTCTTCACAACTTCTCAAGTTCTTTGTCTTGCTAAACGCAGCCTACCACCCATCGATTCTTCTACTCGAATATGGAGCCATTCACATACAAGGAATCTCCAACATTCATATTCATAATCTCAATTCAAGTCTTGAATTTCTATCGTCACATGTCATTTGTTAGAGTAGCTAACTCTAACAAAAACCCTCCTAGTTAAGGACAACTACTCTGACAACAGGTGCAAATTTTTTTGTTGTTGTTTAAAGTGTGTGCGCGCGTGTAGAAGAAACAACCCCCTTGACTCTACGTCATTACTCGAACCAACAAGAAGCAAGTAAGATGAACACAATCAAGACGACCCGACATATCACAGTGAAAACAAGAAATAAACGCCCCTGGACATAAGGCGTACAACTAGTAGCTGTAAGCAGAAAAAGACGCCAGGGGTTAGGTACAGTACTGTCACAGAATGAAAGAATCCAACAGTAGAGTCGCAGTAGTGGAAACTGTGCCTTTAAACAGCCCGAGACTACTGATACAGCTCAGAGTGTGTCGCAAGAGTGGAACTGTGCCTTTAAATAGCCCGGGACTCTTGATACGGCACTAGATTCCTTCCACCAGATTTACACATAGACATAAATACTAAGCTACAAGAGGTGTTTAGATCCCGCCCAACACAAACAGGCTACAAAATACAATACTACCAAGTACTACAAAATCAGGGACAATCATGACCTCTACGGGAGACGCAATTCAGGAGGACTCAATCGACACTGTGCTTAATTCAAGGCATTCCAACATATAAGTTCCTCATTAATAATAAACATTACCATTTCCTAATCATTAAAACAGAACAATAATAATGTCGGCATTCCTTACCCTACGCATACAATCAGCCTCCTTGCTTTGATTAGTACTCTAGCC
Organism: Picea glauca; assembly: GCA_000966675.3. Taxonomy (NCBI): domain Eukaryota; kingdom Viridiplantae; phylum Streptophyta; class Pinopsida; order Pinales; family Pinaceae; genus Picea; species Picea glauca. The sequence continues at coordinate 2,947 of JZKD02S0845084.1, read as the reverse complement.
AATAATAACATTTAACCTTAACAATTATTATTAACATTAACTTGACCATAAGCATTAACATTAGGCATTGCAATCAATGGCAACTAAAAAGAATCCAAACTTAACATTGACATGACAATAATCATTAATATTAAACAACAATAATGTTAGCATTACCTCGGTAATATAAGGACTTAGCAATTTCTAACCGAACTCATGGTAAAATACAATGACTTCACCCTAGCGCTAGCATCATTACATTAAGATACAAGGACTTCGCAAGTAATCCATCATACATTATCTCTAATTCACCATGTAGTAATAATATAGATCTACTCACTCCATCATCAACAAAATTTATTGGCGTGTTTAAATCAATCATTCTCTGTACCTGCTGCCGGGGTTGTTATTCCACTAATCAAGGATAAACCTATAAAGTAAGAAACATTGGGATCCATTCTTCATTATTACATAGATTCTTATTGCGCATAAGTTTAAATATAAAACTCAAATGGGAACCAATTATTGAAGCATTACTCCATCGTGATGACACAACCACTCCCTTTTTCTTATGGAATATCCTCTAAATTAATAAAATCTCTTGATAACAAATAAAAGGGGTAAGGGTAATAAACATCAAATTTAACATCCTAATGATATATAAAGATATTGATATACTTCCATAAGCATAACTTAAATCCAAAAATCATTGTGTCACAAACTCTCCTTTCTTATGGACATCCTCTAAGATAATTAAAATCTCTTGATAACATGACAAAAGGATAAGGTTAATAAACCTATGAATTAAATAAACATCCTAGTGATATATAATAATGACATGGATACACTTCCATAAGCATAACCTGAATCTAAAAATCATTGACCTTGCAAATTAAACAAATCTTATTATTGCAAATTAAACAAGTAATACCAAGGCAATTTAAGAATCCACCATCCTTATTGACCTTGCAAATTAAACAACCTTATTATTATTACAAATTAAACAAGTAATAACAAGGCAATTAAACAAATATTAATTTTTGCGAATCAACATCATCATTGCCCTGGCAAATTAAACAACCCTATTATTGCAAATTAAACGAGTATACCAAGGAAATAAAACAATTATTAGTTTTTTGAATCAACAACATCATTGCCCCAGCAAATTAAACGAGTATACCAAGGCAATAAAACAATTATTAATATTGCAAATCAGCATCAACATTTCCCTGGCAATTTAAACCAATATTATTACTGCAAAATTATACGATAACAATTCCATATTAAAAAGAAGACAGCATCACTAAACCGAGTTTAAAGGCAACGTATTTAATCCATGACTAAAAATGAAACAAATCTATATTTAATATAAGACAGCATTAATTAATCGAAAAAAAAAATTGCAGCATATAACCACGAGTATAAAACGTTAAAAATCCATACTTAAACTAGGACCACATTACTAAACCGAGTTGTAAAGGCCGCGTATTTAATCCATGAATAAAAATGAAACGAAACCATATTCAAGAAAGACATTATAAAATATTATCTACACTTAAATTGCCAATAATTAAAAACAATAACAACGTTTTAAAAAAAGGGGAGAATATGTAGAATCACATCAGATTTATGCATATCGGTGGCAACTAACATTAGCCTAATTGAGAAAGCCATAATATTATTCTAACTTCACATATAACTCATTTACCCTGGCGTAATGTAAAAATGCAATAAGAATGATCTCTGAATCTGGCAGTGAGTTTATTCGGCAGTAACCACAGGAGGGCAAGGAGATTTAAATATCAGCAACGGAATATAACACTACAATTTAACTGGACTAAGGAAAGGAACAATCTAATACAACAACCCCGTCCACGAATGGGGACGCCCAGCCATAGATTCGAACACGGCCACTATGGGGACGCCCAACAAGCAGTAAAACGCGGGCCATGAAGTGAAGGACGCCCAGCCAGTAATGAAAAAAAAACCCACGGAGGATTGCCCACTGTCTTTTATAAACGCCCTAAATGTAAGAGCGGAGAGACCCACCCAAAACAAATCGCACATTGCACGTAACGTCCAGAAATAAAAGTGTACCCATGGCAGCAAAAAAAAGGCCCCGGGTGGTTATAATACGCCCAGGGTAACAGAAGGAACCTAGCCCAATACAAATATAAAATGCCCAATACACTGTGTATATGCCCAACAATAAAAAGAATGCCCAATACACTGGACACACGCCCAACAATAAAAAGAATGCCTAATACACTGTATACACGCCCAGCAATAAAAAGAATGCCCAATACAAATATAAAATGCCCAATACACTGTATACACGCCCAACAATAAAAAGAATGCCCAATACAAATATAAAATGCCCAATACACTGTATACACGCCCAGCAATAAAAAGAATGCCCAATACAAATATAAAATTCCCAACACACTGTATACATGCCCAGCAATAAAAAGAATGCCCAATACAAATACAAAATGCCCAATACATTGTATACACGCCCAGCAATAAAAGAATGCCCAATACAAATATAAAATGCCCAATACACTGTATACACGCCCAACAATAAAAAGAATGCCCAATACAAATATCAACACCCAGGGTACAAGAAAACCACTACAGAAGGAAAACACCCGAAATATCTAAACGCCCAGCGTAAAAAAGAGTAAACCCTACTGCCCCAAAACGCCCATTACAAACATGAACCAATAAAAATTTCATAAGAAGAAAACAGCGGTAAATACTTTATTTACAAGGTGGGTAGCAGCCGTAAGGGTTTCATGGTCACGCCAATATCCATTACGCTAAAGTTCACATACACGATTCACACTATATCCATTAAAAACTACAAGTTGCACAAAGCCATTAACTATAGTTTATAAATATGCATAGCAAGATAGAAAACCCAAAGATTTACATACCTGTGTCCTTAACGCTTGTAGCAATGTTTCTT
>JZKD02S0845061.1:53557-68501 GCA_000966675.3 Picea glauca | reverse complement strand
CATTCATGTAAGAAAACCTGCAATACAACATAAAACACATAAACATAATAATATATTTTTATGCAATCATAAAACTTATAATCATAATAATATATTTTTAATAAAATATAAGAAAAATTTTGATTTTTCTTTTTATAAAAAAAATAATAAATATAGTAAAATTAATAAATATATAATATGTTTTTCTAAATCTATATAATATGAATGGGTTGAATATTCAAATTTTGATTTTAATGGGATGATGCTAAAAATTCTTAAGAAATGTTTTATAAAAAATAAAATTGAGGTGAAAATTAAAATTCAAAATGTAAATTAGTTTAATATGGTAAGAAACAATTTTCATTTAAAAATTTAATATATAAATAAGTTTAGTCTAGTAAAAAACAAAATACAATGAACCATAAGAAACAATTTCAATTTAAAAATTGAATATATAAATAAGTTTAGGTAAGAAACAAAATACAATGAACCTGTCACAAAGGATGATAGAAGGCAGGTTTCAAACGATAGAAGGTTGATTTCATTGATAGATATGATGGGTTTAAATTAAGATGGGTTTAAATGACATGTTTTTGAGCGGTTTCGAGAGTCTAAATTAACAAAGTATCAAGGTTAAAAATTGACTTAAAAATTCAATATATAAATATATTTATTTTGGTAAGGAACAAAATTCAATAAACATGTCAAAACAAAGGATAACCGAAAGATGAAAGGAGTCAGGTTTCAAATGATGAGGCCAATTTTATGGATGGATTTGACCTAATAAATTCTATTGATGGGTTTGAACCAATGAGCATATGGATTTAATTAACCCATGTTGTTGAGCGGTTTTTTGAGCGGTTTCACAGTCTAAATTAACAAAGGCATCAGGTTCAATCTAATTCATATATAGTTTACTAAACTATATCAATTTTAAAAATAATATACAAAACTAATCGTCATACATAACAAAGATTTAATAGGGTTATATAAATTTAAAAAAGAATATACACAATTAATCGTCATACATAACAGATTTAATAGGGTTAATGGTTAATAAATGTTTTATTGATTAGATTAGATTTAAAAATAGGGGAAGTGGGTTACCATAATAATAATTTCAACAACTCGAAGGCAGATTAAACTAAGTAGGTAGACATAAACAGTTAGGTTAATCCCATAATTCATCAAATGGGCAAGTTAAAATCATGAAGAGATCAAAAAATCGGTTGGTTAAATCAATGAAAGAGATATAATGGGTTTCTTATTTCTATAAGCATGATTAAACTCACGATAAACATGAGGGTTAAAATAGACCAACAATCATTTAAATCAATAAACATCACCACTGGTAAAGCTAATACACCGTAGAATAAATCCATGATCAGGGCTATGAAAATCCATGCAGGCAGTAAACATCACCACTGGTTACAGGGCATAATACACCACAGAATAAACCCATAAACACGGCTATGAGAAGTCACGCAGTCAGTAAACATCACCATGGGTTAAGCTAATACAAGGCATAATACACTGCAGAATAAACCCATAAACAGGGCTATGAGAAGTCATGCGGCCAATGGTGCTAGTATTGGCATCAGGTTTAAAAAGATTAAGGTAGAACGAGAGCCATGCATACAAAGGTTGATTAAAGAAAGTAATGGAAATTTAAATTTAGTAAAAATGGTGGTTGATGCATCAGGTTTAAATTAATGAGAAGGAGAAAGGAAGGATCTAATTAAAATGGTTGACGCATCAGGTTTAAATTAATGAGAAGGAGAGATTCAGAACCATCTATATATATACCTGGAGTTTGGTAGTAGCGATTTTATTTCTTCAACGAAGTTGGCAGCAACATCAAGAACAATTTTTCTTCCTTCATCCTTCATGCAGTTTTGGTCTGGTGTATGGCTGAAGAATTTTCAATGCAAAAAAAAAAACAACGTAATGAAATGAAATTACTTCTCACAACAGAGCAGAGAGAAGAGATGAGAAAAAACATTGAAATTAAAAGGAATCCGATTCATACCATTACTGGGAGAGATGATTGATCTCCAGTAAGATGTTTGTTCGATCTAATTGCTTCCAATCCAATCCAACCTCCTCCTCTATCTCACACACATGACTGAAACTGACTTGAATTAGACCGGACATAGACCGACCCAGACTCAGACCACACACAGACTCAGACACCCAAGCACACAGGGATACCAATCCAGAGCATAGATAGAGGAGGAAGAGGAAAATGTTGAAACATGGTTAAGATTTGATATATATAGCTATTTATCAACTATCTCCCTTGAACGACTATATAGATTATGGCCTCTACCTCGGTCTCTCGAACCATCCATCCATTACAGATAGAGAAAAAATCCCACTTTCTCTTTAATTGAGAGTTAAATGCTTTTTTCAATTTCAATTCTTGTTTTCTTTTAAGTTTAGATTTATGTTTTTTTTATCTGTTTTAGATTTATGCTTTTTTTTATCTATTTTAGATACGCTTTTTTGATCTGTTTTAGTCAGTTCAAGCTTTTTCTAGGGAAACCCAAAAACATATTTTTCCACAATGAGAGGGTTTTAGTTCATGATTTTTTTTTTTGTTTCCATTCTTTTTCGTTTTTTAGATTTTATGGATTTGCAGTTTAGAATTCAGAGTTGATTTAAACTTTATTTTTTTTGGTATTTTATGTAGGCTTTGTTGAGACTGGAGAGTTCGGTAGAGAGGTTGGGTCAAACTCAAACCATGTTCCAAAAGGTGCGGTTTCTTTTATTTTTCTCAATTTTCAAAGTGATCTACTTTTAAAAATTCTAGGTGATCTTTTTTTAGGTCACTATATTTTTTTGTTGCTATTTAAAGATATTAAATTGGTTGCTTGTTATTTTGCCATTAGCCTCATTATCATGTAGCCATAATACCTATTTGTTTTGGAAATCAAGGATAATTCTTTTGTTTTAGATTTTCAATTTTAGAATATGGGTTTGGTGTTTTGTTCAGATGCAATAAGACTATCTATTTATTTTGACAAACATTGATTATGCTTTTTTTTCTTTTTCTTTTTATGAGTTTGGAGTGTTGTTCACATGCACTTAAAATCGTTGATTTTTTTTCTTTTTAAGTTTTTCCATTTCAGTACATGAATTTGTTGTTTTGTTCAATGTTTAAATGTACAATTTTGGTTCTCTTATATCAGTTTTAATCTTGAATTTTGTAATGGTGTAATAAACCATTTATAGTTTTAAAACTTATTTTTTTATGGAAAATTATTATTGTTAACCATTTATGGTCAACTCATGACCATTTTGTTGACAATCTATTATATTTACTATTTATAAAAAAAGATAAGAGAAAAATGAAGTTCAAGCTCTTCTTCACGATGGTGGGGAAATTAAGGAAATAATAAAGTTGATCAAAGACAAGAAGAAGAAGAAGATTGAGATTATAAGAAGAAAGTAAAAGATAGAGACTTTGTTTTTTTTTTTACCATGGGAACAACAACCTCCCAAGAGTATATCCAAGCAGCCCGCAAGCCAGATATACCAATAACTTGTGACTTAGCAGGGGCCGAGACGTCCCAAGGTCCATCGAAGGTCCACCGAAGTGAACCTTGTGAACCTCTATCCCAGGGGTCGTCTACCCTTCCAGCCTTGTCACAACGGGCCCATATGAACATCCCTACCCCCCGCTGGTTTTGAACTTGTGACCTCCCCGGAGATAACACATGTTCTTAACCATTGGGCCCACTCAGGTGCTCTAAAAGATAGAGACTTTGTTAAAGGCATAGAAAATGCAAAACCAAGGATAGAATTTGAAAGACCTACTACCCATAGGCCTCAATCTTGGCTGCAAAAGTAGAAAATGATGAATTGACTATTCTAATTTATATTTTTAATAGATCTTTCTAGAAGTTGTGGAAATAAATATTTTATTATAAATATGATTAATATTTAAATGACGTTTAGACCATTTCTTTGAAAAAATGTTTTTTTTTTATTTAAATTTTTTTATGCTAAATGCAAAATTTAAAGGCAATGGGAGTTGTGTTCTATTTCAAGCAACAATGGTAATAATTGACATATTCCCCTACAACTACATATTTATCTTGTTATAAATTATTAACAACGACAAAGGTCCATGCCCCTCTTGATGGTGGATTAAAAAGGAGGTCGATTCCAAGTAGTTTGATCATGCCCCATACTTCATATTTGTAAAAAAATAATATTTATCATATTTTGAAAAGTTAACAATTTTTCACTTGACATGATGAGAACTCCTTTTGAACGAGGATATAGGGCCATGTTTAATGAGTAGTTGTCATGTTAGGAGTTGTTCAAAAAGTTGTAAAATGAATTATGTAGTTGAGAATATTTTTTCTTCATAATTTTTTTTTTATTGGTGGGTAGATATACATTGGTGATTGTAACAGCCCCACCATTACGACAATAAGCGATGTACAACATGCAATTTTTTTTTGGGAGGAATGTGATAGGAATATCATCACATATTAATAACTACACCATTGACGATATTTAATTTTATTACTCATAACCCTTAATTAAAAATGACACACGATTAATCATTCGTGTAACAACTTAAACCAGACAAGACGCATGGCGCAAGAAAAAGTCAGTTAAATCGAGGCACAATCCCAACCACAACTTGCAATCATCCGTCACAATAAAAATTCATTTCGTGTAAGAGGACTAATATCCAAGATCATACACAATTGTAATTCAATGCACGCAAGGAGTCTCAACCCTCCACTAATTGTGCATCACATTAATGAACTGCGTGCGAGAACTCTAATCGATTAATCCATCATTTACGCATCAACGATTCAAGATGCAAGAAACATCGATTAAATTTCACTAGGCGCAAGAGAAAACTATTATTAATCCATCATACTTCAATAAAATTAAGACACATTAGTAACCAAATTACTAATCAAACTCAAACAATCTCGTATCGACAATAATCAATGGCGCCACAATATCTATTTACTTAGTCATTTCTCATTACAAAGATTCCATAGGGTAATGTAGTCTAATTATGTAATCATCCACATAAACAAGATATGGTTATCTTGATGGTTATTTTAGACTTCTATGGGGTTAAACTGAGTTGAAAATTAAATAAAGAATCCATTCATTAAACAATTAATTGTTTAGACACTTCGTAAATTAAAATTAATAATGATAGAAATTATGCAACTTTAAATATCAATTACTCCCAATTTAAAGAGGATTTTTTTAAAACATAAACAACAACGTTCACCCCACACAAGTGGAAGTCAAGGTGTGCCAAAATCTATGCACCATCATTCTCATGCTAGAAGGGATTTTGGATAAATTCGTTTTCCTCAACGTTCACATATAAAGATATATCAAGGTGGCTAAAGCAATTGTAGGAAATCAATTAAAATAGACTCACTCAACCTATAGGTTCCAGTGAATGCAAGAATATTATTTATTTAATCTTTAGCTAATTTCTTTTGGTAGAGAAAAGTGGCCTTGATAGGATTTAAGGATTTTTTTTTTTTAACGCAAGGGCAAGAATTACAGAGTGAAAAAGGCCTGGTGGTCTTATGTGAAGGAAAAATAATTCATTACACAACCACCTACTCTAAAATTGGTAAAGCATAATCTCTAAAGGCTAAAGGCGAGGAAAGATCAATCATAATCAGAATCTTTGTTAAAACAAGGTAGCCAACGTTACTTTCTGAGTTTTCCAGGATTGCATTCTACTCTTTAACTTGGCATCTTCTTCTTGTAAGGAAAAAGGCTGATGTAGGTTTCTGCATGTGCTCTGCGCACGAAAATCAGGGCTCTGACGATAACGCCAAGATTTGCTCCACCTCTGATGGGTTAAGCTCTGTGCAAGGGTTCGTTTTCAAGGGACACTCCCCAGTAAATACCCCCTCAGTTGTCAGTTAATTTAAGGCACAACCTGTTGCCGCCAGTGGTAAGACGCTGTAGGGAAATTCTCCCATCTAACGCCCAGAAAACGGGTGCAACTCGCAAGGGAAAAGAAGAATTAACTCTGCTATGGAAGGATACGAGGATGCTGCGTGCCTTAGCTGTGCGCAGAGCGATGGTGCTGTAAAAATCCAACTATAAGGGCAAGGATCGATGTTCCAAAACAACATTGTAGCTCAGATTTGACTGAATGGCAGTGAAATCCTTCGGAATCACTTCCTTTACCCAAGAACCATGAATCTAAAATTTCTAAACATGTCTGGTCGATACACTTAATCATTTTGTGCTGGATATAGTCTCATCAATTATTCGGAGTGGGGAAAAGTGATTCAGATACACAATACTATAGATCAAGGTCGAATAGATCCCATGCACAAAACTGTATTAGAGATTCAAAGTAGATCTAACGCAGGAAGTGGCTCCAAACAATTGAGGGTTGCCAAAAACAAAACAAATCAAAAGCCAAGAAGAAACAAAAGAACACAGGGCTAGGAGGACCTCTCATGGAGAACTAATACCATGCTTAATTAAATCTACGCAACACAATAACCTTGAATACCTATGAATACCTCACAGATAACTCCCACCATCACTAGGGGTACTCTTTTTCCCCTGAGCGCCCTGAGCCGCAAAGGGGCCACGCTCTTAAACTAGGGAAAACCTAGCTCTTATCTTGCCTCGCAAGGTCGAGCTGGACATCGCAACTCCCACAGGGAAAATCAGTCAAGAAAAATATTGGCAGCGCAACCTTACACCTACCAGATGTGATCCATCCCCTTCTCTGTCATTTATTTTATAGAGTTCTCTTAGTGACTAGATACCAAAATGCACAATAAATTCTTTTTGTTAAATTTTTATTAGGAATACTCGCCCCCATACACTTGTCACTCGATCCCTTAGTTGCATCATAAATTCATTTAATTAATTTGATTAAATTGCCAATTTCCCTCACCCACCTAAAAGCGTTCCTAAAAATGCTCCTCGATGTCCCTTTATTCCCTTGCATTCCCTTAATGATTGACACCTTTTTTAATGCTTAGTTGAGTTTGAAAATGGAAAGTTTTTTATCTACTAGATTCCCTCCTATGTTCCACATTCCTTTTGTAATTAAGTTTCCCCTTTTTGTCTAAGTTCGAAATTAGCAAGTTTGCACAAAACAACAATTAATGTTTTAAATAATTTAATCCTCCATTTAATTCTAAATTTGATTTCCCCCCTTTTAATTCTAATTTGATTTCCCCCCCCTTTTATTAATTGCTTAATTAATTTTTTGTCCTCATAGCCTACTTACACCTATGATTTAATTTCAACTAGGCTTAGCAAATTTTCAAGGGAAACATTATAATTAAGGTACTTTATTGATGCATAATTATTTTAAGGTTGACCATGTCAAGGTAAGATATTGTTCTCTAGGTACCAAGGTTCATTGACTCATCTATGTTTAAAAACCGCGATGTTCCCTTCAAGATGCACTACGTGCTCCAAGGGTGCCACTCGCCTTCGTTCAAGTTCCATATATGTGGTGTGCTCTTCAAGACGCACTACGTGCTCCAAGGGTGCCACTCTCCTTTTGACTGATTTTGGTAGATGTCAAACCCTTGGAGTCAATACTATGGCATGTGACCTTGTGGGAGACTAAGGGCCTCTAAGGAATAAGGACTCTACCTTATTGCGCACCCTTTAGAATCATCGTGAGTGACTGTCACAGTCAACCCTCATGGCACCGTGGACCTCTCGAACTATGTAATCGTTAACCTGCAATTTGAGCCACGACGTGAGTGCTAGTAGGTTGTGGCAAGGCTGCTGCCACACCTCTCCCTCAATATATTTGGTTGTCATGTGTGACCCATTTTCTCCAAATGTGAGTCTGATTAGAAAGCTATCGTCGACCTGGATCCATCAATGAACAAGTTAGTGAATCTATAAACAACATCATAATATACCAATCATATGTCACATATGCAATAATAGAAATATTAAAACCATAAACAATCCACTCCTTGACTCGATCTAGAGTCCAAGGAGGTCCATCGATGCCATCGACATCCTTAATCAGTTCAGAGTCCTGCACACTCAGGAGAAACCAATCGATAGCACTTTTCGATACAAATATCATCAAATAACATATCATCATATCCAAAATATCATCATAATCCATAAGCGAAACAGTTGATCATATAATGAATCAAATCAATTGCACACAAGTGTCCTCAAGAATAAGTCACATCAGAAGTGCACGCAAGAGTGGGATGTTAGAGTGGATAGCTTAAATAATTTCATCCCACCATTTTAGCTTAACTATTTCATTTAATATTGTGTTTTGGAGCTTCAAAATCTATTATCGAAGGCTTAATTTGCTCATTTGTACATGTATTAACTAGAAACTAAATACTATATATTGTTGGATATTTTGGGTGACTATATTTGTTAACATATATATAAATATATTTTGTTAAGAAGTAGCCAATTTTGGAATTTTAANCAATAACTTGTGACTTAGCAGGGGCCGAGACGTCCCAAGGTCCATCGAAGGTCCACCGAAGTGAACCTTGTGAACCTCTATCCCAGGGGTCGTCTACCCTTCCAGCCTTGTCACAACGGGCCCATATGAACATCCCTACCCCCCGCTGGTTTTGAACTTGTGACCTCCCCGGAGATAACACATGTTCTTAACCATTGGGCCCACTCAGGTGCTCTAAAAGATAGAGACTTTGTTAAAGGCATAGAAAATGCAAAACCAAGGATAGAATTTGAAAGACCTACTACCCATAGGCCTCAATCTTGGCTGCAAAAGTAGAAAATGATGAATTGACTATTCTAATTTATATTTTTAATAGATCTTTCTAGAAGTTGTGGAAATAAATATTTTATTATAAATATGATTAATATTTAAATGACGTTTAGACCATTTCTTTGAAAAAATGTTTTTTTTTTATTTAAATTTTTTTATGCTAAATGCAAAATTTAAAGGCAATGGGAGTTGTGTTCTATTTCAAGCAACAATGGTAATAATTGACATATTCCCCTACAACTACATATTTATCTTGTTATAAATTATTAACAACGACAAAGGTCCATGCCCCTCTTGATGGTGGATTAAAAAGGAGGTCGATTCCAAGTAGTTTGATCATGCCCCATACTTCATATTTGTAAAAAAATAATATTTATCATATTTTGAAAAGTTAACAATTTTTCACTTGACATGATGAGAACTCCTTTTGAAAGAGGATATAGGGCCATGTTTAATGAGTAGTTGTCATGTTAGGAGTTGTTCAAAAAGTTGTGAAATGACTTATGTAGTTGAGAATATTTTTTCTTCATAATTTTTTTTTTTATTGGTGGGTAGATATACATTGGTGATTGTAACAGCCCCACCATTACGACAATAAGCGATGTACAACATGCAATTTTTTTTGGGAGGGATGTGATAGGAATATCATCACACATTAATAACTACACCATTGACGATATTTAATTTTATTACTCATAACCCTTAATTAAAAATGACACGCGATTAATCATTCGTGTAACAACTTAAACCAGACAAGACGCATGGCGCAAGAAAAAGTCAGTTAAATCGAGGCACAATCCCAACCACAACTTGCAATCATCCGTCACAATAAAATTTCATTTCATGCAAGAGGACTAATATCCAAGATCATACACAATTGTAATTCAATGCACGCAAGGAGTCTCAACCCTCCACTAATTGTGCATCACATTAATGAACTGCGTACGAGAACTTTAATTGATTAATCCATCGTTTCCGCATCAACGATTCAAGACGCAAGAAACATCGATTAAATTTCACTAGGCGTAAGAGAAAACTATTATTAATCCATCATACTTCAATAAAATTAAGGACACATTAGTAACCAAATTACTAATCAAACTCAAACAATCCTGTATCGACAATAATCAATGGCGCCACAATATCTATTTACTTAGTCATTTCTCATTACAAAGATTCCATAGGGTAATGTAGTCTAATTATGTAATCATCCGCCAGTGGTAAGACGCTGTAGGGAAATTCTCCCATCTAACGCCCAGAAAACGGGTGCAACTCGCAAGGGAAAAGAAGAATTAACTCTGCTATGGAAGGATACGAGGATGCTGCGTGCCTTAGCTGTGCGCAGAGCGATGGTGCTGTAAAAATCCAACTATAAGGGCAAGGATCGATGTTCCAAAACAACATTGTAGCTCAGATTTGACTGAATGGCAGTGAAATCCTTCGGAATCACTTCCTTTACCCAAGAACCATGAATCTAAAATTTCTAAACATGTCTGGTCGATACACTTAATCATTTTGTGCTGGATATAGTCTCATCAATTATTCGGAGTGGGGAAAAGTGATTCAGATACACAATACTATAGATCAAGGTCGAATAGATCCCATGCACAAAACTGTATTAGAGATTCAAAGTAGATCTAACGCAGGAAGTGGCTCCAAACAATTGAGGGTTGCCAAAAACAAAACAAATCAAAAGCCAAGAAGAAACAAAAGAACACAGGGCTAGGAGGACCTCTCATGGAGAACTAATACCATGCTTAATTAAATCTACGCAACACAATAACCTTGAATACCTATGAATACCTCACAGATAACTCCCACCATCACTAGGGGTACTCTTTTTCCCCTGAGCGCCCTGAGCCGCAAAGGGGCCACGCTCTTAAACTAGGGAAAACCTAGCTCTTATCTTGCCTCGCAAGGTCGAGCTGGACATCGCAACTCCCACAGGGAAAATCAGTCAAGAAAAATATTGGCAGCGCAACCTTACACCTACCAGATGTGATCCATCCCCTTCTCTGTCATTTATTTTATAGAGTTCTCTTAGTGACTAGATACCAAAATGCACAATAAATTCTTTTTGTTAAATTTTTATTAGGAATACTCGCCCCCATACACTTGTCACTCGATCCCTTAGTTGCATCATAAATTCATTTAATTAATTTGATTAAATTGCCAATTTCCCTCACCCACCTAAAAGCGTTCCTAAAAATGCTCCTCGATGTCCCTTTATTCCCTTGCATTCCCTTAATGATTGACACCTTTTTTAATGCTTAGTTGAGTTTGAAAATGGAAAGTTTTTTATCTACTAGATTCCCTCCTATGTTCCACATTCCTTTTGTAATTAAGTTTCCCCTTTTTGTCTAAGTTCGAAATTAGCAAGTTTGCACAAAACAACAATTAATGTTTTAAATAATTTAATCCTCCATTTAATTCTAAATTTGATTTCCCCCCTTTTAATTCTAATTTGATTTCCCCCCCCTTTTATTAATTGCTTAATTAATTTTTTGTCCTCATAGCCTACTTACACCTATGATTTAATTTCAACTAGGCTTAGCAAATTTTCAAGGGAAACATTATAATTAAGGTACTTTATTGATGCATAATTATTTTAAGGTTGACCATGTCAAGGTAAGATATTGTTCTCTAGGTACCAAGGTTCATTGACTCATCTATGTTTAAAAACCGCGATGTTCCCTTCAAGATGCACTACGTGCTCCAAGGGTGCCACTCGCCTTCGTTCAAGTTCCATATATGTGGTGTGCTCTTCAAGACGCACTACGTGCTCCAAGGGTGCCACTCTCCTTTTGACTGATTTTGGTAGATGTCAAACCCTTGGAGTCAATACTATGGCATGTGACCTTGTGGGAGACTAAGGGCCTCTAAGGAATAAGGACTCTACCTTATTGCGCACCCTTTAGAATCATCGTGAGTGACTGTCACAGTCAACCCTCATGGCACCGTGGACCTCTCGAACTATGTAATCGTTAACCTGCAATTTGAGCCACGACGTGAGTGCTAGTAGGTTGTGGCAAGGCTGCTGCCACACCTCTCCCTCAATATATTTGGTTGTCATGTGTGACCCATTTTCTCCAAATGTGAGTCTGATTAGAAAGCTATCGTCGACCTGGATCCATCAATGAACAAGTTAGTGAATCTATAAACAACATCATAATATACCAATCATATGTCACATATGCAATAATAGAAATATTAAAACCATAAACAATCCACTCCTTGACTCGATCTAGAGTCCAAGGAGGTCCATCGATGCCATCGACATCCTTAATCAGTTCAGAGTCCTGCACACTCAGGAGAAACCAATCG
Source organism: Picea glauca (assembly GCA_000966675.3). NCBI lineage: Eukaryota > Viridiplantae > Streptophyta > Pinopsida > Pinales > Pinaceae > Picea > Picea glauca. Next base: position 56,434 of record JZKD02S0845061.1, on the reverse strand, counting down.
ATAGCACTTTTCGATACAAATATCATCAAATAACATATCATCATATCCAAAATATCATCATAATCCATAAGCGAAACAGTTGATCATATAATGAATCAAATCAATTGCACACAAGTGTCCTCAAGAATAAGTCACATCAGAAGTGCACGCAAGAGTGGGATGTTAGAGTGGATAGCTTAAATAATTTCATCCCACCATTTTAGCTTAACTATTTCATTTAATATTGTGTTTTGGAGCTTCAAAATCTATTATCGAAGGCTTAATTTGCTCATTTGTACATGTATTAACTAGAAACTAAATACTATATATTGTTGGATATTTTGGGTGACTATATTTGTTAACATATATATAAATATATTTTGTTAAGAAGTAGCCAATTTTGGAATTTTAACCATTATAAATATCCCTAATTTGGTGGTAACTTCCATAAAATTATATAATATATGCCCATATATTGAGTTACAAAGTTTACAAGGAAAGTAGACATAAAAATGAATAGGAACAACATCATTCTCATCAACTTCATAAAGCCCCTTCATGTTGGTGTCCGTCTTCAATCACAAAACCTTGTTCCTATTATAACCATGAAAAGTTGGAGGATACTCCACCCAAAAGTCCGTGAAGATAAACAAAATATTCATGTAGTCACTTTGAGGAAGCAACTAAATATAGGCAATGCTAGATTTGGTAAATTACTCATTAATTCTTTTGTTGGACTTTCAATTTATTTCAAGGCTTTTGAAATCAAATTTCGATTGATGTTCCTCGAATCCCTTCTAAATCTAAAATCTAAAATATATAACTGTCAATTTTGATTAATTTTTGTGGCTTCAATTCAACACAACTTATAATGCTTGAATTTGGAAAATTTAAAAGGCATCCATTGAGCTCCCATTTTCAAATGGACAAATTTAAACATGAAGATACAGATGGCCTTGTTGCTTTTAGTTTTAATTTTTTTTATCTTCTTTATAATGATATTTTTGTGCCTTTTGTAATAAAAAAGCACAAACTAAACTATATGAATGAAGAATTAAATAACAATAGATTTCATATAACTACTTTTGATATCAAATAAGGAGGAAGCTCCCCTTGGGAAGTCCCCACTCCCCAAATAATAGGGTTAGGGTCAAAATGTTGAGTAGAGGAGTCTTGAAGTGCTTAAAATCAACAAACAAGGGAAACAATGGGGAGTTAGACTCTGAACAAGATTTCTAAATCCATGATGGGGTTCTCTACAAACTAAGTGAGAATGTTATCCGAAACCTTTAGATGAAATTAAATTCACAATAATACCTTGGCATAAACAGTCTATGTAACAAATTCCAAAGAAAAATAGAAGGCAAAGTTGCATAGTTCAAAATTGTAGCAGTCCTTTTGACACTTTTTGATATTTATTATGATATATCTCATTTCTTTAGCAAATTATTTTGTTGATTTTGTCAATGTGATGCTTATTTAGGTTTCCTTGCCATTTTCATTCTTCCATGAAAATTCTTGTTGTTTATTTTTTTATTGCTAACAATTTTTTAAACCATACTTGACAAAATCTAAAAGAATTTGAGATTTGTTACCATATTATATTTAAACTCAACTGAACTTAGTATTTATATGTGTTTTTTCAAATTAGTTGATAGGATATTTAGATAATTTCCAATCCTAGCCTTTGAATCATTTTTCCAAAAATAGTTAATTTGGTAAAGTCTCGAACCAAAATCTTTGTCAATTTAGACATTGATTTTGGGATGAAGTTCCCATTTTGATGTGACGACATCCTACCTCACTTCAATGTTAACATTGCCATTGATTTTAGTGTGATGCCTTGTAGCTTCTCTCTGGATTATAGTTGTTATCTATATAATATTTGTAATCAAAATCTATCATTATAGCTACATATCCATATGGTGGGATTTCATTCACATTAATAAAAAAGGATGAAGTATCCTATTAACATCCCCAGTTAAAGAAATTCATCTATCAGAGATGTGTTAAGTCCCTTTGATGATGGATGGAAACCAACCTCGAGAGGTCAAGCACCTGTTGAGTTTTGGTGTACCTCGGGAAGTGGCTTCCTTGTGGTTTGGAACCTCTAACTACAAGAGGGAGATGTTGGTACTCCAGTACTTTGTTCTTTATGTCTAATTTCACTTTAACTCAGGAGATTTAAGTCAAAAGTGAAATTTGGTCATTTTAGACTAAAGTGACTATTAATTCACTTTGTGGATGAATTGAGGGACATAAGTAAACTAAGGGAACTTAACCCAAAGTGGGTTTTGAGTTGATATTATTGTGGGATGATCTCAACCATTGATTAGGAATGGCTTGGGATGATCCTAGCCATTTACTTTTAGGTTTCCTTATGATTTTCTCAAGAAGGGCGCAAGAGGCCTAAGGAGGCTCATTCACTCTTATGTTCACTTGGAGAGCTTGAGGAGGAGCATGAGCATGAGGTTGGAGGCATTGGAAGAGGGAATCTTGGGCACTTTTATTCATGGAGGAGCTATGAGAGCTAGTGACCCTATTATTTAGTGGTGATCACACTTGCTTGGAGGAGGGCACACACCTAGCAGGGAGGAGCTACAGTTGGAGGAAGTCAAATATTTTTGTTTAAGTGGAGAGGTGGCACACATGAGAATTTTTTTTTGCAAGGGATTCTTCTTCAGAGCATCCAGGGTCAAGGGCACTTCACTTCAGTGGATTTAGAAACAAGAGGAAGAGGCACACTAGTATTGGGCACATTTCTTCCTGGTTCCTTTAGAAAGTCTCAAGAGGAGATTTCTTAGTATACATGTTCCAAGATATTGTATTTCTTTTCGTATCTCATGATTTAGACACCACTTATATATACTTTCATTCCAAATTGGATTTCCTTGGGGG
>JZKD02S0845061.1:30466-41937 GCA_000966675.3 Picea glauca | reverse complement strand
CCTTAGATCAGGAGAGATGGACATTCCAATTAGTCCACGTGCTTCGTCATTCCTATTATCCCATTTGGCTTTCTTATCATCATCAATGGGGGCTATTTCCTTTCCCATGGTAATCTGGTACAGGCCTTTACTTCTTAATAAATTTTCCATATGGGATCTCCATTGGAAGTAGTTGTTGCTGGTAAGCATGACAGTACTTGTAGAATCCATATTAAATATGTAGATAATGCAGATTTAAAAACTGAAACTTGGATGGAAAGATCTCGAAAAGTTGTGCGGTTTAAAAAAAAACAGCACTGAAAATGGACTTCCGATGTGAGAGTTATGCCCCTTTTTAAAAAGGCATAAACGGTAACCAAATAACCACGTGATAGTTTAAGCTACTTTATGAAGTGACCCAATTTTATAAAGAGAAGTGGGGATCACTTTTACAATGAGGTTACCTTATAACAGAAAAGTTGCATGCAAAATAACTCTAAAATAAAATATAAAKCTACTTATAGTGATTCACTTTTATACTTGAAGTGAAATTCACTTTACAATTTTTAGCATGAACATTTTCAAAAAAAGTAACAAAAGAGAGACTTGAACTCAAGACCTCTTGCTTAATAAGGAAAGTTTTAACCAATTGGTCTAGCAAAACATATTTTAATGTTCAGAAGGAGGATTGGAGGATTGTAATGTTCACTTTACAATTTTTAGCATGAACATTTTCAAAAAAAGTAATAAAAGAGAGACTTGAACTCAAGACCTCTTGCTTAATAAGGCAACTTTTAACCAATTGGTCTAGCAAAACATATTGTAATGTTCAGAAGGAGGATTGGGGTTGTTGTTGTTGTTGTTGTTGTTGTTGTCGAAGACGGCCTTGGAGAGCATGCTCCAAAAAAACTCTTTTCACACAAGAAAAAAATTTCCCTTCTCGATGACAACAAGGGTTAGATCTCGGTTAGCTTACCCGGAAGATGCACCTTTTCCTATCTGTTTATGATTTTTTGAGATCACACAAGGCACTAGGAAAAGAACATACATAGATCTAAAAGAGTATCAGCCCAGAAATAAAAAAATACAAACCAAAATAAAATCAAAACTTTGCAAAAAATTAAAAAAAAATGCGTATTCAAACTTTATACCTCTGGATCTGACTGTAATGGTTGTATCTTGGGCAAACAGAAACTTTTTCGAGTGAAACGAAAAAGTATTCCTAAATGAAATGAGTGCTCCAAACATAATGGAACAATCCTCTCAGCCCAAAAATGTATGGAAATGCCATAAAATGGAGATGAGGCAACTCGGCTTCACGATCTCGATCTACAACAGGAGTGGGTCTTCAAACAGGCTCTGATACCATGTTCGACAACACAGGTATTCCAATAGAAGATGAACACCTTCAGTAACGACTCACATAACTAGATAAAAGATCAACACACTGATGTTTTCACGTGGTAAAACCCCTACAGGGAAACATCCACGGCCCCAGCCAACGACCACTTGGAGCAGTTTATTAATGCAAAGAAAAATATTAAAGAGAGATTTTACAAAAGAGTTTCTCACAATTGATCATCGAAAAATGAACCTCCATGCTCTTTAAATAGAGATCATGGACCAATTGGGTGTTAAGCCACGGATCAACGGCCATTAAGATCGAGGAGAGTATGAACCGTTGGATCACTCTATGTCGGGAACATATCGTGACCATCATATTTCCTAACTACAAATGCATACTAATGCATACTAAAGAAACACACTTTTACCTAGCGACATATTTAGACCAAGTAGATATTAACTAACTCCTAAGTGTCTAAATATCCTAACAGATCCAATCAAGGGTTGTTATGTTGTTGTAATGTAGGTTTGATTGCAGTGGTATTGTGAATAATTTTAGTCAGCTTCCTTGTGATATTTTTCCCTCTTACACTGAATGGCTCAGGCATGGAGGATCCAGTCGAGTTGTTGTAGCTGCATGGTGATGTAGGTTTTATCATTGTGTTGTTGTGACTGTGTTTTTTGGACATATTTCAGTGTCTGAAACTTGAGCTTAAGAGTGATCTTGAGTTTGATTTTTTCTTCTCCAAGTTGCTTGAAGGCTTGATGCCCATAATAGTCTTGTCCACCTTTCTTACTAGGTCTTCCCTCTTCTCACACTTAAACTCAATTCACTGACTGAAGTTAGTTGTGGCCCTCACTTCCATGTGCATTTCTTGGCCAGTTCTACGTTGAACATCATTCATATATTGAGTTTTGTCCATTGACCTCCACTCATATAAAACCAACATCCACCAAAAACTATGATGGGTATTAAGCTCATCCTTCCACAATTTGAGGGTGACTTTCAGTGCTAACAAGTCCTTCAAAACTAAGCTTTCATTCCTTGAAAAAACTTACAAGGAAACTTGCACAAGCTTCTTAAAAAATAGTACTTCATAGATACCATAAAACCCTCTGAATTGAGTGGAACAACCTACTGGGAGAGTATGGTCTTCTATACAATCTATTTGTATGGACTCTATGGACATATGTACAACCATTTCTGTACAACTTTATGGACTTCTGTATGACTATACAAAATTGTGCAGACCTCTGTACGAGACTGCTTGCTACATGGAAATGTCTCTTTCTTGGCTAACTATTCTTTGTCATTCAAACTTCTCAACTTCTCAAGTGTTATTGTGTTTAAAATATCTATCTTGACCTATATTTATATTTTTAGTTAAGAACAAAACCCTAATCTATTTTTGAGTTTACTCTTAGTCTAATCCATGCATGCATGAAATACACTTTTTAAACTCAATAACTAAAAATAAGAATTTCAATTTTTAACTAAAGTGAATTACAAAATAGAATTTACTTTTCGAAAATTACTTTTTGAAAATATCTCGAACTACTTCTCGCATGTTCACATGAAACCTTTACAAAAGTTCCTATCAGAACTATAATTATCAACACTCATCAATCAACAGATTTGGGAAAGATTTAGCATGGAATAATCTCATTTCTGTTCAACTATTCATTGGGATGTTGTTCAACACCTAATTGTGTCTAAATTCATCGAGTGCTTTAGTGATCCTATTTTTTCACTAGTAATAAAATGGTGATCCTATTATTCACCAATTAGTAGAAGACACCAACTTCTTCTAGCTAAATTACTTAGCAAATGATGAATTTGTCAAGTAATAAGGAAATGTTCAAACATGGCAGTTGTTCACTTACATAATTTTTTATCTCTTTCAAAGTTCATTTCAAATGAGCCATTCAACATTCAGATTAGGTGCAAACAGATCTTCATAGAAGTTTAGTTTAAAAATTTCAGATTGAATATTGAGATGATCCCAGTTTATGCACTAGTTCTTATTGCCTTACTAGTATAATTATTCAGACTTATGATTGAGGGGGAATTGTTAACCTGTGAGTCCCTAGACAATTACAAAGTCTGAGATCATCTCTTTATGAGATGTTATTATTATCTCTTGATGAGGTGTCATTTTTATATATTGATGAGTTGTTTGTGTGTCAATACTCGTAAGTTTAGGAGGTGATTACATCCATATATTATATAATGACATCATTGGATGAATATGTTGTTGAGATGGCTGAATCCTTTTTCACGAATTCTTCTTGGGTTGTGTCTCATTACATACTTCACACATTTCATAAAAAAACTACATTGTTAAACATAAACATGATCCTTAAAAAGAGGAAAGGTCGTCAAATTGACAAAAAAATAACCAACTTAAATATACTTAGCAATATCCATGCAGATATCTATACTATTGGATTGTTTATCATGCAAATGATCTCCTTAACATGGATGAAAGGTTATGAAATTGAAAAAAACAAGCAGCCAACTTAAATATAATTAGAAAAGATCCATACACATCCTTTTATTTTTACATTGCAATTTTAACATAAGGTTCATCATGTAATATATTCAAAACATGAACTAGGGAGTCAAATTGAATTGTAGAGTACTTTTTATTTTTATTTTTTGGTCTAAGAGTGTATCTTTAAGTTTGGGAGAATGTTGTTTTTTACTGGGTCAACCAAAAGATCCTAGAGGTTCTGGAATGGTTCAAATCTATAACAAGAATCTGAATTCTTAAGCTCCTACAATTCCAATTCTTTCATGGAACTATTTTCCTTTATGAAATCCCAGAGGATTGGATACGGGGCCTTCTGGGTATGCAATATTTCTCGAACTATCCAAGAATTTATCCAATCCTAAGGAAAAATGTTTTCACATAGATCTAAGGTATATGTATTGTTGTAATATTGTGTGCTATACAAACCCCATAAGGGCCATATATAGTACAAAATGAGTAAAAGGATAAAAATGGAAGTCATATGCCCCTGTTGGAAAAATGACACCGTATTTGAACCATATTACTGCAATCTCCTGTGGAATAACCCAAACTAGCCTAAGATTTGGAGCAATGGCTCTAACTGCACCCATAATTTTGTATTTCCCATTGATTATTTATCCATAAGTGATCCATCATGGTTCTATGAAACCTATAGCTCATCAGGATCAATCAATCCTAATAGATCAAATCCAAAGTCACCACGAAGGATGCAATTATCTAACTAGGATTAAAGAAATGAAAAAAACAAATCACCATTTCTAAAAACTCTGAGAATTGCAATGGTGTCCCAATTTTGTAACTTTTGTGAATAACAAGGTGAAGAATAGAAAACTATACAAATTTCCTTACTTCCCCCTCAGATGTTTCAAGATGAAGAGAGTGATATAATAGATCTATCAGAAACTAAACTACAACTTTCAAGTCCATGATCAATCATGATTTTTGAAAATCCACATGAATTGACTGAGTCCGATTTGAAGATTTCTATGACATCTAATCCATCTCATAAGCATGAAGGATTGGTAAAGCATAGTGGTCTAGGATTTAGATGTCAAATTTATAGAATCACAAAGAAATTGGTTCATGTCATTAACCTCACAATCTCAAGCATATTTTTCTAGAACACATGCTTCCGAAAAGATGGAAAGAAAGTCCACTAAGAAGCATTGGAGCTAGCAACCTAGTAATGGTTTTGCAACAACCTTCTGTCCCATCCTAGTGAATTCCAGAAGTGAAGAGTGTATATTATAGAACATGATCTATGGATTACAAATCGTTTGGTTTTCACTTGATTGAAATCCAACCATGGGTGAACTGACCCCTTCAATAAGAAAAGGCTTAGCAATTGGAGATGATATACATGTTCCATTTCCTGATTCAAATGTAATCAATCCCAATCCTCAGAGTTCAATCAACACTAAGAATTGTTAAAAATATCCAAAATGGATATGTCTGCAACAATCATAGATGAAGAAAATTTTCTCTAAGATCATCCAACTAGACTAACAAGATCTCAAACTAACCCTACAAGGAGTTTCACAAATGCATTATTTTGTTAATATTTGGTGTTTATTTTTGTTCTTTTAGAACCCAAAAAAAATTCTCTTACAAAATTCATGTGTTCGTAGACAACTATTATGAGATTTGCTCTCTAGATTTTTGCCTATGTCCACGAATGAGGTAACTCCCTTGGGAGGGAAGTGGATCTTACTATGTTTGAAGTGTATATGGAAATCATTTATGAACTACAAAATATGTTCAATATTGAAGGAGAACTCGACGATCCTAACTGTAAAGGTTGACAAGTTGTATATACTAATAATGAGGGAGATAAAGGTTGGTAGGTTGTATATACTAATACTGAGATCAATTCTTGTTGGAGATGATCCATAATAGTAATTATCAATAAGGTTTACAAATGGATTTACTTTACAAAGTTATGAAAAGTGTTGGATTATTATTAGGTATTTATAACCTAGTTTAATCTCCAACATTTTTTGATCTATTTGTTTGATTGAATACAAGGGATTTTTGTGGTATTGTACAAAAAATTTACATTTAAACATGCAAAGATGATGAAAAAATGACCCCTCAAACCTTGAGTGCAAATCTTAAGGGATTTTTAGAAGACCTTGCCACAAGAGGACTATCCAGGTGTTCTGATAAAAGGAGTATTGAGACCTAATACCATTCATTATGCATGTTGGTCACTTCTATCTGGCATGCTAAAGGGGCATCAAATGATATCTTTTGGAAGGTCATTTGATGCTTGGAAAGAACAATGCAATTTAATGAACCTTATAAGAATGTAATTGATATGTATTCTATTTTTATTTCATCTACTTAGTTTCAACTTGTAAGAATAATTTGATATGTACTTTAATTTCTTTTTATCTTCTTAGTTTCAACATCAGTGTAATTGTTGAAGGAATTATTGGTGTAGTTAAGGGCTTGTTTTATAATTAGAAAAGCTTTTACAAGTAGACAGTTCAAGTAGTCATGTGCAATTTGTTATTGTGAGTTATTCATTTTGTTAAATTTCTAGATTGAAGGATATGCTATAGTCCGAATTTAGAACAAATCTTATTATAATTGATGTGGATCTTAATAGAATGTTTCAAGCATTCTCTAAGATCTTTTATTTTTGAATATTATTTGCAAGGGGAGAAAATTGTACATGTATGATTATTTTTGGACCTTTGTGTTTTCATTTTGTTCCAATATTGATCCTAGTGTTGTTAAGTAGGTAATATGAAATAGAGTAAGCTAATGCTTGCACTAGAAGACTATCTTGAGACTCCGTTAATTTTTTGTGGAAAATCAATTAGCTTTTTAAGTAGATTTTATACATCAAATGATGAAACACTCTAATTATAAGTATAGAGGAATCTTATAAGCTTGAAACTATTATTTTCATTGGAAAACTTCATTCTATATGTGCTCATTAATCATCTTGTTTCCATGTAAGTTGTGGGCCATTTTTGGACTGTTCACAACATTTGAAAGTAGGCATAGGAGAGGTTGCTCCATTTGTTATTCAACAACTATTTTATTCGTAAGTAGTGTAGTGTACATGAGAGAAAACAAAGAATTTTCTCATGCAATGATGCATGTAGTATTAGAATAGCATGGACTGACACATTTACTAGGATCAAAGGTGCCTATGACTACTTTTCATTATGTTGAACACCTACATTTATGATAGCACAAGGGACCACTCTTAACAAAAGTAGCCAAGAATAAGTCAAAAACCTGCACTAACAAATAAGCACATGAAGGACAATAATCCTATAGTCCTACAGATCAATGGTACTAAAATAAAAAAACACATGGAAAGGTATGTTATTGATGAAAGAATACAATGCAAAAAAATAGAGATGTCAAGATAAATGAATGAGAGCGTTGAGCCTAAGATAATGGAAACTATAAATTGTGTATATTTTGATGCCTACATACGTACATATCAAAACTCCTCATGAAAAAACCAATAACAATCTATCTACTAATAAATAGTAAATGTCCAAAAATACAATAAACCTATGAATGCCTCATCAATTCTACTATAGCAAGCATGTAATAGGCCTCCCAATTACTTGCATCTTGACATGTTTTAAAAAATCAATGGCTATCATCCTACCATTTTGAATATTTTACTGAAAGAGCCATATGGAAACATGGGCAAGTACCTAAGGAAGCATTAGAATTGCACAGAACTCCCTGCACCTGTACTAAACAAAATTTGTCATAATTGAGATTAAATAATAAATAACAATAAAATTGTAAATATGCCCATCTTTTTTCCATTAATTTGAAACTCAAATATAAGGCTTTAGAAGGGGATTTAGGGATAATATGAATTAGGAGTCTTTTCTCTAGAATTTAGAGCAAGTTTGGGGAAGTGTCTTAGTGGATAGAATAGGGCTCTACCATGCAAACAACATAGTTTCAAACCCCATCGGTGGGTGTAAAATCCCTTGTGTGTGAGGGAGGGTGTTTGACCTCCCAGAGTTGGTTTCCCTCCATCATCAAAGGGACTTAACACATCTATGATAGATGAATTGGTTTAAGTGGGGATATTAATAGGATACTTCATACTTTTTTATAAATGTGAATGAAATCCCACCATATGGATATGTATCTACAATGATAGATTTTGATTACATATATTATATAGATAACAACCATAATCCAGAGAGAAGCCACAAAGCATCACAATAAAATCGATGGAAATGTTAACATTGAAGTGAGGTAGGATGTTGTCACATCAAAATGGGGACTTCATCCCAAAACCAATGTCTAAATTGGAAAATATTTTGGTGCGAGACTTTACCAAATTAATTATTTTTGGAAAAATGATTCACAGGCTAGGCTTGGAAATTGTCTAAATATTCTATCAACTAATTTGAAAAAACACATATAAATACTAAGTTTAGTTGAGTTTAAATATAATATGGTAACAAATCTCAAAGTCTTTTAGAGTTTGTCAAGTATGGTTTAAAAAATTGTTAGCAATAAAAAATAAACAAAAAGAAATTTCATGGAGGAATGAAAATGGAAAGGAAACCTAAAAAAGCATCAAACTGACAAGATCAAGAAAATAATTTGATAAATAATTGTGATATATCATAATAGATATCAAAACATTATCAAAAAACTGCTACAATTTTGAACTCTGCACCTTTGCCTTCTATTTTTCTCTGGAATTTGTCACATCGACTATTTCTGCCAAGGTATTATTGTGAATATAATTTCATTTTTGGATAAGATTCTAACTTAGTTTTCATATAACCCCATCATGGATGCATTTTAAATTTCCCAAATTAAAGCATTATAATTTGTGCTAAATTGAAGCCACAAAAAGTAATCACAATTGGCAGTTATATATTTTATATTTCAGATTTAGAAGGGATTCGAGGAGGAAGATCAATCAAAAATAGATTTCAAAAGCCTTGAAATAAATCGAAAGTCCAACAAAATAATTAATGAGTAATTTACCAAATCTAACATTCTATATATTTAGTTGTTTCCTCAAAGTGACTCCATGAATATTTTTTTTATTTTCACGGATTTTTGGGTGGAGTATCCTCCAACTTTTCATGGTTGTACTAGGAAGAAGGTTTTGTGATTGAACATGGACAACAACCTGCAGGGGATTTATGAAGTTGCTGAGAAGGATGTTGTTCCTCTTCATTTTTATATCTACTTTCCTTGTAAACTTTGCAACTCAATATATGGGTATATATTATAGAATTTTATGGAAGTTGTCACCAAACTAGGGATACTTATAGTGGTTAAAATTCCAAAATTGGATTCTTCTGAAAAAAAATTATTTTTATATAAATGTTAACAAATATAATCACCCAAAATCTCCAACAATATATAGTATCTTGTTTCTAGTTAGTGCATGTACAAATGAGCAAATTAGGCCTTAGATAATAGAGTTTGAAGCTCCAAAACACAATATTGAAACACGATATCTAGTTCTCAACTGCTTAGGACATTTCACAACTTCTTGAACAACTCCTCGCATCACAACTACTCATTGTACATCGACCCATATCCACTTTCAAAAGGAGGCATGCATCCAATGACACTATTAAAATTAGTGTTAAAATTCTCATCATGTCAAGTGAAAAATTGTTGTTAACTTTTCAAAAGATGATAAATATTATTTTTTAACAAATATAAAGTATGGGGCATTATCAAAGTACTTGGGATGGACCTTTGTTGTTGTTAAGAATTTATAACAAGATAAATATGTAGTTGTGAGGGAAATATGTCAACTATTACCATTATTGTTTGAAATAGAACACAACTCCCATTGCCTTTAAATTTTGAATTTAGAATAAAACTTTTCAAATAAAAAAAAAACATTTTACAAAGAAATGGTCTAACAGAGAAACATGCCATTTAAATAATAATTATATTTATAATAAAATATCGGTTTCCACAACTTCTAGAAGGATCAACTAAAAATACAAACTAGAATCACCAATTCATCATTTTCTACTTTTACAGCGAAGCTTGGGGCCTATGGGCAGTAGGCCTTTCAAATTTTACCCTTATTTTTCATTTTCTATGCCTTTAACAAAGTCTCTACCTTTTGATTTTTTCTTATAATCTCAATTTTTTTCCTTCTTGTAATCTTTGGTCAACTTTATTATTCTCTTATCTCTTTTTTATAATTAGTAAACATAATAGATTGTCAACAAAATGGTCATGATTTGACCATAAATGGTTAACAATAATAATTTGTCATAAAAAAAATAATTTTTAAAACTATAAATGGTTTATTACACCATTACAAAATTCAAGCTTAAAACTGATATAAAAGAACCAAAATCGTAATCTTCTTAATTCACAAGGGTACATTTAAGCATTGAAAAAAAAACAAATTTATGTACTAAAATGGAAAAACTTAAAAATAAAAATAATCAATTATTTTAAGTGCATGTGAAAAAAACACCAAACTCATAAAAAAAAATGCATAATCAATGTTTCCCAAAAGAAGTAGATAATCACATTCAAAACACCAAACCCATGCTCTAAAATCGAAAAGCTAATACTGATTTCCATGCTCTAAAATCGAAAAGCTAATACTGATTTCCATTCCAAAACAGATAGGTATTCTGGCTACATGCTAATGACAAAATAAAAACAACCAATTTAATATCTTTAAATAGCAACAAAAACATTATAGTGACCTTAAAAGAGATGACCTAGAATTTCTAAAAGTAGATCACATTGACAATTGAGAAAAATACAAGGAATCACACCTTTTGGAACATCCATAGCCAATGATTTGGAAAATCGACTTGGAATTGATAAGAATGTTTAGGTAAGTTTAATTATACATATGCACACAAGCAATCCCTGTCAATATCAAGGACATTGCCTTTCATTGCAAAGCTTTATTATACCAAAATTATATATAGTTTTGCAAATTTTTCAAAACCCTACCCTGTATTCATGAAGTTTAAAATGAGAAGCAAAATTAGATTTCCTTTAGCTATTATAAGAATTAAAAAAGAGATTGAGTTTGACCCATCATCTCTACTAAACTCTCGAGCCTCAACAAACCCTACTTCAAACACTCAAAAAAAAAAGTTATGGAAAAAGTTTAAATCAACCCTGAATTCCAAACTGCAAATCCATAAAATCTAAAGAGTGAAAAAGAATGAATTGAAACCCTCTTGTTGTGGAAAAATACATGTTTAGGGTTTCCAGCATGAATTGACGAAAATGTGTGTTATATCTAAAATAGATCAAAAAAGCATAAATCTAAATTTAAAAGAAAACAAGAATTGAAACTGAAAAAAGCATTTAACTCTCAATTAAAGAGAAAGTGGGAATTTGTCTCTATCTGTAACGGATGGATGTCTTCAGAGACTGAGGTAGATTCCATAATCTATATAGTTGTTGAAGGGAGATACTTGATAATGTTAGACAACTGAGAGGGGGGGGGGGGGGGTGAATAGGTTTTTCCCTTTATTAAACATTTATGGTTCTTTTAAACTCTTTGTAGAGACACTGAATGATGATCACAATAATGCAGGGAAATAAACAATGGCACTTTCAACATCATTCACATATATGAGAAACACAAAGATAGAT
>JZKD02S0845061.1:0-11664 GCA_000966675.3 Picea glauca | reverse complement strand
CTATATGTGGATGACTTATTCTTAACTGGAGAAGAAAATCTCATCACTGAATGTAAAAGGAGACTTGCCTCAGAATTTGAAATGAAAGACCTTGGCCTAATGCATTACTTCTTATGTCTTAAGGTATAGCAGAGTCCAGAGAGGATCTTCTTTAACCGAGGGAAGTACATGGTCAAGATCTTAAAGAGATTCGACATGTTGGAATGCAAACCCATGAATGCACCCATGAAAGCGAAGCTGAAGCTGTTGGTCGATACTTCATCATTTTTTATTGATGCCACACTTTACAAATAGATTATTGGATCACTAATGTACCTGATGAACACCAAACCAAACATTTGTTTTTCCGTGAACACCTTGAGTTAGTTTCTGGTAGAGCCCAGACGTGTTCACCTAGTGGTTGCAAAACATGTGATGAGGTACCTTAAAGGTACAATAGATTATGGTCTCAGTTATGATCGAGATCATAATTTCAGATTGAGTCGATACACTGATTCAGATTGGGTAGGAAGCATTGATGACAGAAAAAACACTTCTGGATGTTGTTTCAGCTTGGGATCAACCATGATCTCATGGCAGAGTAGGAAGCAATCCAATATTTCTCTCAGCACAGTGGAAGCAGAGTACATTGCTGCATGTTCTGCTAGTTGCGAAGATATATGGCTTCATAAGTTACTGACCGCTCTATTTGACCTAGAGATGGAAGCAACCACGATCCTATGTGACAGCCAAAGCTACATAAAGATGACAGAGAATCCTGTATTTCATGATAGGTCGAAGCACATAGAGATTCATTGTCATTACTTTCGTGACATGGTGCAGAGATGAGCCTTGAAGCTCCTGTATGTTAGCACGGATGAACAGGTTGCTGATGTGTTGACCAAACCTCTATCTCATGTAAAGTTTGAACACTTTCGAGATAAGCTTGGTAAAGTCCGAAAGGACCCTCCCTGAAAGGGAGAGTATATATGATTCCTTGCTTTTGACCTTGCTATTAGACGTAAAGAAAGATGATGTGTTTTCCTTGCTTCTGACCTCACTGTTAGACGTAAAGCAAGATGATTCCTTGCTTCTGACCTCGCTGTTAGACATAAAGCAAGATGATGTGTGTTCCTTGCTTATGACCTCACTGTTAGATGTAAACAAAGATGATTCCTTGCTTCTGAACTCGTTGTTAGACGTAAAACGAGATGATGTGTGTTCCTTGCTTCTGACCTCACTGTTAGACATAAAGCAAGATGATTCCTTTCTTATGACCTCACTATTATACGTAAATCAAGATGATGTGTGTTCCTTGCTTCTAACCTCACTGTTAGATGTAAAGCAAGATGATCCCTTGCTTCTGACCTCACTGTTAGATGTAAAGCAAGAAGATGATGTGTTCCTTGCTTCTGACCTAGTTGTTAAACGTAAAGCAAGATGATGTGTTCCTTTCTTCTGACCCAGTTGTTAGACGTAAATCAAGATGATGCATACCTTGCTTCTGACCTAGTTGTTATACGTAAAGCAAGATGTGACTTGCACTGCGCTACCAGCTTAATAGCGATGACATAGAGCTAGTCTAGTATTGTGATGGGCCAGCCTAGTGTTGTGATGAGGTATCATTTTTTATACTGATACATATTGATGAAGATGATGATGGCATTCTTTCGAGAATGATGATCCTACATCGAGGAGTGGTTTAAAAAAGTTATCGACAAACTTACCGATGAAGGGAAAAGGACGGTTGAGATGGTTCATGTAACCGTTGAGGAAATCCATAAAAGGACATAAATGAGAAAGTGACAAATCATGATAAACCATCATAGTAAGTTCACACTGATCACATCTTTCTGTCTTTGTCAAGCTCTTCATCCAATTACTCCACCTCTTTAAATAGAAAGGTTTAACCGAAGACTGATAGTTTCCTTTTTCTTCTTACCAGGGCTTGTTTCCTTCCACCTCCCACTTTCTTCTTTCTAAAAACTTCATTCTTATACATATTTTATTTATGGTCCGTGGGAGCCCCAATCCCAATCATTATGACAAACACATTTTAATTTCAGAGAACATGTATTGAACTATATATTTTTTAGAAATTCCAAGAGAGATATTTTGGGAACAATCTCGATTGTGATTTGTAAACCAGAGTTTTATGAATATAAAGTATTTGAGGTTGATCTATCGTTATCTCCATTTGAGCTGCCCATGTACTACTATGTCAAATTTCTCTTATGCATGTAGATCATTTTAGTTTAGTTTTTATGTGATCATAAATCTTTATCCCTACTATGATGGATGCGAGGAAGTTTTGTTTATTATCTTTAAATGTATGAATGTGTGTGTTTCCTAGTCCATTCTTAGGAACTCTCTTTTTAAAACAAAAATAAAAATATTTTTCTTTTTCTTTTATATCTATTTTACTTTCCTTTGACGAACTTCTTTAAAAGTGCCACATTTTACAAATCTTGGACAAAGGAGTACCACCTCTATAAAAACGCAAGAGGATTTGCATCCTAGTGAAGTTTTCATTTCGGTCCTAACAGATTCAAGAGTCAACAAAGTATTTTCTCTAGAATTTAGAGCAAGTTTGGGGAAGTGACTTAGTGGATGGAATAGGGCTCTGCCATGCAAACAACATAAGTTCAAACCCCATTGTTGGGTGTAAAATCCCTTGTGTGTGTGATGGAGGGTGTTGAATAAAACTAAGGTCCTATGAGGATTCCAACTAAGGTATTTCTTTGACCTTGAGATTGGCTCTAAGTTTCAATCTTCAAAACTATCCTTTGTTGTTTTAGGAGAACAAACAGTTTAGTAACTTTCTGCCCATATTTTTTGTAGGTTGTGTTCTTTGAGGTGCCCTTGAAAGTGTTTTCGAACCGGTGTTTATCACATGCAATAAATATCAAAACAAGTAACACTTCCTCTAGATATTAACAACACAAGTAAGTTGATCTACATTCTAAGCATGCATGAAATGAACACATGTATTTTTGGTCAACATGACCCTGGATAAACCCCCCCAGGGAAAACTAGTTTGGAATGGAAGTATATATAAGTGGTGTCTAAAGAATGATATACAACAAGAAATACAATATGATGGAACCTGTATGCAAAGAAATCTCCTCTCAAGACTTTCCAAAGGAACCAGGAAGAAATGCGCCCATGACTAGTGTGCATCTTCCTCTTATTGTCAAATCCACTGAAGTGAAGCACCCTTGACCTTGGATGCTCTGAAGAAGAATACCTTGCAAAAAAATGTTCTCTTGTGTGCTACCTCTCCACTGAAACAAACATATCTAAATTCCTCCAATTGTAGCTCCTCCCTGCTAGTTGTGCACCCTCCTCCTATGATGTGCCCTCCTCCAAGAAAATGTGATCACCACTAAATAATAGGATCCCTAGCTCCCATAGCTCCTCCATGAATAGAAGCACCCAATATTCCCTCTTCCTATTCCTCAAACCTCATGCTCATGCTCCTCCTAAATCTCTCCAAGTTAACATAAGAGTGAATGAGACTCCTTAGGCCTCTTGCACCCTTCTTGAGAAAATCATAAGGAAAACTAAAATTGAATGGATAGGATCATCCCAAGCCATTCCTAATCAATGGTTGAGATCATCACACAATAATCTCAACTCAAAAAACACTTTGGGTTAAGTTCCCTTAGTTTACTTTATGTCCCTCAATTCACCCACAAAGTGAATTAATAGTCACTTTATGTTAAAATGACCAAATTTGACTTTTGAATTAAATCTCCTATGTCAAAGTGAAATTAGACATAAGGTACAAATTAAAAAAGTACCAACATATCCCTCTTGTGGTTAGAGGCTCGAAACCATAAGGGAACCACTTCCCAAGGTACATCAAAAATCAACACTCCCTCTTACCGAGGAAAGCGTTTCTCACCAATCAATCTTGTCCCAGTTATGGACTTCCTTGCCTCCAGGCAAGGCCTAGGTGTGTATGGATGTACCCTCTGACTCTAATCTGCTCAACCTTTCCTGACACTAATCCACTCAAATTTCCCTGAAACTGATCTGCCGACCTCCCTAATATCTAGATGTAATTCCATCTCCACCTACCTAAGATCACCTAGATCTTGACATCTCACCAAAGATCTCTCCCTTAATATCTCACCAAATATCTCTCCCTCAACATCTCACCAAAGGTCTTTAGGTTTTGACATATCACCAATATCCTCTCCTTGGTCTCTCACCAAGGTCCTATACTCATGGCATACAATATGAGTCACATCTCTTAGTATTTCACCAAGAGTCTCTAGGTCTTGGCATCTCACCAAGATCCTCAACCTTGATCTCTCACCAAGGATTTCTACCTCCTGGCATATCGCCAAAATTCACTACTCTTGGCATCTACCCAAGAGTCTCTCTCTTGGAACCTCACCAAGAGTCTCTCCCTCTT
The DNA here is from genome assembly GCA_000966675.3 of Picea glauca. Taxonomy (NCBI): domain Eukaryota; kingdom Viridiplantae; phylum Streptophyta; class Pinopsida; order Pinales; family Pinaceae; genus Picea; species Picea glauca. Next base: position 7,262 of record JZKD02S0845061.1, on the reverse strand, counting down.
AGTATCTCACCAAGAGTATCTGGATCTCGACATCTCACCAAGAGTCTCTCCCTCTTGGTATCTCACCAAGAGTATATGGATCTCGACATCTCACCAAGATCCTCAGCATGGCCTCTCACCAAGTGACTTCCACCTGAAGTGTATCCTAAAGTTGATCTACTTGTCTCTATATCCAAGTGAGGCTCAAGCCTCTATGATTCCCTCCTCCTCACCATCATCAATCTTTGATTCTCTGAAGTCCATGCAACAACCCTCTGTCTCAGGAACTCTAAAACTGAAGTTGTCCCAGGTCGACCAGTCACCTCTGAAGATGGTGTCCTAGAAAATTGAGTCTGAGCTCCCTTTGAATCAATACTCTAAGTCAAAAGTTCCTCCTCAACTCCGTCTCCCCACCTAACGTTAGATGGTGTATTAGCTGACAAAGAATTGATGAATGCACACTCCCCCGCAAATTGTGCATTTAAATCCTCCTCCTCGATTATCGTTGCCATACCACCTTGTTGCCTCTTCTTCTTCCTCTCGGGACACTATCTAGCATAGTGCCACATCTCACCACAAGAAAATAATCTCTCTTTGTTTATTTCCTTCTTCTTCCCACTACCACTCTCTTGTGGTTGGATCCCTCCGTTAGGACCCTGTCTCGCACCCTCTCTAATATTCTTCTTGCCCTTTGTACAAAGAGAAATATCCTCATCCCCCTCAGGTGTATGTTGTTGTCCTGAAGACCGAAAGTTGCACCTCAACCCCTCCTGTATGAAATCGTGCCAAAGTCTCTCCCAAGTAGGCATGACCTCCCAGAAATGATACCTAGTATGAATGAACCCCAAGGTTTGGAAAAGTTGTTCCAAGTTGTCCTCACCAAAAATTTTGGATCCACAATCTCTCTGAACACTGCTAACTCATCTCTAATATGAGCGAATCTTCCTAGGTATGATGTGAATGTCTCTAAATCGAGCATATGAATGCTCTTGAGCTTCTCCTATAGAACCATCTTTCGATTCTGGTTGGGAATCTGGTAAAGCTTGCACAAGGATGCCCACATCTCAAATGCATAGTATTTACCAGTCAGATGGGGAATGATGTGGTCGCTCACCACATCACAAATAGTCCTATTCTCCTTGATGTTATTCTTCCTGAAGTCTGCATCCAACAATGGTGATGGAGCGGGTGCAAGAGGAATCACCACGGGCTCTTGAACTATATCCCATAGTTCAAGGTCCTCTAAGAGGAAAGTGATCCCGGTATTCCAAGGAGACTAGTTTCTAGCTCCGTCTAGCCTATCCTCTGGTCGCATCTGGGACACCAACATGGTTGTCCACTAAAAATCACACTGATGCGAAAATTGAAAAAGAACTCAACCTCACCACTTGACAAACAATAAGAAGTAAGGTTGTTTAAACATGTTCACAAAAATAGCCTCCAACTATCCAACAAATTTTCTCACAAGTTGTCCACTAACTCTAACAACAAGTTGTCCAAAATTTGCCAACAAGTTGTCACAAAACTGGCCACAAGATGCTCTAGAAATCAACAAAGCTTCGCCAACAAGGCTCTAATACCCTGAAGAAAATTGAGATCCTATGAGGCTGCCAACTAAGGTCTATCTTTGACCTTGAGATTGGCTCTAAGTTTCAATATTCAAAACTATCCTTTGTTATTTTAGGACAAAAAACAGTTTAGTAACTTTCTACCCNAAACACTTCTGGATGTTGTTTCAGCTTGGGATCAACCATGATCTCATGGCAGAGTAGGAAGCAATCCAATATTTCTCTCAGCACAGTGGAAGCAGAGTACATTGCTGCATGTTCTACTAGTTGCGAAGCTATATGGCTTCATAAGTTACTGACCGCTCTATTTGACCTAGAGATGGAAGCAACCACGATCCTATGTGACAACCAAAGCTACATAAAGATGACAGAGAATCCTGTATTTCATGATAGGTCGAAGCACATAGAGATTCACTGTCATTACTTTCGTGACATGGTGCAGAGATGAGCCTTGAAGCTCCTGTATGTTAGCACGGATGAACAGGTTGCTGATGTGTTGACCAAACCTCTATCTCGTGTAAAGTTTGAACACTTTCGAGATAAGCTTGGTAAAGTCCGAAAGGACCCTCCCTGAAAGGGGGAGTATATATGATTCCTTGATTTTGACCTTGCTATTAGACGTAAAGAAAGATGATGTGTGTTCCTTGCTTCTGACCTCACTGTTAGACGTAAAGTAAGATGATTCCTTGCTTCTGACCTCGCTGTTAGACATAAAGCAAGATGATGTGTGTTCCTTGCTTCTGACCTCACTGTTAGATGTAAACAAAGATGATTCCTTGCTTCTGAACTCATTGCTAGACGTAAAATGAGATGATGTGTGTTCCTTGCTTCTGACCTCACTGTTAGACATAAAGCAAGATGATTCCTTGCTTATGACCTCACTGTTAGACATAAAGCAAGATGATGTGTGTTCCTTGCTTCTAACCTCACTGTTAGATGTAAAGCAAGATGATCCCTTGCTTCTGACCTCACTGTTAGACGTAAAGCAAGAAGATGATGTGTTCCTTGCTTCTGACCTAGTTGTTAAACGTAAAGCAAGATGATGTGTTCCTTTCTTCTGACCCAGTTGTTAGATGTAAATCAAGATGATGCATACCTTGCTTCTGACCTAGTTGTTATACGTAAAGCAAGATGTGACTTGCACTGCGCTACCAGCTTAATAGCGATGACATAGAGCTAGTCTAGTACTGTGATGGGCCAACCTAGTGTTGTGATGAGGTATCATTTTTTATACTGATACATATTGATGAAGATGATGATGACATTCTTTCGAGAATGACGATCCTACATCGAGGAGTGGTTTAAAAAAGTTATCGACAAACTTACCGATGAAGGGAAAAGGACGGTTGAGATGGTTCATGTAACCGTTGAGGAAATCCATAAAAGGACATAAATGAGAAAGTGACAAATCATGATAAACCATCATAGTAAGTTCACACTGATCACATCTTTCTGTCTTTGTCAAGCTCTTCATCCAATTACTCCACCTCTTTAAATAGAAAGGTTTAACCGAAGACTGATAGTTTCCTTTTTCTTCTTACCAGGGCTTGTTTCCTTCCACCTCCCACTTTCTTCTTTCTAAAAACTTCATTCTTATACATATTTTATTTATGGTCCGTGGGAGCCCCAATCCCAATCATTATGACAAACACATTTTAATTTCAGAGAACATGTATTGAACTATATATTTTTTAGAAATTCCAAGAGAGATATTTTGGGAACAATCTCGATTGTGATTTGTAAACCAGAGTTTTATGAATATAAAGTATTTGAGGTTGATCTATCGTTATCTCCATTTGAGCTGCCCATGTACTACTATGTCAAATTTCTCTTATGCATGTAGATCATTTTAGTTTAGTTTTTATGTGATCATAAATCTTTATCCCTACTATGATGGATGCGAGGAAGTTTTGTTTATTATCTTTAAATGTATGAATGTGTGTGTTTCCTAGTCCATTCTTAGGAACTCTCTTTTTAAAACAAAAATAAAAATATTTTTCTTTTTCTTTTATATCTATTTTACTTTCCTTTGACGAACTTCTTTAAAAGTGCCACATTTTACAAATCTTGGACAAAGGAGTACCACCTCTATAAAAACGCAAGAGGATTTGCATCCTAGTGAAGTTTTCATTTCGGTCCTAACAGATTCAAGAGTCAACAAAGTATTTTCTCTAGAATTTAGAGCAAGTTTGGGGAAGTGACTTAGTGGATGGAATAGGGCTCTGCCATGCAAACAACATAAGTTCAAACCCCATTGTTGGGTGTAAAATCCCTTGTGTGTGTGATGGAGGGTGTTGAATAAAACTAAGGTCCTATGAGGATTCCAACTAAGGTATTTCTTTGACCTTGAGATTGGCTCTAAGTTTCAATCTTCAAAACTATCCTTTGTTGTTTTAGGAGAACAAACAGTTTAGTAACTTTCTGCCCATATTTTTTGTAGGTTGTGTTCTTTGAGGTGCCCTTGAAAGTGTTTTCGAACCGGTGTTTATCACATGCAATAAATATCAAAACAAGTAACACTTCCTCTAGATATTAACAACACAAGTAAGTTGATCTACATTCTAAGCATGCATGAAATGAACACATGTATTTTTGGTCAACATGACCCTGGATAAACCCCCCCAGGGAAAACTAGTTTGGAATGGAAGTATATATAAGTGGTGTCTAAAGAATGATATACAACAAGAAATACAATATGATGGAACCTGTATGCAAAGAAATCTCCTCTCAAGACTTTCCAAAGGAACCAGGAAGAAATGCGCCCATGACTAGTGTGCATCTTCCTCTTATTGTCAAATCCACTGAAGTGAAGCACCCTTGACCTTGGATGCTCTGAAGAAGAATACCTTGCAAAAAAATGTTCTCTTGTGTGCTACCTCTCCACTGAAACAAACATATCTAAATTCCTCCAATTGTAGCTCCTCCCTGCTAGTTGTGCACCCTCCTCCTATGATGTGCCCTCCTCCAAGAAAATGTGATCACCACTAAATAATAGGATCCCTAGCTCCCATAGCTCCTCCATGAATAGAAGCACCCAATATTCCCTCTTCCTATTCCTCAAACCTCATGCTCATGCTCCTCCTAAATCTCTCCAAGTTAACATAAGAGTGAATGAGACTCCTTAGGCCTCTTGCACCCTTCTTGAGAAAATCATAAGGAAAACTAAAATTGAATGGATAGGATCATCCCAAGCCATTCCTAATCAATGGTTGAGATCATCACACAATAATCTCAACTCAAAAAACACTTTGGGTTAAGTTCCCTTAGTTTACTTTATGTCCCTCAATTCACCCACAAAGTGAATTAATAGTCACTTTATGTTAAAATGACCAAATTTGACTTTTGAATTAAATCTCCTATGTCAAAGTGAAATTAGACATAAGGTACAAATTAAAAAAGTACCAACATATCCCTCTTGTGGTTAGAGGCTCGAAACCATAAGGGAACCACTTCCCAAGGTACATCAAAAATCAACACTCCCTCTTACCGAGGAAAGCGTTTCTCACCAATCAATCTTGTCCCAGTTATGGACTTCCTTGCCTCCAGGCAAGGCCTAGGTGTGTATGGATGTACCCTCTGACTCTAATCTGCTCAACCTTTCCTGACACTAATCCACTCAAATTTCCCTGAAACTGATCTGCCGACCTCCCTAATATCTAGATGTAATTCCATCTCCACCTACCTAAGATCACCTAGATCTTGACATCTCACCAAAGATCTCTCCCTTAATATCTCACCAAATATCTCTCCCTCAACATCTCACCAAAGGTCTTTAGGTTTTGACATATCACCAATATCCTCTCCTTGGTCTCTCACCAAGGTCCTATACTCATGGCATACAATATGAGTCACATCTCTTAGTATTTCACCAAGAGTCTCTAGGTCTTGGCATCTCACCAAGATCCTCAACCTTGATCTCTCACCAAGGATTTCTACCTCCTGGCATATCGCCAAAATTCACTACTCTTGGCATCTACCCAAGAGTCTCTCTCTTGGAACCTCACCAAGAGTCTCTCCCTCTTAGTATCTCACCAAGAGTATCTGGATCTCGACATCTCACCAAGAGTCTCTCCCTCTTGGTATCTCACCAAGAGTATATGGATCTCGACATCTCACCAAGATCCTCAGCATGGCCTCTCACCAAGTGACTTCCACCTGAAGTGTATCCTAAAGTTGATCTACTTGTCTCTATATCCAAGTGAGGCTCAAGCCTCTATGATTCCCTCCTCCTCACCATCATCAATCTTTGATTCTCTGAAGTCCATGCAACAACCCTCTGTCTCAGGAACTCTAAAACTGAAGTTGTCCCAGGTCGACCAGTCACCTCTGAAGATGGTGTCCTAGAAAATTGAGTCTGAGCTCCCTTTGAATCAATACTCTAAGTCAAAAGTTCCTCCTCAACTCCGTCTCCCCACCTAACGTTAGATGGTGTATTAGCTGACAAAGAATTGATGAATGCACACTCCCCCGCAAATTGTGCATTTAAATCCTCCTCCTCGATTATCGTTGCCATACCACCTTGTTGCCTCTTCTTCTTCCTCTCGGGACACTATCTAGCATAGTGCCACATCTCACCACAAGAAAATAATCTCTCTTTGTTTATTTCCTTCTTCTTCCCACTACCACTCTCTTGTGGTTGGATCCCTCCGTTAGGACCCTGTCTCGCACCCTCTCTAATATTCTTCTTGCCCTTTGTACAAAGAGAAATATCCTCATCCCCCTCAGGTGTATGTTGTTGTCCTGAAGACCGAAAGTTGCACCTCAACCCCTCCTGTATGAAATCGTGCCAAAGTCTCTCCCAAGTAGGCATGACCTCCCAGAAATGATACCTAGTATGAATGAACCCCAAGGTTTGGAAAAGTTGTTCCAAGTTGTCCTCACCAAAAATTTTGGATCCACAATCTCTCTGAACACTGCTAACTCATCTCTAATATGAGCGAATCTTCCTAGGTATGATGTGAATGTCTCTAAATCGAGCATATGAATGCTCTTGAGCTTCTCCTATAGAACCATCTTTCGATTCTGGTTGGGAATCTGGTAAAGCTTGCACAAGGATGCCCACATCTCAAATGCATAGTATTTACCAGTCAGATGGGGAATGATGTGGTCGCTCACCACATCACAAATAGTCCTATTCTCCTTGATGTTATTCTTCCTGAAGTCTGCATCCAACAATGGTGATGGAGCGGGTGCAAGAGGAATCACCACGGGCTCTTGAACTATATCCCATAGTTCAAGGTCCTCTAAGAGGAAAGTGATCCCGGTATTCCAAGGAGACTAGTTTCTAGCTCCGTCTAGCCTATCCTCTGGTCGCATCTGGGACACCAACATGGTTGTCCACTAAAAATCACACTGATGCGAAAATTGAAAAAGAACTCAACCTCACCACTTGACAAACAATAAGAAGTAAGGTTGTTTAAACATGTTCACAAAAATAGCCTCCAACTATCCAACAAATTTTCTCACAAGTTGTCCACTAACTCTAACAACAAGTTGTCCAAAATTTGCCAACAAGTTGTCACAAAACTGGCCACAAGATGCTCTAGAAATCAACAAAGCTTCGCCAACAAGGCTCTAATACCCTGAAGAAAATTGAGATCCTATGAGGCTGCCAACTAAGGTCTATCTTTGACCTTGAGATTGGCTCTAAGTTTCAATATTCAAAACTATCCTTTGTTATTTTAGGACAAAAAACAGTTTAGTAACTTTCTACCC
>JZKD02S0845039.1:0-14315 GCA_000966675.3 Picea glauca | reverse complement strand
CACACACACACACAAAATTAGGACTGGGAAATATTATATTAAAAATGGCCATAAATGACTATAAAAATATAGAGATATCTCTCATGCTATTTCATACAAGATCGCACTTTCAACTACTACAAACAAAAATTTGCATAGTCTATTTGTTGCTACAAGAGTACTAAAAGTGTAGGTATATTGTCTATAAAAGATACTCATAAAACACATGACTTTAAAAAACATACTTTAAAAAAGAACTTGTTTATTGTTTGCATTTTCCATATTATATAGTTGATCCACTTCCATTGGCTCCTTAGATTGTTGACCAATTTCCTCCTCTTTAGTTTCCCCCTTTGAATGGTTGGAGACATGCTAGTTTGAAGCCTCTAATTGTGGTTCCTTGCGTAGATTTATGACTAAGTTCTTCAACATACAACACTCTGCCTCGAGCTTGATATTTTTGTGCCTTTGCTCCTCCAAGATATTCATAATATTTACATTATGTGCTTGAGATTGTTTCTCATTTTCATGAATGATGACTGAAAAAGACCTGAGGGATATGACATTGTTCTATAGAGTTTCCTCATAACTTTGCAAGATCCTACGAATTTCAATGAGGTCTCTAAGGTCCACATAAAACATATGCAAAGTTAAAAATGCTAGACTCAGAGAATGTCTTCCCAGGCTAAAAGGAACCAATGTAACCAAATAGGGTCTGTTAAGTATGCAAACTGAATCCACAATTAAAGTGTACATCCAAAATGAGGAATCTATGTCCTAGGGTGCATCGAAGTGCCCACTAACAAGAAGATGAAAATCAAATAGAGACCGGCACCAAAGACTCAGAATTACATGCCAAATGAAATTGAAAGGAAATCCCTAAAGACGACCACTAAGAAGCCAAGCCTTGAGGCTTGATAGACTAACAAAACCATAGAATATATTGTTGAACTAGACGAAGGGCCTGGGAATTGTTTTCCTAAGCTCCAACCCACTAGAAATTTCACTAGAACCGAAACCCAGATGCATAAACCAACAACAAACATACAAGCCATAAAGAGTCTTAGAAAATATCTCTTGTCTACTAAACCATGGAAATGAATGCCAAGGAGACCAAATTCTTACCAATTCAAGATTTGTGCCTTGAATTCAGTCAACCATGAAACCTGTGCCCGCTTGAGTTGCAGTTTCAAATCCCACTAGAAGGAATAACCACATAAAGTGACACCAACCAAGAAAACCACAAATGGACCGCATTCTCAACCAACGAAAGTCTAAAATAATGCCATCTCTCATGCTGAAAATAAATGCCAAGGGTATAACATGTCGAGTTACGATTAATATTTGCATACCAAGCCTCATAACCTTTATCCATAGGAACAAAACTAGTTTCTTTATTTCCTTTGGAAACAAAAATATCCCTCCTACCTCTACCACCCCAAAATATTTATATATATTAAAAATAATAACATCAATATCAATATAAAAGTAATTATTATCATTAACAAACTTAACAAATAAACATCTTCACTCAAAAAAAATATTGAACCCATCCCACTATAATATAAAAAATTAAACCTAACACCTCTTCCAAGCAAGGGTAATGACTTTTTCCAATTTACCTCATAATGCACAATCACTTCATAATCACTTCACTAGCTAATTGTTGAATAAAATATTGAACCAACATAAAATATCCTTGATGGAACATCTCATGTCAAATGGACACACAACCATGTTGGGTCATCATTTTATATAATTACATAGCATTGTACATGGAATAGTTTAATATAAGGTAAGGATTGCTACTTACATAAGTGGATTTAATACGAAGGTGGATAACTATGTAATAACTTCATTGGATTTTTAAAAAGCATAATTAGAATTGAGTTACAATAAATGTAAAAATGGCTTACATTAAATAAATGTTGTTGATCTCATAAAAAAAATTAAATAAATGTTGTTGATCTCATTAAAAAAAAAAAAATAGACATTCATGATATACAATTTGAGCGAGTCAATTTTATCGTAGTTGTAAAATATAAAATATAAAATTATAATTAAAAAAATTAATTAATTATCCGTTGAGATATGGTATGTGATTTAATAGTTGAAAAAGGACATCATCATATAAACAACTTAAATTCAAACTTTAGTAGAAATAAAGTCATTTTATATTTTATATATTTAATTTTTTTTAAATTAGTTTTACTCTATGTGCACAAAACCCGATAACACAAACATGGGTGTACTTATTTAGCTTCCCATACCCCCATTTTGTCTTCCCTATAGTCGAACTTAGGGATCGTGCTTTTTTATTTTATATTAATGAACATGTGTGCACGATGATATTTATGATGCATAAACAAACAATTCCATATTTTTCTAACCCCATGGTCGGTTTACTAGACAACAACATTTAGCATAGGGGTGGAGATTAAACCCGAGGTCACATGGCAAAGGTGGAAAAACATGATGGGTGACACCATGTGCTATTGTGCCGATGTTGATTTTTCAACTAACTATTCCCATTTCAGTTCAATAACGGATATCTAAGAAACTACTACGGTCTGGATTAGTTAAGGTTTGTGGATGAGAGGGCCTGCCCATGGTCGCCGGTTCGAATCGTGTGGGGTCGTATCGCTTCTATATACAACGCTGCTCGTGCCCCATAATAAAGGTGTTCCTGTACGATATCCAGGGAACCCACTGGGACCTTCTTCAACGAGAGACTTTAGGGTCACCACATTGTCAGAGGCTAGCTTGGCCAACCCATAAATTGGGTTAAAGAAATAACAAGAAATACCAGTATGGGGATCTTGCCATGTGATACACTGCCTTTACATGTAAATGCTATCTTTTTGCTCCTCCTTTTTAGGGGATTTAGGACCAGCATAGGATCTTGTTGTTTAAGAATAGCGTGTGCAAAAGGGGAGTATTGACGTGGAATATAGAAATATTTTATGTAACGAAATTTAACTTAATTGACAACGTTAAGATTTGTAAATGATTTTTTATTTCTTGATAGAATTAAATTAAATTAATATTTTTTTTATCTTTATCAAAATATTTTTTGCTTGGATTTTTTTGATAAAGACGGTGGTCTTTTTGTTAATATAAATAACATATGTTTTATTCTATTTGTCTAATGTGTCTAATGTCTTTTGGAATTATGTTAGCAAATTTTTATGAGATTTTGATTTGTTTTGAGTGATTTATTGTTGGTATTGTTGAGTTTGTGTGTTTTAAGGATTTTTGATATTTTTGAATTGATTTGTGGTAAAAAGAATTTATCATTTTAATTGATTTTTGAGTGTTTTGGATATAATTTAAGTTGTTGGATTTTGGTCACATTCTTAAGAAAAGATATAAAACATTGGTTAATTATTCATGCTTGCTTGATTCCCCTTTTCATGTGTGGGATGTGTTGTTTGCTCAACTCACTTCTTCCTATGCTAGATGTGTAGTGTGTGTGTGAGAATATTAATAAAAAATAATCTAAGTAATAAACAATTGAATACTTCATAATAAGCTAAATAATCTAAGTAATAAACAATTGAATACTTCATAATAAGCTTTTTTGAATAATTTCTGACTTTAAAATATCCTCACGTGTTGTGTACCATCTCACATTAGTTATGAGGTTTGGTTGTGTACCATCTCACATTATTTATGAGATTTGGGTACTCTCTACTGCACATAAGTCCTTATACTATGACCTTTATGTCAATAGGGATTTCCACAAAGGTATTGATCACCCTCCTAACATACCATTTTATTTTATCGATTGTAGAATGAATATGAGTGTGCTTGCTTGACTCCCCACTCTCTTTATAGGATGAGTTATATAAACATGTGTATGAATAGTAATTAATAATAAATAACCAAATATATTGTGCTTGACATTTTGAACTCCTTGATAAATCCATTTTAATTAACACAAATTCATTTTAATTAACACAGGATGAATAATAAAAACTAAATTTAAACTTATTTTAAAAATTATCATTTTAATTAATACATAATGAATAATAAAAATTAAATTTCAACTAATGATTAATTAAAAACTAAATTTATACTACTCTGTATTTAATTTTTTTTTATGTTTCTTTTAAGAAACTAAGAGGTCATACATCCTTCTTCCCTTCCCTTACATTTAAGTCAGACCACTATACCAAGGATTAATTTATTTAAAAAATTACATATTATACTCCTTTACATATAAAAATCTTCACAACGAAGTAACAAATTACACCTCGCTCGTATAACTGCATATAATTTCTTCGCTAAGTAAAGAAACATAGCTGTCGATGATGAAAGAAAACCCCACCCAGGGGCCAACCCACTCAAAATACCCCTTTTTTCCTCCTTTTTACGCTGAATATCCAGGTAATATTTTATTTAATTAAAAAATCCCTGTCAACCTTCTCCTACGTCCTTTTCCTCTCCTTTTGCCTATTTTTTCCTTTCCTCCTTTAAAATTAATCGGAGCAGATTTGAACAGAGCAGGCTTGATTATTGTAATATTATTGTCTGAGGCATTCATTATTCCATTCATATCGTTGGCGAATTGCAGTGCCGAGGAGGATTTTCCATTTCCAACTTAAAGCAAAGACGAATATTGGGTTTTCAGCTGCAAAGGCGGATCTATCTATCCATTTTCTGCAATTGGTCCTGTGCACGAGGTATCCATTGCTCAAACACCTCATATTTCTGCATTTTCATGGGATGACCTCAAGAATTTAAGTTTCATGGGACATAATATGAAAAATTTGATCTTGGACATGCTCTTATGATGAATTGATCTAATCATTTTGGTCTCAGATCATTTGAATTTTCATTTTTTCTCTGATTTAACTGCCTGGGTTTGGCTGATCTCCCCAGATTTGGAGGATCCTCTCGTACTGGATCACAATGATACTATAAATACTTTCGTTTGCTTTAACATATCTAGCTTTAGGAATCCATGAATTGTGTTTTGTTATTATGTTAGCCTTACAGTTAAATCTATTTTTAAGCATGCTGGACAATGAACTGATTGGCAGAAAGTTGCTTGTTTGGAATTGTAGGTATGATCCGATGAGTCATAGTAAACATCGAGGCTTTGGGAAGTTCTTCGTTGGATTCCTGTGTTTCGGGCAACTTGTGGCATGAACACATTGTCTATCAAAATTGGCGTTATTTCCATTTCTGGTCATGATCTCTGGTTTATGCCTAGTCTAAAACACATTAGGTTTGGGGGAGGCAGACAGATCTGCGCTCGATACCTTCATCCTTAAAACCTATACTTGTTTTTTTTTCTTGCTTTGACATCGTGTTAAATTACCAAAATTTTGGAAAGATGCCTTCTCACATAACATTTCTTTTCGTTTCATTCTGAGATTTGTGGCGAGTCTGTCAAATTGGACTTGATTGGATCTCAGTTTGGGTGTTATGTCTGCCTCTCTTGGTACAAAACCAGCATATTGACTTTACACTGCCCGAGTTTCTCCTTAAGATCATGGAAGTAAAACCGATCAAGAGTTTAGAAATGCTTCAGGGTCATGACCAAGTAGGGTCGGTCACAACCCTTGGCAATTGGGGTTCAGCTTGATAATCCTTGGACATATTTATGTAGATTCTGCTTTGTCAAGTCATCCATTTACTTCCTTATTTTGGTTTACCAAGATCTTTTGTATACTTCTTTGGATGCCATTGAGGATGCTCATAGAATGTGAGGATGCTTTGGATGCTTATGGTGCATCCCTAGGGATGAAAATCAGCACCTTCAGCACCTTTTCCCGCGTTTTCCACTGGAAGATCTAAAATTTTAGAAGATCGATGGTCAGTTTATGTTCCAATATCAATGGTATGTTCATCTCCACAACTGTGGCAATTGGTCCATAAAATCGTCTTAAATAGTCAATATGATAAAGTGGGTTATAATTATAAGTGCTAATATAACCTTTTTATGCCTCGGGACATCTCTTGTTTCTAGCACAATGCATAATCCCAGTGCTGTTTCCTATGCAATACCACATCATTCCAAACCAACCTAGTAATACTTTTTTCTATTCATTCTATACAAACTGTTTTGTCAGTTTCCTGTCTCATTCCATCTTTAGAACCCAACCAACAGTGAGATCTTTTTGAAAAGCCATCAGAGCATAATCTGATGAGCTTGTGGCTTGTTCATTGTAACAAATAACCAGGTGTAAAAGCTTTACCAATCATGCATATCTATGCAAGATTAAAATATGCCTGCAGTGAACGAAGACCATCTACATTTATGCACAATTTAGGAATTCCCACTTCCTTTTCTTTTGAACATGTTTTGATACGATATACTTCATGCTTGACGATTTGCCACAGGGTATATGGCCCGGATTGGCATCGAACATACTGTGCATGAAGCATGATCCATTAAAGAGATTGTTTATTGCCAACTATTCAATTCATCTGACATTGTTGTGCAACATTTTGAATGTCTCAGAGAAAACAACATTTTGAACATTTGGGAAAGGTTTACATGAAATGTCAACTGCATGGTACATGAACATCCATTATAGACATGAGAGGAAGACAATGGCTTATCTAACCATTCACAAGTCATGATCAAATGAATGATTATAGTATCATTGGTATTGGGTACTTTCACTTTCTGGCCATAAGTTTACATATTATTACATTTTTCTTAATTGGGCTGATCATGTTAGCGAGTGGCACTTCTTCATCGGCTCTTTTGTACCCAATTCTTGTTCTGCTGATGGGCAAATCTTACAGTCAAGGACAGGTGAGGTGATCAATTAGTTGGAGTGATGATGTACTAAAAAAGTTCAAAATATCTGTCGAACTCGGAGTTATCACTTAAAAAAATAAAAATATGGTCATTTCCTATAAATAACAATCAGAAATGTTCAAATATACATCAAACGATTATAATTATACATAATTATATTTTGCCAGGATCTCTGTTTGTAGGGGTCTGTTTATCAGATATCTCCTGGCATAGGGTTTCTAACCTTCTCACCAACGACCCCAAAGCTCTCGAATATCACCTGCAATCCATGTACTAATTCTACATGAAAGATGAAGAATTGAATGGAAGACAAGAACATGAATCACATTTTCTGCTCTCTTCCAGACCACATACCATGCTGAATGTTGATATAACAGCACCAAGGGGATTGATGCCTATCAGCGAATACTAGGCCTGGGTTTATATGAGCCTCATCTAGTTGATACATAGCAGTCCATACATAGCACTGGATAGCCACAACACCGTGGGAAGATATACAGAGGAAAGCGGAAATTTAACCTTATGACCTCGGGAAGCTCTAAGAATCCCATGTTTCCTTTTATTTTTCCTTTGAATCCTATTATATGATATATCTACTCGTAGCAAGCTACACAGTTTCACCCCCTGAGGTTTGTATCCATTTAAGCCGTCCACATCATTTAAGTCACCTATTATCCACATTTTTGTATGTTTTTCCAGTGTGTTATTCCCCTAAACAATGCTCATCGAGAGACAAGTTGAAAGATCTACTTAAACCTATTGAATGCATTTGCCCTCCATTATGTTGATATAATCTCTCAAGAATGGCAATAAGGTGAGATGTTCTCAGCTCTGAGTTACTTCTATAGAAAGAAAGGGATAGTTATATATTAAGGCTGAGGTTTTTCAGCAAGAAAATATCTTGAGGACATTTTTTCTGAAGAATGAAATTCTCATCTTGACAGTTGCCATTTTTCTCGAAAGATTAAATAACACTCTTCTGTGTAGAGCATAACAGATTATTAGCTAACCCATTACACAAGCTGTTGCATGCTAGAAAAGAGCAGTATCGTATTTTATTGGGTTGTGCTTTTAGAAATTGTGATTGAGGTCACCATACTTGATAGAAGCATAGTAGGCAAGGGCAGTACAATGTTTAATTCTTTTTTTAGAGGAATGAAGCGATTGTGGATGCTTTGCTAGGATTTTTTGTTTCTTTTAGCATGGGAGTGTTCTTGAGTTCATTGTATTGTAGAGGATTCACGTTGAGATGTAAATTATGTTTGGTTGGATCTGAAGAACACTGTTGAATAGTTGCTGCTTTTTGTTCAAGGATGTGAAATGGAATATTTCCACAGTCTACCTGGCTCATTGTAAACAAATTTTTGTTGACTGGAAGTGATTTCTTTTTCCTTTTCCTATCTCCTTACCTATTCCCTGAACAACAGAGACTCTGAAATAAAAGGTGCACCAGAATTTTCAAATCAGGCATATCTATCTATTGCTGCAATCAAGTTGGAGAAGAGATGCATTATTTTTTTTTTCTGAACAATAGTATACTGGAAACTGACTATGCTCTAGCATGTAATATGCATATTCCCTTAAGGAGAAATGCACATTGCATATGCAAGCACATCATGCTTGACCTGAATCATAAATATCTGCATGAAAATTCTTTACAGCATTGCACCCTAACTAATATTAGTGTTAATTCTTGTCTGGTTGCCTATTCCACTTGATCATTAAAACAGAGTCATGTATTTATGAAAACATGCATTCACTTGTTTTACCTGATAAAATATGACTAACGCTAATTTGACTTGTGTCATGGGTGCAGGGAATCAGAATAACAAGGTCTTAGTTTTTTGGTGCTGTGCCTTTGAAACAAAGCCAGTTTGAAGTTGCTTGGGTGAGCTGCCATGGCTGTCTCAATGAAAAATGTTGATCCAGCATTTCAAGGTGTTGGTCAGAAAGTGTATCCTTGTATATCTGAACTCCATCCTAAGAGATGATGTGCCTGATTTCTAAAATATACACATTTCTCAGAAGATTTGTCTGATTTCAAAGATTGGATCAAACTTACTTTGGACTATGCTTTTATGCCTTTTTGTCTTTGCCTAGATATTGGTGGGATTCAAAGCTTGTCATGAATAGGATTTGTCTTATGTAACAAGCAGAGGGTGCTTTCCTTGTTTTACCCTTAATAAAATATTGCAGGGGCACAGATATCTGGCGTATTGAAAATTTTCGTCCAGTTCCTATACCAAAATCTGATTATGGTAAATTTTACTGTGGAGATTCATATATAGTTCTGCAGGTAAGCTTTAGATGTTAACAATTATTGCGATACTTATCTTGTCTCTAACATCAAAACTTTTGCCCCTATTTATATGAGTGTATTCAATATGGCATTAAAGGGAGTAATTTGCTGAGCCTCTTCTGGCTATTGCTCAATCTTTCAATCTTTAGAAGAAAGGCTGCTTATTCTTAGAGATCCTGATGCTGGTTCATCATCTTATAGTTTTGTCTCATTTAATGCCTGATTTGGTTAGAACAATTTCTAAATAGTGTAAGATGTTACTGGTATTGTAACAAAGTGGCTTCTTTGTATATGAGCTGAACTTCTACTTATATATCCCAATGCTCATATATTGTTATTGAAAAGAATGGGCCATCAATGATGCATGATTTGATCATCATCTTTTTGATGCATAACATGGAAGTTTTGTCAAGTTCCCTTGGTATATTCTTAGAACTTGTTCCTAAAAGTCGAAGGAATGTGAAAAAATGCCACTTTGCCTTTTTATGCAATGCTCAAGTCATACATAGCCTTCAAGTCACTCAAAATGCAATACATCTGCAGAAGCAATGAATTGAATTTGATTGAGAAGGCTGTAAGTTTTCAAAGTTCCTATTATAGTTTTCATGAGAATTTAGGAATGTGAAAAACCACTGCTTTGCATTTTTACACAATGCACAAGTTGTACATGGTCTTCAAGTCACTCTAAATGCCCTGCATCTGCAGAAACAGGGAATTGAAATTTATTGAGAAGGCGTTAAGTTTTCAAAGTTTCTATTATAGACTTTTTAGGAAAGGGTTAAGGAGTAGAATGTTTTCCCAAACAAACATGTGCTAAACATTTCCTCTTGTTGTAGTGTATGGAAACTTCCTTTTGTAACTCGTCAGTTGATTTTGAATCTCAGAGAAAAAAAATTCTGCCAATTGCGAACTGATTCATATATTGTGGCTTCGCAATTGAAAAAGTGAAATGTCATTGGGATTGTTTTCATGCTTCGTTTCCTGAATTTGTTTGTAATATTTACCTTTGACAGACAACTGCAACAAAGAGTGGGGCTTATCACTATGATATACATTTTTGGCTTGGGAAGGACACCAGCCAGGTATTCATACTTTGGATTTCAAGTTGTTTTAGTATAAATTGCAATCTATTATTTNTGATCATGTTAGCGAGTGGCACTTCTTCATCGGCTCTTTTGTACCCAATTCTTGTTCTGCTGATGGGCAAATCTTACAGTCAAGGACAGGTGAGGTGATCAATTAGTTGGAGTGATGATGTACTAAAAAAGTTCAAAATATCTGTCGAACTCGGAGTTATCACTTAAAAAAATAAAAATATGGTCATTTCCTATAAATAACAATCAGAAATGTTCAAATATACATCAAACGATTATAATTATACATAATTATATTTTGCCAGGATCTCTGTTTGTAGGGGTCTGTTTATCAGATATCTCCTGGCATAGGGTTTCTAACCTTCTCACCAACGACCCCAAAGCTCTCGAATATCACCTGCAATCCATGTACTAATTCTACATGAAAGATGAAGAATTGAATGGAAGACAAGAACATGAATCACATTTTCTGCTCTCTTCCAGACCACATACCATGCTGAATGTTGATATAACAGCACCAAGGGGATTGATGCCTATCAGCGAATACTAGGCCTGGGTTTATATGAGCCTCATCTAGTTGATACATAGCAGTCCATACATAGCACTGGATAGCCACAACACCGTGGGAAGATATACAGAGGAAAGCGGAAATTTAACCTTATGACCTCGGGAAGCTCTAAGAATCCCATGTTTCCTTTTATTTTTCCTTTGAATCCTATTATATGATATATCTACTCGTAGCAAGCTACACAGTTTCACCCCCTGAGGTTTGTATCCATTTAAGCCGTCCACATCATTTAAGTCACCTATTATCCACATTTTTGTATGTTTTTCCAGTGTGTTATTCCCCTAAACAATGCTCATCGAGAGACAAGTTGAAAGATCTACTTAAACCTATTGAATGCATTTGCCCTCCATTATGTTGATATAATCTCTCAAGAATGGCAATAAGGTGAGATGTTCTCAGCTCTGAGTTACTTCTATAGAAAGAAAGGGATAGTTATATATTAAGGCTGAGGTTTTTCAGCAAGAAAATATCTTGAGGACATTTTTTCTGAAGAATGAAATTCTCATCTTGACAGTTGCCATTTTTCTCGAAAGATTAAATAACACTCTTCTGTGTAGAGCATAACAGATTATTAGCTAACCCATTACACAAGCTGTTGCATGCTAGAAAAGAGCAGTATCGTATTTTATTGGGTTGTGCTTTTAGAAATTGTGATTGAGGTCACCATACTTGATAGAAGCATAGTAGGCAAGGGCAGTACAATGTTTAATTCTTTTTTTAGAGGAATGAAGCGATTGTGGATGCTTTGCTAGGATTTTTTGTTTCTTTTAGCATGGGAGTGTTCTTGAGTTCATTGTATTGTAGAGGATTCACGTTGAGATGTAAATTATGTTTGGTTGGATCTGAAGAACACTGTTGAATAGTTGCTGCTTTTTGTTCAAGGATGTGAAATGGAATATTTCCACAGTCTACCTGGCTCATTGTAAACAAATTTTTGTTGACTGGAAGTGATTTCTTTTTCCTTTTCCTATCTCCTTACCTATTCCCTGAACAACAGAGACTCTGAAATAAAAGGTGCACCAGAATTTTCAAATCAGGCATATCTA
Organism: Picea glauca; assembly: GCA_000966675.3. Taxonomy (NCBI): domain Eukaryota; kingdom Viridiplantae; phylum Streptophyta; class Pinopsida; order Pinales; family Pinaceae; genus Picea; species Picea glauca. The sequence goes on along the minus strand of JZKD02S0845039.1, from coordinate 2,551 downwards.
TCTATTGCTGCAATCAAGTTGGAGAAGAGATGCATTATTTTTTTTTTCTGAACAATAGTATACTGGAAACTGACTATGCTCTAGCATGTAATATGCATATTCCCTTAAGGAGAAATGCACATTGCATATGCAAGCACATCATGCTTGACCTGAATCATAAATATCTGCATGAAAATTCTTTACAGCATTGCACCCTAACTAATATTAGTGTTAATTCTTGTCTGGTTGCCTATTCCACTTGATCATTAAAACAGAGTCATGTATTTATGAAAACATGCATTCACTTGTTTTACCTGATAAAATATGACTAACGCTAATTTGACTTGTGTCATGGGTGCAGGGAATCAGAATAACAAGGTCTTAGTTTTTTGGTGCTGTGCCTTTGAAACAAAGCCAGTTTGAAGTTGCTTGGGTGAGCTGCCATGGCTGTCTCAATGAAAAATGTTGATCCAGCATTTCAAGGTGTTGGTCAGAAAGTGTATCCTTGTATATCTGAACTCCATCCTAAGAGATGATGTGCCTGATTTCTAAAATATACACATTTCTCAGAAGATTTGTCTGATTTCAAAGATTGGATCAAACTTACTTTGGACTATGCTTTTATGCCTTTTTGTCTTTGCCTAGATATTGGTGGGATTCAAAGCTTGTCATGAATAGGATTTGTCTTATGTAACAAGCAGAGGGTGCTTTCCTTGTTTTACCCTTAATAAAATATTGCAGGGGCACAGATATCTGGCGTATTGAAAATTTTCGTCCAGTTCCTATACCAAAATCTGATTATGGTAAATTTTACTGTGGAGATTCATATATAGTTCTGCAGGTAAGCTTTAGATGTTAACAATTATTGCGATACTTATCTTGTCTCTAACATCAAAACTTTTGCCCCTATTTATATGAGTGTATTCAATATGGCATTAAAGGGAGTAATTTGCTGAGTCTCTTCTGGCTATTGCTCAATCTTTCAGTCTTTAGAAGAAAGGCTGCTTGTTCTTAGAGATCCTGATGCTGGTTCATCATCTGATAGTTTTGTCTCATTTAATGCCTGATTTGGTTAGAACAATTTCTAAATAGTGTAAGATGTTACTGGTACTGTAACAAAGTGGCTTCTTTGTATATGAGCTGAACTTCTACTCATATATCCCAATGCTCATATATTGTTATTGAAAAGAATGGGCCATCAATGATGCATGATTTGAGCATCATCTTTTTGATGCATAACATGGAAGTTTTGCCAAGTTCCCTTGGTATATTTTTAGAACTTGTTCCTAAAAGTCCAAGGAATGTGAAAAAATGCCACTTTGCCTTTTTATGCAATGCTCAAGTCATACATAGCCTTCAAGTCACTCAAAATGCAATACATCTGCAGAAGCAATGAATTGAAATTGATTGAGAAGGCTGTAAGTTTTCAAAGTTCCTATTATAGTTTTCATGAGAATTTAGGAATGTGAAAAACCACTACTTTGCATTTTTACACAATGCACAAGTTGTACATGGTCTTCAAGTCACTCTAAATGCCCTGCATCTGCAGAAACAGGGTATTGAAATTTTTTGAGAAGGCGTTAAGTTTTCAAAGTTTCTATTATAGACTTTTTAGGAAAGGGTTAAGGAGTAGAATGTTTTCCCAAACAAACATGTGCTAAACATTTCCTCTTGTTGTAGTGTATGGAAACTTCCTTTTGTAACTCGTCAGTTGATTTTGAATCTCAGAGAAAAAAAATTCTGCCAATTGCAAACTGACTCATATATTGTGGCTCCGCAATTGAAAAAGTGAAATGTCATTGGGATTGTTTTCGTGCTTCTTTTCCTGAATTTGTTTGTAATATCTACCTTTGACAGACAACTGCAACAAAGAGCGGGGCTTATCACTATGATATACATTTTTGGCTTGGGAAGGACACCAGCCAGGTATTCATACTTTGGATTTCAAGTTGTTTTAGTATAAATTGCAATCTATTATTTCCTCAGATAACATTTCAGTGAGAATATTTATATTTTTATTAGGATGAAGCTGGGACAGCAGCTATAAAGACAGTTGAGCTTGATGCAGCTCTTGGAGGCCGTGCAGTGCAATACCGTGAATTGCAGGGCCATGAAACTGACAAATTTCTGTCATATTTCAAGCCATGTATTATTCCTTTGGAAGGGGGTGCAGCTTCTGGATTCAGAAAACCTGAGATAACAAAATTTGAGCCACGCCTTTATGTATGCAAAGGCAGGCGTGTTGTAAGAGTGAAACAGGTGAATATCTGAAGTTTGGAAGTCATTAAACTTGGACTCATCTGGTTGAAGGATTTCATTTGAAATTCTTATTTTTATGTAGCTGGCAATTGAGAAGAGAAAACATGAGTTTTTGTTAATTTTATGCAGGTACCTTTTGCACGAACTTCATTGAACCATGATGATGTTTTTGTCCTTGATACTGAGTCCAAGGTGTACCAATTCAATGGGGCATCATCCAACATCCAGGAAAGAGCGAAGTCCTTGGAAGTAGTGCAATATATAAAAGATGAATACCATGAAGGGAAATGTGACATTGCAGTAATTGGTAAGT
>JZKD02S0845006.1:0-14315 GCA_000966675.3 Picea glauca | reverse complement strand
TAATATCAAGATCATATATGGATACATTAAACAGGAAAAGTGGTATAATATGACAAATTGATACTAGATAATAAATAAATTGATAGATCAATTAAAATATTGATACGTAAATGTGGCACCCTTTTTTATTTTTCCTTTTTAAAGGGTGGTTATCATGCAATAAAATATTTCTCATTTCCCCAAATTGTGGGCTTCCAAAAAAAATCATGAATGGAGCAATTTGTAAGCATGTTATACTAAGAAAACATATCCCATTCAATTGATTCAAAGAGTGATTTCAACTGCTCATTCATATCCAAGACCATTTGTAACAACCCAAACATGCATAGTGATCTCAATCTGAATATTGATGTAACCTCCTTTTCCAGTGAGTCGCAATCTTTGCATGTTGGGGAAGAATCCATCCTAGAAGAAAAAAGTAGTAACAATTTGTCAAAGTAAAGGAAGATACCAAGCTTGTGGAGAATCTATAAAAACACATGTTTTATGCCCTATGAAGTGACTTAAACATAAATTTGAGAAAAGTGAACAAAGGACATGTTGATATTATGGTAGTTGCAGGAGGTATTAACTTCTACATGTAACCCTGACGAGACTAGAATATTCTGGGAAGCAAGAGAAACCCTAAAACGTTGGACAATAACCCTAGGAGACAAGTCAGCTCGAGAGAATATTTATTATTGAGTTATTAGCCTCCAGAAGTAGAATTTGATCCAGTTAGGTCACTTGGAGGACTATAAATAAGAGGGCATTAGAGCTCATTTGTCACACTCACTCTCACAAATGCATAAGACCAGTGGTGCACAGGTTTGGAGAGGAGTTGCAGTTGCATCTGCTGCAACTGGCATTTCAGTTTTGGCTTGGACTTTCTCTTTGGTTATGGCTTGGAATTTCTGCCTGGTATGCTAGCTCTGGAGAGAGGTACACTACCTTGGTTGGCTATTGTTTCTAGGGTTTTCTTCCGTAATTATTCTCTCTGTAAAGGTTAAGGTGCTCGGGGGTGGCCTCTATGCCTATGGTTGGGTGACAATATTTCTATATTGTCTATGATGAAACAAGCACACCTATTTTTCTAACAGGTTATGGGCCCACACTATCTTCAAACAATCTAACCACTGAAATATAGATTGGGAGGATTTGCTCAGTTGCAGTTGCAGTCAAATTTTTGTTGCAACAATGAAACCCTAACCCTCTTGTTAAGGAACCTTAAGTGAAGATCTTGACCTAATTCCTGGATATCCTAGTGCGCCCTAGCCTAGTGCACCTACTATTACTCTCAGCAAGCCAAGATGTCAAGTTTGAGTTTTTGGTCAAAGTCAAAGGTTGACCAATTCAAAGAAATCATGACTTACTCGATGAACTCAGAAAACAAGTTAGAATTCGCTTCTAACTTCGGAGCATGGAAGACAAGGATTGACCTCATCCTTTCCAAGAATAAAGTGTTGGATGTTGTAAAAGGAAAGATCATGGAACCACAGTTTGAAGCGGGAAAAGAGAAGGAACCTCATATTGTTGCAGTTGTGGAGAAGTTCAAGGAAAATGAAATCAACATTATGAGTATCATAGTGGAATCTGTAAAATACCACCTGATACCCTACATCTCTCATCTTGACTCATCTAAGAATATGTACAATTCCCTAGCTAACCTCTTCTCAGTCAAAAACATTGGACAAGTAATGAGTTTGAAGAATGAGCTCTGTGACATGAAAATGAATGATGATGATAGCATAACATCATACTTTGTGAGAATCTCTCAGTTAAGAGATCAATTACAAGCTATTGAAGAAATCATTTCAGAAAAAGAAATGGTAAATATAACACTCAATGGAATTCCCAAGACATGGGATGCATTTTCCGCAAGCATGAATACAAGAAATGAGTATCCCACATTTGAAGAACTTTGGACTTGTTGTGCACAAGAAGAATCAAGGATTAACGCAAAAGATAAATCCCAAAAGAAATATGATGATCAAGCCTTCACAACAAAATTCAAGAATTTTAGGAATAAGAGGAAGTTTGTCTTAAAGAAGAAACCAAATCAAGAAAAGGATATGTAAAAAATACAATGCTTCAACTATCGAAAATATGGTCACTATAGGAACCATTGTCATGATTTAAATAAAAGGAAGGAAATAGACGAAGAAACAATTTCCAAAGAAAGGGAACCCTCAAAGAAAGCCAAGCAGGATAAAAACAAACTTCTTCTTCTAGTCAAGGTAACACTATTATTCTATAACATAGTTTATGTACATATCATGCATATCTATTTCTTAGAATAAAATATGGTCAATGAAACAATGCCTATAAAAGAATAACAATATTAGGATTTCTATTACGATGACTACAAGAAGATGAAGTACATTGGCAAAATCCTGAGGAATCTATTATATAAGTAACAACTGCCAAATAAGTTGAAATCAGAATCAAACTTGAAGAGACCCAGAAGGAGTCAAATTAGAAAGAAGTCAGTAATCAAGAGGAAATTAGAATAAGACTTGTGACACTTTGCGAAAGGAAATAAGGATGCAGACGAAAGCATGGACTCTCTTAGATGGAGGAAGATGATTAAAGAATTCCAAAAGAAGAGCATTCATGCATGCATGAAGGGAGGATTAGAGGGGAGCTAATCCTAAATGATATGATCCATTGAAGAATTCTTGAAGATTATGAAATATATGTCCATGTTCCCATTGAAAGTAACAGTTGTGATAAGAAGAACATGTTCAGTTTGACTCTAGAATAAGTCTTCTTCGAAAAGAAGTCTTAAGTATCCTTGTTTGTCCATCTACATCCATGTTCCTATGATGAAAGGAAGAATTTGGAATCTTCGGGAAGGAAGGGCGTGGAATCTATAGAAGACTCCATGGACCCAAAATCTAAAGAGGAACATGAGGAAGAACATGAAGATTCCAAGAAAGAAATAAAAACCAGAACAACTAGTTATTATATCGAGAATCATAAGACTACCAGATTGGTTTGAACCCACTAGAAGAAATCAACCAAAAGAAATGGAAGTTGTGATGAAGAACAGTGTATGTAATAAAATGCGAAAAAGACTTATGAATGGAATCATTGTGAGATACAAAACTAGAGGTTCTTCCGGAAGGAGGGAGAAGACTATGACAACAGCTTGTTCCAGTAAACCAGATATACCTCTTGCAGTATCCATGGATTGAAATTTACATGTAAAATATTGTTATTCCCAATAAAACAAACTGAGAAAGAATCTTATACCAAAAAGAGACCCGTGTATGAAAATGGAAGAAGGACTTGTATGGATTCAAGCAACTTGATGCAGAGTATCTCATATACAGCAGAAGCATGGCGAAAACTCCATATGATAGATAAAGTGCATCATAATGGTTACTCAAAAGTCCAAGATGATGGATTGCAAATCTATGGCTAACTCCCATGATAATAGATCTAAAGAAGTTGAAGCAACTCAAATCCAGTAGACCCGTCTTTGTATTGAAAATTGATTGGATCATTAATGTGTTTGGAGAATACTCAGCCGGATATTTGTGGGACGTTTAAATTATGACATACAGTTTCATGAATTTATCAATTCAGAATGGGAAAGGAGTACAGATTGTTGAATTTTTACTTATTGCTCAAGCACATGTAGTTTATTTTCAATTTAGCATGAACTTGAACCATAAACAATGCAACAACACAATAGTTGCAGTAACCAAGATCATAAGAAGAATAACCATGCACAAGACACAAGAGGTTATCCTAGGAAAACCCTTCTCAGCCAAGGGAAAAAACCAACAACCCTTTACTATATTTCCAAGTGAATAACCTTCACACCATAAACCCTAGCACAAACAAGAGGGTGCTTTATGACCAAGAAAACTAGCGCATAAGAAAAGTGTGCACCAAATTTCATCTCACCAAGTTAAGCGTTGAGTGAATGAGATATGATCCACAATGGGGATGTATCTCTCTAATAAATACATGGCCTAAATCATCAAATAGATGTGTCTATTGGCACAATAGGGATGATGTACACCCCAATAATATAATTAAACTTTTACACTATTAATTATCTTTACACAGTAGGATCGACGTGTACCCTTTACAATACAAATTAGGGTTTCACAATAGTCTTACTCTTTGATAATATAACAAGGGGTCTCACACACATCCTCTAGTACTCTACCACTAGGGACAAGTCCACATGTGCTCAACCACAAGGGACGTCACTCTCAAACAGATCAACTTAACTAAATTCATAGGAGTGGGAACTGGAGAGCCATCTCAAGTCAACTCAACTAACTCCATAGGAGTTCAACACGAGACCATCTCAAGTCATCTCAAATCAGTCTAGAGAAGCACGAAAAGAAGCCAACACAATTCATATATACTCATTCCAACGGAATATGACTCACCTATCACATAGGTGTTCACACAGATCATCTCAACTCAGTCCAGACGAGTATGATCTAGAGAATGTCTCATGAATCTGCAATCATCAACACTCCCTCTCAGCTGGGGAGGAATTATCCACGAGGCCAAGTCTCTCACGGAAGTACTCAAACTTCATCCTGGAAAGTGGTTTGGGGAATACATATGCAACTTTCTCATGTGTAGAAAAGTATTGCACATGTACTTCTTTCATCTGCACCATGTCTCTAATGTAATGGTATTTGATCTTGATGTGTTTCGATTTATCGTGAAACACACAATTCTCTAAGAGCTTCACAAATTTGTGTTTATCGCAATGGATAACGATGGAATCCATCTCATGTTCAAATAAGTCTGCAAGGATCTTTAGAAGCCACACTGCTTCACAGACTGCCACACATAATGCAATGTACTCTACTTTTGCGGTACTCAAAGCCACATAAGTCTATTTCCTGTTGCATCAGGAAACCATGGCAGATCCCAAAGTAAAACAACAACTGGAGGTGCTCTTCTGGTTCACTGTGCTCCATGCTCAATCTGCATCACCATATCTCTGTAATCTCATGTATACACCAGAGGCATATCTCAGTCCATAACCAATTGTGCCTCGTAAATATCTCAACACATGCTTCGTTGATATCCAGTGTGTCTGTCTCGGCTGACTCATAAACTGATTGAGTACACTCACTGCATATCATATATTAGGTCTAGTTTTAACCATATACATCAATGAGCCAAGTAGTTGTTTGTAAAGATGTGGATCAATATCTCATGAATCAGAAGAAGTCTCATTCAGTTTCTTCAGATTCATCACCATCGGTGTAGCCATGGGCTTGTAGTCTGTCATCCCAAATTTCTTCAATACATCAACTGTGTATTTCCCCTTACTCAGGAGAATCTGATCAGTCCTCTACCACACTTCTAGTCCCAATAAGTAGTGCATCATACCAAGGTCCTTCATCTCGAATTTAGAATCCAATGAACACTTTCATTCAACAATAAGTCTTTCCGAACCGGTGAGGAATAAGTCATCAACATATAGGACCAAAATAAGGTACTCGTCACCAACAATATTGTAGTATAGGTTGGGATCAACAACACTCTTGCTGAAGCTCAAACTCATCAAGTATCCATCAATCTTCTCATACCATGCACGAGGTTCTTGCTTTAGTCCATACAGGGATTTCTTCAACATGCACACATGAGACTCCTTCTCATGTATCATGAATCCATGTGGTTGCTCGATGTAAAATTCTTCCTCAATTTCTCCATTGAGAAAGTTTGTCTTCACATCCATCTGATGTAGTCTCCAAACCATGGATGCAGCAAGGGAAATAATCATATGGATGGAAGTGTATTGGGAAATAGGAGAAAATGTATCTTCATAATATATTCCCTCCACATGAGAGAATCTTCTAGCCACAAATATCACTTTGTACTTCTCGACACTTCCATCAACTGCATGTTTGATCTTATAGATCCACTCAGAAGTCACTACAAACTTCTCTTTTGGTCTCGAAACAATATACCACACATAATTCTTCATGATGTACTGATACTATTTGGTCATGGCATCTTTCCAAACCTGTTGACCTGCTACTTCTCCATGACAAGAAGGCTCGGTATCAATGATGTGGCTCATAGCTAAAACGTAGCTCAAAAATCTTGGTGGTATCTTTCTCTCTCAAAATGTACCACGAGGAGATGCATGTCCCTTTTCCTCCTGTAGAGTCAGTCGATACCATGCAGGCCTCTTCTAGCCTACTGTAATGTCTCTGAGAACATCAACTGGAGCTATGGGATCAACTAGATCAATAATTGTCTCCCTTTGAACTATTGAATGGGGAGACGATGTTGTCTCTTATTTCTTCTCATTGTCAATATTCATATGAGATTCTCTGGATCTTCGGAAGGCTATCTCTTCCTTAAATTTGACATCTTTGCTAACCTTGATTTGTCTCTAAATAGGGATGTAGATCTGATATTCCTTCAAAGATTCATTGTACCCCAAAAATGTACCCTTTCTGTCTAAAGGGTCTATCTTTATCATGTTTTCCTTGGGTACATGAATGTATATTGGACACCCAAATATCCTGAAGTGTCCAACCTCAGGATTCACTCCAGTGAAAGCTTCTTCGGGAGTCATGTTCTTCAGAATCTTATGAGGACTCTTGTTCTAAATGTACACATTTTCCATGGATGCCTCTTCCCACAGAATCATAGGTAGATTTTGATCATGTATCATTTCTTTGGTTTCCTCAACAATGGATTTGTTCTTCCTCTATACAACCCCATTCTGTTGAGGGCTATAAGGAACGGTGTACTCCCCCTTGATCCCCGCCTCAATACAAAATTCATTGAAATCCATGGAGGTGTACTCTCCTCCATTATATAATCTCAACACCTTGAGCTTCCTTCCGAACAGGTTCTCAACCTTATCTCTAAACTTTTGAAATCTCGCAAGGACTCCATCATTGGTCTTCAATAAGTAAATCCACGTTTTTTGAGAGTAATCAGCGATGAAGATCACATAATACAAGTATTTTCTCAAGGAAGAAACAGGTATGGGTCCACAAACATATGTATGTATCAAGTCCAATATCCCCTTGGATCTATTGTCACTGCTCGAAAAGGACCCCTTGATATTCTTTCCAAGAGCACAACCTCTGCAAACACCATCATGCTCGATAGTGTCTCTCGAATTCCTGTCACCATATTCCCCAAAGCGGGAAGGGATATATAATGTAAATGAAAAAGTCTCATATTCCATATCTCACTCAAGCTGATAGTATCATGTAACAAGGCCTGAACAGGTCAGAAAGTCAATCTATACAAACAATTTTCTCGAACACCAATCACCCGGGAAGGATCCATGCGTGAGTTCTTGTGCCAGGCAAGAACTTTTCCTTTAGATAAAATAACCTTGTAACCTTTATCTTCTAAGGAAGAAATAGAGACAAGTTTCCTTTTCATCCTAGGTTCATATAGTACCTGACTTAATTAAAGAGGTATGTCAGAATCTAGTTGGAAAGAATAATATCCAACTCCCTTCATGGTATATCTGGCATTACACCAAGTACAACATGCAAATGAGATTCTTTCTCTACAAGTTCTGTAAGATGTTCTCTATATCCAATCATGTGTCTAGAAGCACCACTATCAATCAACCAAATATCACTATCAATAGGAACTGTACCTATGAGTGTTGAAATGAAGAAGAATGCCTCATCCTTTACTTCTTCATCTCTCTGAGGTGGTTCTAAATCAACATCGACAGTGGATGCATGTTGTCTTCATTTCTTCCTGGTAGGACAATTTCTTGCAATGTGTCCATACTTTTCACATCTGAAACATTGAATCCTTGATGGTTATTTTATGTGTTCATGACCTGGACTCTCCTAGAGTTGCTGAAGTTTTCTTGCCATTGAATGATTTGCTGAAAATTATTCTATTTCTTATGCCTCTGCACGCCTCTAGCTATAAGTCTGGTTTCCTCCTGAGTGCATTCTTCCCATAGATGATCAAACTGAGGTAAGTTTTCTCTTCCATTGATGCTTTTAATGAATGGTTCCCAATGGATTGGAAGAGCATTGAGAGTAATCATGATAAGCTCTCTGTCTATTATGGTTTCTCCAATGGCACATAATTGATCTTTGATCTCTAAAATATTCATGAAGAAGGTAGAAATGGTGTCATCTTTCATCATCTTGAGATTTTGAAGTTGGTGTTTCAATGTAAGAGATATGTTAGTGTTGTTTCTCTCAAACATCTTCTTCAATGAATCATACATTAGATAAGATGTATTCAAGGTATAAATGTGAGGTAGTAGATGATCTCTTACTGAGTAGATAATTATCTTCCTAGCTTTGACATCATATGTCTTCCATTCAAACTTTTCTTCATCGGTAGATGTTGCTGGTAGAGTTCCTTATATCAATATCAATAGGTCACTCTCTTATAGAGTGATGCATAATCTTGACTTCCAGGAGCTGAAATTGCTTGATCCATTAAGCCTATCTTCCACCAAAGTTATGTTCCTCGTGGCTTGTAGATTCTTCACAAACCCTAGCTTCAGAAAACCTGATGGCTAGGCTAGGATAGAAACCCTAGGTTTCATTGGAATTACGAATACCAACTAGAAGCCTTGGAGAATCAAAAGAACCCTAGTGAGCTGCAATAATTCCCCAACGACCTTCAAAAACCCTAAAAACTGAAATCTGCAGAAATCCTAGAAACCCTAGGGACGAAAATCCAAAGTTCTTCAATTTTCAATATGAGAGTTACAGGTGTCCCTGAGATGTAGGACATTCGGTGACAGAGTGTGATGTTAAGGCACTCTGTGATGTTAAGTCACTGGTTCGAAACCTACGGGGAAAAAAAATCCAGCCATGTTAAGGGTTGGTGTGGCTCAGGCCCAGTGCGATCCCTGCGTGTTTTTTATGGCTTAGATGCCCTTGAGTCACGGTTTCTCAGCCACAGGCTAGTCTCGCAGGTCACGGACAAAATAGAAAAAAAAAAAAAACATGAGAGTTGCAGGTGATTCGTTGGACTAGGCCGTACCTTCCTATTAATAATTTATACCCAACACTTCAAGAGAAATTGCTAAAACTAGCTTGACAAGGAAAAGGGTAAGGGTTTCTTTTTGCAGTTACAACAAGAAGGTGACAACTAGCTTGAAAGTTGTTGGAGTAGCTTGTGCAATGGCTCTTTTAGGAACATTTCTTTGATACCATGTTTATTTTTTAATGATTTCTCAAGCACATGTAGTTTCTTTTTAATTTAGCATGAACTTGAACCATAAACAATGCAGCAACACAATAGCTAAAGTAACCAAGATCACAAGAAGAATAACCATGCACAAGACACAAGAAGTTATCCTTTGAAAACCCTTCTCAACCAAGGGAAAAACCCAGCAACACTTTACCATATTTCCAAGAGAAGAACCTTCACACCATAAACCCTAGTGCACACAAGAGGGTGCTCTATGACCAAGAAAACTAGTGCATAAGAAAAGTGCGCACCAAAGTTTAGCTCACCAAGTTAAGTGTTGAGTGAATGACATATGATCCACAATGGGGATGTATATCTCTAATAAATATATGACCTAACTCATCAAATAGATGTGTCTATTGGCACAATAGGGCTGACTTGTACAACTCAATAATATAATTGAAATTTTACACAATATTAATCATATTTACACAGTAGGGTTGACTTGTACCCTTTACAATATAAAATAGGGTTTCGCAATAGTCTTACTCTTTGACAATATAGCAAGGGGTATTACACACATCATCTAATGATTTTCCACTAGGTACAAGTCCACATGTGCTCAACCACAAGGGATGTCACTCTCAAACAGATCAACTCAACTAAATCTATAGGAGTACGAACTGGAGATCCATCTCAAGTCAACTCAACTAAGTCCATAGGAGTACGACATGAGACAATATCAAGTCATCTCAACTCAGTCCAGAGGAGCATGACAAGAGACCAACACAATTCATTTCAACTCAATCCAGAGGAGTACAACTCACCTATCACATAGGCGTTCTCACAGATCATCTCAACTCAGTCCAGAGGAGTACGATCTAGAGAATGTCTCAAGAAGTTGCAATCATCAACACAAATGAAAGAAGAAGTGATACTTGGATATGTTTTAGTTTGATCTTTGCCACAATGTCATGAGCTAACAGGAAATAGTAGTTTGTTGTAATCAACACTACAAAAGAAAAGTATATTGCAGCTTGTGATGCATGTACAGAAGCAATAAGTTGATTTCTGGACCGTCTGATCAGGTGTTGAATTCAACCATGATATATTGTAATGATCAGAGCTATGTGAAGCTTTCATAGAAATCGATGTTCCATGACAGACCGAAGTACATTGAGATAAAACATTATATTCTCCATGATAAAGTCCAAAGGAGAGAAGTGGTTCTCCAGTATATCTCCACATATGAAAAGATAACAAATATTTTGGTAAAGCCTCTGTCCAAAATGAAAATTTTGCGTACTTAAGAGACAAGTTGGGGATCATGGAGATGAATTCCTTATTGGAAAAGGAAGTGATTACTCCCAGGTTGGGAGAGAGCATTGATATGTTATTGATTTATGGATAGTCATTTTCCAGTTCAGGAAAATGGTCTAGGATGGGTAGTTCCTTTCTAGTTCAAAAAGTGGTTCAAGATTTATGATGGACATGCATTTTCCAGTTTGGAAAATGGTCCAGATTGGACAATCATTTTCGTAATGAAAATGATCTGATAGATTGTTGATGTACCATAGAAAATGATTCCCCATGTGGCCAGTGTGGGAGAATGGTCTAGGACAGTCATTCTTCTTGGTAGTCACTCTGAGTAGTGGTCAAGTATAATGGTTTGCCTCGTCGGGCAGTCATTCTTTCGAAGTTCACAGTTGTGAGTAGTTTTGGAGAAGGGTATGTTTTGGAGGTTGGTGTAGGACAGTCATTCCCTAGGGCATAATCATTCTCTCTAGGTTGCACTGCGATTAGTGCCTGAAGAATGACCCAGTTAGGTGAATGGTTCAGGTTCAACAATCAGGGATAGGCATTCCCTTGGGCAAACTCATTCTCTCCATGTTTCACTATGATTAATGTCGGAGGAATGGCATAGTTAGGTGAATGGTCCATGCTCAGAAATTAGGGACAATTATTTTTCTATGCTTGAGAAGAATAGTCCAGATATCCCATGGCTGATGTTTTACTTTCTGAGGGAATATGCTCTTCCATATCTCACAGATGTGAGTGGAAGAATGGCCTAGATGAATCAATTTTTATCATTATATTGTTTTATGCAGGTTGATATCAGATGATATGATTGTTGTTGAGACTATATGTCTCTGGATAGTAGTTGTATTCTACTGTTGTGGATGTGATCCATTGGTAGTGATTGTGTGTCATTGGTTAGTAGTTGTGTACTACTAGGAGTGGTTGTGTACCATTGGGTAGTAGTTGTGTACTACTATGGATAGACATAGTTGTGTTCTATTGGATGGCATTGTTCCAATTTCCATGGAGACTATCACTAGTGTTGGAGATGATTTCTAGCTATATGGATAGTCAGTATGTTGATGGACAAACATTCTCCCTGTGGAAAATGGTCCAAGACAGTCATTATTCTAGGGCGTATGTCCAGATTAGAAGAATGATTCTTGTATCACTCTATGGAGTGAGTGACTTATTTAGCATCATGCTTGATTACCCAGATGGAGTATGGCTTCGAGAGATGATGTAGTTGATGCTATCAGATGATACTGATAGTGAATATGGTGCTTATGATTTGACCATGAGATAGCATGTGTGGCTATGATGATGCTACCAATTGAATGGTATGTTTTTGTTCAAGACCATTTCTTTTAATACCTCCCTAGATAGGAGGGAGTTTTGATATTATGATAGCTATGGGAGGTATTAGCCTCTACATGTAACCCTGACAAGACTAGAATATTCTGGGAAGCAAGAGAAACCCTAAAAAGTTGGATAATAACCATAGGATACAAGTCAGCTCAAGAGAACATTTATTATTGAGTTATTAGCCTCCAGAAGTATAAGTCGGCCCAGTTAGGTCACTTGGAGGACTACAAATAAGAGGGCGCTAGATCTCATTTGTCACACTCACTCTCACAACTTCATAAGACCAGTGGTGTGCAAGTTTGGAGAGGAGTTGCAGCTGTTGCAACTGGCATTTCAGTTTTGGCTTGGACTTTCTCTTTGGTTATGGCTTGGAATTTATGCCTGGTACGCTAGCTCTAGAGAGAGGTATGCTAGCTCTAGAGAGAGGTACGCTAGCTTGGTTGGCTATTGGTTCTAGGGTTTTCTTCTGGAATTATTCTCTCTGTCAAGGTTAAGGTGCTCAAGGGTGGCCTTTGTGTCAATGGTTGGGTGACAATATTGATATATTGTCTATTTTTCTAACGAGACATTGGGTAGAGAAGCACAAGAGATAATGGGTACAACAACATTTGTCCAGCACTCATATGAACACTAATTAATGAGTTGAGCGTAAAATAGAAATAAATATAGAGGGACCTGATATGAAAAAGGGGTCTAAATTTGAAGCTTCTATCAAACATAGAGATGATGAAACTTCAAATTTCCTAGTTGCCGATGAGATTGTTAGTTTCCCACATGAGTAAAGATCAACCAAGAATTTTACTGAGTGATTCTCGATGGATATCATATATCCTAATGGAAATGAAGGTGGGATTTGATCAAATTAGAAGTAAGTTACAACCACTTGTTCAGTAGGTAAAGGAAAACATATATGTAGCTAAATATGGGATAAACTACCTAGATGTGAATCATCTCTTGCTTTAGATTTATTATCAATCAATTGTATATTATTTGATTTAGAAAGTAGGGGACTCTTCAATTCAAGGCCACTCAATCACCTTACATCCTGTTGAAATTAGACTATTCTTGGAGAAGACCAAATAAGAGTTAATTCAAGGCCGCATCCTCAAGCCATTGTAGAGGTTGTTGATTGGCCATTGAGAATTAAATTGACCTTTTAAACATGATGAAAAGTGGGTATTTACCAATATTATTAAAAAATGGAAAAATCATTGACTTAATGCATTCTAGTGTTCTCGAAAATCCCAGTATGGTGCAACAAAGTCAAACTTAAAGCGTCCAAAACAATGATTACGATGTGTTCCATTGCATGTTTGTCCAAAAAAATTGGTTAGATTCATTACTTGAGTTGTTCAAGCCCGTAATATTTTCTTCTTTTCATTCTTCAAAACTTACATCATTTTATTCGTTATTAAACCCTGGTTCCCTAGACATCCAAATGCAAGGGGATTTCCTAGAGTCTATGCAATGGCTAAATCCATAGTGCATGTATCTCAGGATGGGATCCTCCATGTGGGGTCTGGATTTGGCCTTGGATTCGATTTGTTTCTTTCTTGGCTATTACTTTGTTCCACTCATGAAGAGTTGATTACCCCTCCAAATCACATTCATGTTAAAAACTATAAGCATAATAATTCAAAAAATAGTGAGTTGGCCATACACATACAATAGCCCATGCATTATAAGTTCCACCATGAGTAATTTGGTACGAGTAGGGTTGCATAGATGCATGCATTCCATGTAAAGCACAATTTAGAAGGATGTATTCATGCATGAGGGTACGCTGCCCAAAAATAGATGCCATCTATGTGGTGTACAATTCTCCCCTATATGATTTTCACCATACAATTTTCTATTTATACATTTATTTTGTTGCTTTGGTGTAACTAGAAACCTGATGTGTCATTCCATGATTTTCATGTGCATTCCTTGGAAACAAAATTTACATTAGAAACATGCATATGTATTAATCTTGATTAAGAATTTATAGGTTAATGATAATTTGGTTTCAAGATTCTTTAGTTTTCATGATAGAATAAATTTTCCCTATTATCTTTATAATTAGAGATTTTGTATTCAATAAAATTAGTCAGACATTATATTTACACATGTATGATATTCAATGCATGTAATTGAAAAAGGGTTCATAGGCCTTAAGTGTTGCAACCTCGCTCTAATACCATATGTAATAATAATTACATATGTAAAGGCTTCAAACAGGCCTTTGGTGGGTAGGTATGGAACTGAGCAAGTCAATGTAGTAGGTGGACATGAACTACATAAGAAACCCATGATAAAGTGGATGGACCCTAGAAGCCAAGGAGCCTAGATAACTTATGAACAATGTAAGGATTCATAGAGGAATTTTTTAGTGAAGTGAGCACCTGAGTATGAGTCCATCCTAGTATTGTGTATTTATATATTTGGTTTTGGTGGGTTTTTTCAAAGGGAAAATAGTGATGTAGGAAAATAAATGAGAGACATGGAAAATGGTGATGGAGGATGTGGATTCATGGGGAGTATTTGAAACCCAC
>JZKD02S0844995.1:0-14315 GCA_000966675.3 Picea glauca | reverse complement strand
TAAGTGCACCCTTCTTCACCATAAAACCTACAAATAATTAATGCTATAATATGATAGGCTTATTTGAGGTACTGGATCTAACACAATTGGTTACCCTTTTCTATGAAAGGAATATAATCACCCAACCATTCCTTCACATGTCCAATCAATATGGGGTTTTCATCTTTGAATCTACCTAGGAAATTCTTATTAAGGTATGCTTCGATATTTTATAGCTTGTGCATCTTGTGGATGTCATCTATATTTAATGAGGTATTAGGGGCTCCTACCTTATTCAATATGGTAGATATTTCTTTCTTTAGGTGTGATTAGACCCATCACACCACATAATCGTGCGACATCATAGTGAGTTTGGTAGCAATTACATACAACCCACTCTTCGTGATATTATGGTATATTGTGAGGTCTTCAACATCCTTTGGAAAATATTTTCTAACGAAGGTTAGGTAAATATCGTTCTGGTTGAGACACCCTTTGACTACATTGAAGTGGTGATCTAGATGGATATCAGTGGCCACCCATGTATTCCAACTGGATCAAAAAAATTGTTTGTTAATTTACTATTTTTAGTAGTTTTTCAGGTCCTAAACTTTCGGGGCCATTTTGAGGGCCTAAACAATTAGTTTTTGTTATTAGAGACCTCAATGATCATTGATTCCATGATTGATCCTACTAAATAAATCTCCTCATCAATACCTTTCCAACGAGCTATTGTGTTCCCAAAACAAAGATCGTATGCCAAAGTTACGCGAAGTTGATACACCAAACTACCCAAAACGGGGTCCACAAACCTGTTGGATTTTCATATTCCATGGTTAGGGTTTTGGATTTTATTTCTGTTAAAATTGAATCTATAGACTCATTGTAAACACCATCGTCTTCTTACGAATGATCATAGTCATCGCATCTCTTCTTAGAGATAAGCTTCCACCATTCTAGTGAGTCTTTCAGTCTGTATTTATACAGTTCTATACATTTCTCTCATTAATAAAAATTGTGTATTAGTGTATCTCTGTGTTTATTGTTATAATATGATACATATATGTTATATTATTGGACATCTGATATATCTATGTACATTTATTTATTATATTTCCTCTCTCATTTCATCCCAAAAAGAATCTGGATCAATGGTAAAAGAGAAGGTTGTTCTTGATCATTTTTTAGTGTATTTCCCAGATGATGTTTAATTATAGAAATGTGGGTCTCTAGCTTGTCTCTCTTGAGGATAATATCTCTCGCACTACCAAGAAACCGTACATGGTGGAATAAAATAAATATGATAGATGTAGCAACCCTCATCATTACGATTACATGCGACACATAACAAGTTATTTTTTTTTCTAAAGGAGGAAGTAACAACGACAAAAATCATTCAACGCAACTTAATGATGGACACAAAGCACGCAATTCAGGAAAAATACAACTTAACGACCCATCATACTAGAAAATCATGTAGTTAGATGTAACATATGGAAATGAATAGATAAAATAAAAATGACTACCTTCTTGATGTACCCTACAAGGTTAGGACCTCTAGGACACATAAGAAATGATCAAGCCCAATTTCCTATCGATTTTGACAATTTAAGGTCTAAAGGATGCTGACTGTTCTGAGGAACAAGGAAGTGTCTACATCCCGCCTGACACAAGCAAGATCATGCCTACAAGATAAAATTCAACATCAATCAATCCAAACGCAACAACTTCGACTACCAGTCACTAGAACCCTCCCGTTGAGCAAGAGACAAACACAATAAAAATTACAAAAACAAGAACAACCTAAATACAATGACATCATCCCCCTCGGGAGGCACATGATCCTAAGTTAGGTTCCATATGCACTTATTGATTAATGCGTGCAATGACCCTATCATAAGGTATCCCATTCTCGCAATGCGACAAGGGCACTAGTAACCCACGCACAACAAATAATTCAAAAACCTCAACCAATCATGAAATCCAACGTGCATGGATTCTACTGGAACTAACAAACATTATTACTGAAGGATAATGTCTTAAAATTGTAAATGAAAGGAGAAGCATTAAAATAAAGAACCTTGTAGCTGCTACATCTTATTCTGACTTCAATACTATTTTTTCATTAAATGAATTTTAATTTAGTCCTCCCAATACTTATAAACATGAAGGACCTATTACCCTTATTGTAAATGAAAGGAGAAGCATTAAAATAAAGAACCTTGTAGCTGCTACATCTTATTCTGACTTCAATACTATTTTTTCATTAAAGGAATTTTAATTTAGTCCTCCCAATACTTATAAACATGAAGGACCTATTACCCTTATATCAAATAGAAAAAACTAATTTAGTAGGGAATACAAATTAATAAGTATAACACCAATGTAGATTAAGTTCATGAATCAATACCCACATAAGGAAAGAGAAACAAATTGATTTCATCAATTTAAATAAAGTAAATTAATCAACATTTCTGAAAAGAGCACTCATATACAGATTGCTAAACTAATACCAATTTGAAGAGTTCCTATATATGGAATAGAAAAAAACTACAACAAGGTAAATCCCTTTTTAAATGAAAGATATTATGTAACTAAATTTGCAAGGATATGTTTTTAGTTTTCCTAGAAAGGACTAAATAGTCGAAACTAACTATATTGCATCAACCACTTACAAATACTTTAGAATGATGTTTCCTTAACCACTTTCCATCCTAACATCTTGGAAATTATAAGTACTTCTTAACCATTTTTGTGATTAGGGATGCTTTTAGGATAAGGGGTTTTTACAAATAATAAAATAGATATAGAGGGCTGACATTAAATATAATGCAGGTCTTGTATTTAACCCTACAATCTCATAGATTATGATTTTCACAAGAGTGTGATCTTTATAAATACCATACAAATGATAGTTTTCTCACGGATCAAGTAAACTAGATTTTCCTATTACATTAACCAAGGAGGCTTGGAGATGATAAATAAATCTTGTGTAAGAGTTTACTTAACATAATAATCCAATGATAATCACACTTAACAATTCAATTTAACGATAATGCCAATTACTACTGTTTTTAAACATCATTTCAACGTAAACCCAATACAAAATTTATTCAGCAATACCCTCTCAATTGTTAAGACTTCGTGATCTCTCCAAGCTAGTCACCTTTTCTTTTCGTGAGAAAATTTTATTTTTGTGAAGCGTGCCCTTTATTTTATACATGCCAACTCGGATAAACGCCACAACTGGTAATCACTGAACTTAAAAGACTGTCAAACAGTAATTGCCATTGTTTTTGAAGAAGTTAGTATAAATGCCTCAACAAATCAGAGAAAAGTCTCGATCAATTTATAAATAAGATGGTAAACTGGAAATGATAATAAACTAAGCTAATTATATTGAAAATTATTGTCACTTTTCTGAGACCTTGATTTTCTAGATATCAATGACAGAATAGAAAATATAGCTCAAGTGCAGCCTGCATGTTTATCGAATTGTCAGGCATGTGGAAAACATCGTTAGAAGAAGTCAAATAGAAACATCTTAGACTAGAAAAACTCCAATGTCCATAGACAATTTATTCAACAAGTGATTTTATAGCTGTGAACACTATTAGATTAAATCATTGGCCAGAAAAAAAATACCTCTTCTCAGATGATGCCTTGAAATGTGCAATATTTTGCATTACATCGTCAATTTTCAACTGTCCAATATACGTCTGTTGAAAATACAAGTTTTTCTCTTCCTCTATTATTACCATACGCGTTCACTCGAACGATCATTTGTGCTAAAACAAGTTAACTATTGATCATGGTTATTCCCGATATTACTCATATTAAAACCTTACATTTGATATAAAAACATGATGGTCTACATGGTTGACCACCATAACGGGTACCCTGCAACATTCCAGCCGCTATAATTTTTATTTAACGAATTCCTAAACCACAGAACTCTGCCAGCTAAACCATCAAATAATTACTTCCCTGGGTGATTAATAAAATTTCTGTGCACTTAAGATAAATCTCCTTGTAATGATAAACAAGATATTAAAAATCTGGGCTTGGCTAAACCCAGGATTCTAGGGTTTATCAATGATTACCTCTGCCCATTGTAAATAGATTTCACAACAACGAATAATTAATAAACACATGGAGAAATATGAAGAATTAAAAATCGTTGTGTAGTAAATCGAGGGATATCAGAGTCTTGGCATAATGAAAATACAAAAGTAAATATATCGGTAGTTATAGTTAAAATGCATAAGAATAAATCACAATAATTGCATAGGCTAAGGAGAAAATAAATGCCTAGGAGAGAATTTTTTGCTGGGCAGAGAAATAGTCCTACAATTATTATCCATGCATAGGAAAGAAGGGCATTTTGAATTTAAATATTTAACACTCGAGTGGAAGATAATTGATTCGGCTCCTATTCGACTGCTCAGGCACATACTAATAACTTAAAGGATAAAGGAACAGAAGATACAAAAAACAAATATTCATCTAGAAATTCTCCGTCGAGAACAAAATAATGAAAAAAAATGCAATCAGGGAATAAACAAAATGGAAGTAGGAGATACAAGAGTGCAAGCAAGGTTTTGATTCCAGGGCTCATTTTGGCCACGCGCAATTAGGAATTAACTCAGAAATAAAAGATACTATGCATAGCAAGGTTTCTTACATGATGAATCAAGCATCAAGGAGATTACTTGGATAACATAATTCTCAAGGAAAGCTCATGGCAATGAAATCATCATCTGAATACAGTAAACTCCGTAAAGATAAAATTCGGTAGAGAGACGTTACGCAAGCTAGATGTGATCCATAATCCTCCTCTGCCATCTTTTTTATAGAGTTTTCTAAGTCATTAATTTCCCAAAACCCTCATCATATTCCTTTTTCATTTAATTAATTTCGAAAAACCTCCCCCATAAACATGTCGCTCGATCCCCTAGTTGCACCAAAAAATCAATTAATTAATTAATTGAATTTGTCTGTTTCCCTCATCCACATAAAAGTGTTCCTAAAAACGCTTCTCGGTGTCCCATTATTCCCTTACAATTCTTAAATGACTTACACCTTACTTAGTTCCTAGTTGATTTCATAAATAGAAAATTCCAAAGGTTATATTCCTTACTAAGTTAGACATTCCCCTTTTTCATTAAGTTTCCCCTTTTATTTAAGTTTCCCCTTTTCCTTAGGTTTCCCCCTTTTCTTTAAGTTTCTCTTTTTCTTAAAGTTTCCCCTTTTTAGAACTAAGTTCAGATTTAGCACGTTTAGAAAAAAACAACCAAATACCCCTTTTATTAATTAAACCATGATTAAAATTTCCACTTTAATTATTAATTCTTGAATTTTCTTTACCCCCTTCTTGTTACATCTCTAATTACTGTTTTTTTCAAGGGTTCTACTCAGACCTAGGTTTTCAATTCACTAGGCTTGGAGACAATTTTTAAGGGAATTTTTTTTTATTAAACTTTACTAGGCTTAATTTTTTTTTTATTAAACTTTACTCAGACCTAGGTTTTCAATTCACTAGGCTTGGAGACAACTTTAAGGGAATTTTTAAGGGAATTCACATCGTTCAATTTTAGGTCGACGAGGTCCTAAAGAGGCATAATTTTTTACGTGCTAGGTTTATTTATAGACCAATTAAAATCACGACGTGCCCTTAAGGATGCACTACGTGATCCAAGGGTGCCACTCACCTCTTTCTATTTCCTTTGCGCGACATTCCCTTCAAGACGCACTACATGCTCCAACAGTGTCACTTGCCTCTTGATTGAATTTGGTATATGTCAAACCCCTGGAGTTAATACTCTGTCAGGTGATATTGTGGGAGACTAACAACCTCTAAGGAATAATAAACCTTCCTTATTGTTAATCCCTTAGAATCATTGGGAGTGATTGTCACAGTCTTCACTCATGGAATCATGGATATCTCGAACTAGGTAATCGTTAACTTATAGTTAGATGCACAACATGAGTACTAGTAGGTTGTGGCAGGGATGCTAGCACATCTCTCCCTCAATGTCTCTGGTTGTCGTGCATTACCCTTTTACTCCAAATGTGAATCTGGTCAACAAGCTATCATCATCCTGCATCCATCAATGAATCATGTTAGCAATAACAATCAAGATGATAATATCTAATCATATGTACATATGTCACATAAAAAACATTCAAACCCTAACAATCCACTCCCTTACTCGATCTAGAGTCCAAGTAGTTTCATTGACGCCTCGACATCCTCAACATCCAGAGTCCTACACACTCAAGAGAACTCAGTCAATAACACCTATCGATGTAAATGCAACAAAATAACATATCATCAAATCCATAGTATCTCATAATCATAATCACAAAAACCAATCATATAAAGGACCAGATCACCTGCACGGAAGTTTCCTCATAGGATAATTCTGCTCAGGATGTGCTAGAGTGGGATGCTACATACACCCCCTCTTGTTTTAAATTTAGTCCCAAAGTTTCACAGTAAATAAGTTCCAAAATAAAGTGTATCACAGTATCATAAGTCTATCTATAAAAAAAAATGGAAAATGCTTATGCATATCATATGCGTCCTCCGAGGTCACCGAGTGTGGACTATAGTTGTCCCACTAGACCTTGACCTGATCTATTGTTCGACGTCATAGCTATTGAATGTGATGGTCTAGGATGTGTATTGGCTCTGCTGTGAGTTCACCCTCATACGATACCTATAAGGAAATCGTGTCAATAACACGTGTAGGATCACTAAAATAATGTCTCAAAACAGATATGTGAAAAACATCGTGCATATGACTCAAAGAATCAGGCAAGGCTAGTCGATAGGCCACAGACCCCTTCCTTTATACAATCTCAAAGGGTCCCATGAACCTAGGAAAGAGTTTATCACCCCTTCCAAACCTTATCAAATGCTTATGTGGTTTCACACGCAAGAATAATCGATCACCAACTTCGTAAATACGGTCGACATGATGTGCATCGGCATAAATCTTCTACCGATCCTGCACTTCCCTGATTATGTCTTATTGTTTTCATTTTATCTTCCATTTATTGGATCTCTTCTGGTCCCCACAGGACCCTATCCTCAAGACGATCCCAAATCAAAGGAATCTAACATGGTCGCCCGTAAAGAAACTTGAAAGGCACCATCTTAATGGTGCTTTGATAACTGTTGTTATATGCAAATTCTACCAGTGGCAAGAATTTTTCTCTAGGGTTTTGTTGGTCCATCATGTATATACGCAACATGTCATCCAAGATTTGGTTTTCTCTGTCGGTCTTCCCCTCTCGCTCTGTGTGATATGTGGTACTAAATTTAAGTTGGGTGTCCAAGGCCTCTTGGAAAAGAGTCCAAAATCACCTGGTACACATCAATCCTCTATCGGATATAATCCTCTTAAGCACGCCATGCAACCTCACAATATCATAGATGAAAAATCTAGNGTCCTAAAGAGGCATAATTTTTTACGTGCTAGGTTTATTTATAGACCAATTAAAATCACGACGTGCCCTTAAGGATGCACTACGTGATCCAAGGGTGCCACTCACCTCTTTCTATTTCCTTTGCGCGACATTCCCTTCAAGACGCACTACATGCTCCAACAGTGTCACTTGCCTCTTGATTGAATTTGGTATATGTCAAACCCCTGGAGTTAATACTCTGTCAGGTGATATTGTGGGAGACTAACAACCTCTAAGGAATAATAAACCTTCCTTATTGTTAATCCCTTAGAATCATTGGGAGTGATTGTCACAGTCTTCACTCATGGAATCATGGATATCTCGAACTAGGTAATCGTTAACTTATAGTTAGATGCACAACATGAGTACTAGTAGGTTGTGGCAGGGATGCTAGCACATCTCTCCCTCAATGTCTCTGGTTGTCGTGCATTACCCTTTTACTCCAAATGTGAATCTGGTCAACAAGCTATCATCATCCTGCATCCATCAATGAATCATGTTAGCAATAACAATCAAGATGATAATATCTAATCATATGTACATATGTCACATAAAAAACATTCAAACCCTAACAATCCACTCCCTTACTCGATCTAGAGTCCAAGTAGTTTCATTGACGCCTCGACATCCTCAACATCCAGAGTCCTACACACTCAAGAGAACTCAGTCAATAACACCTATCGATGTAAATGCAACAAAATAACATATCATCAAATCCATAGTATCTCATAATCATAATCACAAAAACCAATCATATAAAGGACCAGATCACCTGCACGGAAGTTTCCTCATAGGATAATTCTGCTCAGGATGTGCTAGAGTGGGATGCTACATACACCCCCTCTTGTTTTAAATTTAGTCCCAAAGTTTCACAGTAAATAAGTTCCAAAATAAAGTGTATCACAGTATCATAAGTCTATCTATAAAAAAAAATGGAAAATGCTTATGCATATCATATGCGTCCTCCGAGGTCACCGAGTGTGGACTATAGTTGTCCCACTAGACCTTGACCTGATCTATTGTTCGACGTCATAGCTATTGAATGTGATGGTCTAGGATGTGTATTGGCTCTGCTGTGAGTTCACCCTCATACGATACCTATAAGGAAATCGTGTCAATAACACGTGTAGGATCACTAAAATAATGTCTCAAAACAGATATGTGAAAAACATCGTGCATATGACTCAAAGAATCAGGCAAGGCTAGTCGATAGGCCACAGACCCCTTCCTTTATACAATCTCAAAGGGTCCCATGAACCTAGGAAAGAGTTTATCACCCCTTCCAAACCTTATCAAATGCTTATGTGGTTTCACACGCAAGAATAATCGATCACCAACTTCGTAAATCCGGTCGACATGATGTGCATCGGCATAAATCTTCTACCGATCTTGCACTTCCCTGATTCTGTCTTATTGTTTGCATTTTATCTTCCATTTCTTGGATCTCTTCTGGTCCCCACAGGACCCTATCCTCAAGACAATCCCAACTCAAAGGAATCTAACATGGTCGCCCGTAAAGAAACTTGAAAGGCACCATCTTAATGGTGCTTTGATAACTGTTGTTATATGCAAATTCTACCAGTGGCAAGATTTTTTCCCAATGCTTTTGTTGGTCCATCACGTATATACGCAACATGTCATCCAAGATTTGGTTTTCTCTTTCAGTCTTCCCCTCTCTCTCTGTGTGATATGTGGTACTAAATTTAAGTTGGGTTTCCAAGGCCTCTTGGAAAAGAGTCCAAAATCACCCGGTACACATCAATCCTCTATCAGATATAATCCTCTTAAGCACGCCATGCAACCTCACAATATCACAGATGAAAAATCTAGCTATGTTAGGTCCCTGATACATCATATGCATAGGAATAAAATGAGCACTCTTCATTAGACTGTCGACTACAACACAAATCGATTTGTGTCTCCTTGTCGTCAGTGGCACTCCAACAATGAAATCCATTGAAATGACCTCCCATTTTGATTCCAAAATAGCGCATGGTTGTATTAATATTGTCGGATGTGTATGTTCAAACTTCAGCTACTGACATTCTATACATCTTTCCACGTAGTTGATTGTGTTTGTCTTCATTCCTTTCCAGAATAATAGGTGTTTAAGGACTTCCCTCATCTTCATGACTCTAGGATGAGCCATGTACATTGCTCTATGAGCCTTGTATAGAATCAAACTCCTCAACTCGTCATGGGGTGGTATGTAAACTTGAATTTTAAATCTCAATAATCCATCATTGTCCATAGTAAATCCCTAAAATTTTGGTACCATCATTGTGTTTGCTCCGATAAAATACGTGAACTCTTTGTACCACTCATCTTCTCCCTGTAAACTTAGGATCTTTTCATGTAGATTCATTTGAAGAGGCATCACTGAAAATATGCATGGTCTCCAACTCAATGCATCCACCACTATGTTTAGTGTTCATTTTATGTAAGTAATCTCGAAATCGTACTCGCCAAGAAATTCCGACCAACGTCGTTGTCACATGTTCAAGTTGCCTTGCGTAAATATGTGTTCTAGACTTCAGTGGTCCTTTTTCAGTTCAAATTTGTTTCCAATAAGGTAGTGTCTCTAAACTCTCAAGGCATAAACAATGGATAACAACCCCAAATCGTACGTCAAATAGTTCTCGTCATGCCTTCTCAACTTTCTCAAGATGTAAGTGATCACTTGATTGTCTTGCATCAATACTCTTCCTAAGCCTTCCTTGGATGCGTCAGTGCATACCAAGAAGTCAACATCCATGTTAGGGACCTTTAGTATTGGTTTTGTCGTCAAAAACTCCTTGAGCCTCCGAAATACCTCTGCACATTTCTCGGTCCAAACAAACTTCTTATTCTTATTCTACAATTTCGTGATCGAATTTGCTGTCTTCCAAAAACCCTCAATGAACTGTCGATAGTATCCTGCTAAACCCATGAAGGTAAGCACTTCAGGGACATTTGTCATCCGAGGCCATTCCATAATACCCTCGACCTTTTTTGTATCCACAATGATACCTTCACCGGAGATGACATGCCCTAAGTAGTGAATCTTCGATTGATAAAACAATCATTTAGATAATTTCTCATACAATTTTTTCTCCATAGACACTATAGTACCATGCACAAGCACTCGTCATGATCCTCCATCGTTTGAGAGTAAATCAAAATATTGTCAATGAATACTTGGATAAACTTGTCTAAGTATTCACGAAACACCCTGTTCATCAATATCATAAATACCCCAGGGGCCTTTGTAACTCCAAAAGGTAAAACAGTTAACTCACAATGTCAAAATCTCGTCTTAAATGATGTCTTAGGGATGTCTTCCTCTTTGATCCACAACTAGTGATACCTTGATCTCAAGTCGATCTTTAAAAACATCGTCGCACACTTCATCTGATCAAACAAATCATCAATCCTTGGCAATGAATATTGACTCTTGATCGTTTCCTTGTTCAATTGACGATACTCAATGTAGAGTCTCCATGACCCATCCTTCTTCTGTATGAATATAACATGCACACCCCATAGTGACACACTTGGGCATATAAGTCCTAGGTCCAATAACTCCTTTAGTTGTATTTTCAACTCTTGTAACTCTGGGGTAGACATCCGTTAAGGAATTCTTGCTATCGGTTCAGTCCTCGGTTTTAGGTCTATGGTAAATTCCAATTCCCTCTCAGCAGACATCCCAGGTAAATCTTCACAGAGGGCGTCCTCAAACTCTTGCACCACCGGAAGGTTTTCTACACCTTCCTCTACTCCCTTCTCGTTTAATGCAAGGATCGCATAAATATTACATCCCTTTTGGATGTTCTTCCATATCTGCAAGGAATATATGAACCTCAGGGAGACTCCCTAGTTTCGACCTACAATCANTTGTTATATGCAAATTCTACCAGTGGCAAGAATTTTTCCCAATGCTTTTGTTGGTCCATCATGTATATACGCAACATGTCATCCAAGATTTGGTTTTCTCTTTCGGTCTTCCCCTCTCTCTCTGTGTGATATGTGGTACTAAATTTAAGTTGGGTTTCCAAGGCCTCTTGGAAAAGAGTCCAAAATCACCTGGTACACATCAATCCTCTATCGGATATAATCCTCTTAAGCACGCCATGCAACCTCACAATATCATAGATGAAAAATCTAGCTATGTTAGGTCCCTGATACATCATATGCATAGGAATAAAATGAGCACTCTTCATTAGACTGTCGACTACAACACAAATCGATTTGTGTCTCCTTGTCGTCAGTGGTACTCCAACAATGAAATCCATTGAAATGACCTCCCATTTTGATTCCAAAATAGCGCGTGGTTGTATTAATATTGTCGGATGTGTATGTTCAAACTTCAGCTACTGACATTCTATACATCTTTCCACGTAGTTGACTGTGTTTGTCTTCATTCCTTTCCAGAATAATAGGTGTTTAAGGACTTCCCTCATCTTCATGTCTCTAGGATGAGCCATGTACATTGCTCTATGAGCCTTGTATAGAATCAAACTCCTCAACTCGTCATGAGGTGGTATGTAAATTTCAATTTTAAATCTCAATAACCCATCATTGTCCATAGTAAATCCCTAAAATTTTGGTACCATCATTGTGTTTTCTCCGATAAAATACGTGAACTCTTTGTACCACTCATCTTCTCCCTGTAAACTTAGGATCTTTTCATGTAGATTTATTTGAAGAGGCATCACTGAAAATATGCATGGTCTCCAACTCAATGCATCCACCACTATGTTTAGTGTTCATTTTATGTAAGTAATCTCGAAATCGTACTCGCCAAGAAATTCCGACCAACGTCGTTGTCACATGTTCAAGTTGCCTTGCGTAAATATGTGTTCTAGACTTCAGTGGTCCTTTTTCAGTTCAAATTTGTTTCCAATAAGGTAGTGTCTCTAAACTCTCAAGGCATAAACAATGGATAACAACCCCAAATCGTACGTCAAATAGTTCTCGTCATGCCTTCTCAACTTTCTCAAGATGTAAGTGATCACTTGATTGTCTTGCATCAATACTCTTCCTAAGCCTTCCTTGGATGCGTCAGTGCATACCAAGAAGTCAACATCCATGTTAGGGACCTTTAGTATTGGTTTTGTCGTCAAAAACTCCTTGAGCCTCCGAAATACCTCTGCACATTTCTCGGTCCAAACAAACTTCTTATTCTTATTCTACAATTTCGTGATCGAATTTGCTGTCTTCCAAAAACCCTCAATGAACTGTCGATAGTATCCTGCTAAACCCATGAAGGTAAGCACTTCAGGGACATTTGTCATCCGAGGCCATTCCATAATACCCTCGACCTTTTTTGTATCCACAATGATACCTTCACCGGAGATGACATGCCCTAAGTAGTGAATCTTCGATTGATAAAACAATCATTTAGATAATTTCTCATACAATTTTTTCTCCATAGACACTATAGTACCATGCACAAGCACTCGTCATGATCCTCCATCGTTTGAGAGTAAATCAAAATATTGTCAATGAATACTTGGATAAACTTGTCTAAGTATTCACGAAACACCCTGTTCATCAATATCATAAATACCCCAGGGGCCTTTGTAACTCCAAAAGGTAAAACAGTTAACTCACAATGTCAAAATCTCGTCTTAAATGATGTCTTAGGGATGTCTTCCTCTTTGATCCACAACTAGTGATACCTTGATCTCAAGTCGATCTTTAAAAACATCGTCGCACACTTCATCTGATCAAACAAATCATCAATCCTTGGCAATGAATATTGACTCTTGATCGTTTCCTTGTTCAATTGACGATACTCAATGTAGAGTCTCCATGACCCATCCTTCTTCTGTATGAATATAACATGCACACCCCATAGTGACACACTTGGGCATATAAGTCCTAGGTCCAATAACTCCTTTAGTTGTATTTTCAACTCTTGTAACTCTGGGGTAGACATCCGTTAAGGAATTCTTGCTATCGGTTCAGTCCTCGGTTTTAGGTCTATGGTAAATTCCAATTCCCTCTCAGCAGACATCCCAGGTAAATCTTCACAGAGGGCGTCCTCAAACTCTTGCACCACCGGAAGGTTTTCTACACCTTCCTCTACTCCCTTCTCGTTTAATGCAAGGATCGCATAAATATTACATCCCTTTTGGATGTTCTTCCATATCT
Source organism: Picea glauca (assembly GCA_000966675.3). Taxonomy (NCBI): domain Eukaryota; kingdom Viridiplantae; phylum Streptophyta; class Pinopsida; order Pinales; family Pinaceae; genus Picea; species Picea glauca. Next base: position 728 of record JZKD02S0844995.1, on the reverse strand, counting down.
GCAAGGAATATATGAACCTCAGGGAGACTCCCTAGTTTCGACCTACAATCATGCATATTTTTCGATCGTCATCGACCAATTTCAATTGTTTTGTCTTACAATCGAGTATCGCATCATGCGATTCCAACCAGTCCATACCGATCACGACATCATAAGACCCTAAGGTTGTGAGATACAAGTTGTCCCTAGTGACAAACTATCCTAGGTCACAATTGTGGTCCTTGATAATCAATTATCTAATCAACAGAAGTTGTATTGATCCCAAGTCATTGATCGAACCGGATTGGATACCATATGTAGTGACCCTCATGGAGGTGTGAGTACTGTCGATCCGGGAATGGGTATCCTAAAGGCTAACATCAGAGGGTGTGACTAGGATGTAAATGCAATACCGTGGGAGAGACTACATGCCAGTGCTGAATATATACCTGAAGGGGTGACGTGAAGAGATGCTGACCAAGTACCTGCACACAGAACAACCAAATACCCAAAGTGAACAATATCTGAAGAGGACGACAAATATGAACATGTATTAGATAAATGTGATAATTCGCGTGCGTACCTGGCCGTGTGATAAAAAATGGGCGCCACGGGGGCCCAGGATGAAAAGTGGCCCAAGGATAGTCATGATGTAGGTGGCGGGATGCTGATCCCATGGCTGAAGATGGTTTGAAAAATGGACGTCGTGGGCTCCCGGAATGATGAGTGGAAGTTTGGCAAAAACCCTA
>JZKD02S0844984.1:0-14315 GCA_000966675.3 Picea glauca | reverse complement strand
GCTTAAAAGGTGAAAAATACTTTATGTTATACTTTAGGTGAAAAAAGGTGAAAAATACTTGAAAAATACTCTTCCTGTCCAATCCTGTGATATCCGAGATTGCGAGATGGTTATAACTCCTTCCCTTGTCAGCGCCCTCTGCGCGTGACCACTGGCTAGGATTCCCACTAGTGCTTCTCACCTTTCGCCACTTCGCAAGTCGAAAGGTTGGGATTTCGTCCCCTTATCTTATGAACCCCCGAGACACAAAAAGTCAACATGGTGTTGACTCTCTTCAATGAACAATGTGTGTTCGCCTGTCTATTCCACGGGCCCAACTTGCGATTCTGCCATGTGTCCCTTATGCTCCACTTCACACTTCGCCACTTCGCTTCCTGAAGTGCTGTCTCCTTTATATCATGACACCTGAAGTGTCGAGATCCCAAACTCCTCGACGCACCTAAGTGCTCAACTGCCGAATTTTGACACGTCGTCTGCGCAGTCCCACAACGAAACTTCTTGCAGTTTTGGGACTTCGCCAACCTTTGGGCTATCACCTCGCGAACCTCCGAGTTCGCGAGATCTATAGATCTCTGCCACCTGTCCTCCCCAGATGGATGAATCCGATCCACTCTCCACTCGCTACTTGCCTTTCAAAACTTCGTGAACCTTGATGAAAAACCTTTGACCCTTCAACTCATGAAACCCTGAAATGAGATTTCGCAAGTGATCCAACGGCCCTGGCTGACTTGGATCCTACGGGCCTGATTTCTTTTGATCTTACGCTTGAGGAAAGATCATCATAATGTACCTGCTTCTCTACAAAATCTGACGGCTCTTGTGACTTCGCGAATTCTTCTCAAATAATTCTGACCATCCATTTATTCCTGGACAATTCCTCAAAATGTAACCAACTAGTGCTCTGCAAAACTCACCCGCCTGCAACACAAACTTTCTACGCCTCCTTTCAATGCCTCAAGGTACCAACCTTCTGTGATTTTCTTCGACAACTGCAAAGACCCTATCCCTCCTGAGCTTTCTCCAACTCTGAGTCTTAAATAAGACTCCCTCACACACTCCTTGCAGAGAATCCTTCAATTACTTCAAATATTTGAAGTCCTTCGACTCTGCGCACTCCCTGCAGCAATAGTCCTTCAACAATTTCTCAGGTTCACAAACTCTGAGACTTTACTCAGCCTGCGCACACCTTGCATGGCTCCTGTTCTCAAATTGCACTTCTGCAAGAATGAGAACAATTGTTATCCCTCTTGAGATTTTCAGAGATGAACTCTGACTTCTGTTAACGCACTCCTTGCGAACAAACTTCACTGGACTCCTTGTAGGAATTTTACTCACTCTGGCAGAGAAACAATTGAAACTCATTCCTTACTCTCCCTCCCAGATTTCAAACATTTAACAAGAAATCATACACACATGGCATAAACAGCAAATGCATGACAGAAGGAGTAAAACAGTCATGAGCATAACATTTAACACTGCATACACATAGAATATATGAGAACCATGAGTCTGAATCAAGGCTTTTTGTATTAATCCATAACTTCTGTACATGGAATTTTTCTACACAACTCTCTTCTTCTTCTCTTATTTTCTCTATCTTTCCAATCATGTTACAACTATACAATGAGGGTGTCTATATCTCGTTTCCCTCTTGCACTCTAAAATTGTCTAATATAGAATTAAATTCTATCTACCTACATTCATTAACTGGATCGCTCAAGGTCCTTTTACAATAATACAAGCATGCCTCCACTTAATGACTTCATTAATATTTCAAAACATTTTCAAAAAATGTGCTCAGTTCTTTTCCAGTTGTCTCTTATCTCCGCACTGTCTCGCTGATGTCTATGCTTGCACGCCCTTGTGATGCTCCTGCATCATACTCCCTCTCTTAGAAATTTTCATGGGATCCTCTCCATGAGCTCATGCACGTTCTGTCCATGCTTCTGGATTTCTGCTTTGTTCTCCCAACTGGCATCTTCAACTGGATGGCCCTTCCACTTGACCAAGTATTCAAAGTATTTCTTTCGCCTGGTCCTCTTACGAACTCTTTTGTCCAGTATGCGCTCCATCTGCGGCTTTTCTACAACTGGCATTTGTTTTGTCCACTAAATCTCTGGTTGTTCACTACCTGCTTCTGCTTCCTCAACTTTGTAAGGGTAAAAATATGAGACATTGAATATCGGAGAAATTCCAATCCCATCGGGTAATTCAATCTCATATGCATTCGCCCCAAATTTCTTCAAGACCTTACATGGTCTGATTTTCTTCATCTTCAGTTTATTATATGTTCCACTTGGGAACCTTTCCTTTCTCAAATGTGCAAGGATCAAATCACCAAATTTGAACTGAAGTTGTCTACTGTGTTGATCTACCTTGCATTTATATTCTTGGCTCAAATGTTGCAATCGCTCCTTCACCTGGCTGTGAATTTCCTTCATTGCCTCTGCGAAATCTTTTGCACTAGCGCTCCTAGTCGCAATATGTTATGAATCCCTCAGCTCAGAAATTCCTCTTGGCTGCATGCCATAAATAATTTGAAATGGAATTTGTCCTATTCTCCTATTAAGAGAGTCATTATAAGCAAACTCCACCTGTGGTAATATGTTGTCCCATTGACTGTGGTGTTCTGTCACCAAGCTACTCAGCAAGTCTCCCAAACTCATGTTCACAACTTCTGTCTGCCCATCCGTCTGAGGATGATAAGATGAACTAAACGACAAGTTTGTTCCCAAAATTTTCCATAAGTTTCTCTAGAAGTGTCCTATGAACTTGGTGTCTCGATACAAACCTATGCTCCTTGGTAAGCCGTGAAGTCGAATGACTTCTTTGAAAAACAAGTTCGCAATGTGAGTTGTGTCATTGGTTTTCTGACATGGAATGAAATGTGCCATTTTGGAAAATCTATCCACTACCACAAAGAATGAGTCAAACCCTCTTTGTGTTCTTGGAAACCCCAATATGAAGTCCATTTTGACTGCATCCCATGACCTGTCAGGTATGGGTAACGGATGATATAAGCCTGCATTCTATCTCTTTCCTTTTGAATGCTGAAAATTTTTACATCTGTCCACAAATATTTTGACATCTGCTCGCATTCCTGGCCAAAAATATGACTCATTCAACTTTGCGAATGTCTTTTCATGACCGAAATGTCTGGCCAATCCTCCACTATGTTTCTCCTTCAGAAAATTCTCCCTCATGGAGAATTTTGGAATACAAAGATGATTACCTTTAAACAATAATCCTTCCTGGATCATGTATTCTACCCATTGGCTTCTATCCCTGAGAATTGGATTCTCAGCTACTTCATATGCCTCTTTAAAACCTGGATCATCTCTGTACAAGTCCCTGAGATCATCAAAACCCAATGTTTTGACTCTGAACTCCTGCAATAGCAAACATTTCCTGCTCAAAGCATCAACAACTTTGTTAGCAGTTCCAGAAGTATGTTTAATCACAAAAGTGAAATTTTGCATATATTCAACCCATTTAACATGTCTTTGATTCAACTTCTCCTATTGAGTCACACATTGCAATGCATGATTATCACTATACAAGACAAACTCCTTAGGAATTAAGTAATGTCTCCATTTTTTCAATGCTTGAATAATAGCATAGAATTCCTTATCATACGTGGAGTATCTTATTTTCGCTTCATTCAACTTCTCACTGAAATATACTATCGGCCTGTCTTCTTGACTCAAGACTTCCCCTATTGCAAATCCACTTGCATCACATTTTAATTGAAATGTCTTTTGGAAATCAGGCAACACCAGAATTGGTTGTTCCGTGATTTTCCTTTTCAACAGATTGAAACATTTCTCAGCTTCTTCTATCTAGTGAAAAGATTTGTGTCTCTTCTTCACTGTGTCCATCATCGGTGCACTAATTCCACTGAAATTATTAATGAATTTTTGGTAGAAACTAGCCAATCTGTGAAAACTTCAAACTTCAAAGATATTCTTTGGTGACGACCAATTCTTGATTACCTCCACCTTATCTGGATCCATCCTCAACTTATCTGCAGAAATAACGAACCCCAAATAAATGAGCTCTGTCTTCATGAATGAGGATTTCTTCATGTTTATCAACAACTTCTCTTGCTATAACCTCTTCATCATTGTAGCCAAATGTTTCATATGCTCTGCCTTTGTTTTACTGAAAATCAGTATGTCATCAAGATACACATTGACAAATTTTCCGATGAAATCCTTTAGGACTTCATTCATAAATCTCATGAAAGTACTCTACATGTTTTTTAAACCAAACAACATGACAAGCCATTCATACAACCCTTCGTTAGTCTTGAAGGATATCTTCCATTCATCACCTTCTCTCATACGAATCTGGTGATATCCACTTTTCAAATCAATCTTCGAAAAAAATTTGGCTCCACTCAAACAATCCATCAAATCGTCCATCCTTGGCAATGGAAATATGTACCTGATGGTTATCTTGTTGATTTCCCTCAAGTCAGTACACATCCTCCAACCTCCATCTTTCTTCGGACTGAGCACTATCAGAACAACACACAGACTCAAGCTTTCTCTGACGAAACCTTTGTCCAACAAATCCTGGACTTATCTTTTGACCTCTTCATTCTCCTGCGGCGTCAATCTATATGCTGATTTGTTTGGAAAACTAGCTCTAGGTATGATATCAATTCGATGACTTATACTTCTAATCGGTGGCAAAGAATGAGGTAGTTCATCCGCTACTATGTCAGCGAACTCTTCCAGCAGTTCCTGAACCTCTTCTGGTAAATCATCTACCTTTGTGCTGGTTAAAAAAATATTTGGCTTCCTGACCACAATGAATTGAGGTTCCTCCTCCTTCTTAACCTCTATAAGAAGTTCCTTCCCACTCATGAGAAGTACAATGTTGCTTACTTCAGGTTTCACCTCCTTATCTTTGATTGAAAGCAACATGTGAATTCTCCCATTCTTCTTTAGGGTGTATGTGTTCTTCCTCCCATCATGAATCACATTTCTATCATATTTCCATGGTCTACCTAGCAATAGATGACAAAAATCCATGGGAATGACATCACATAGTACTTCATCTTTATACCCTCCTATTTTAAACTCAACTAGACATTGCTTAGTGAAATTTACCTGATGTCCTTTTTGCAACCACGAAACTCTGTATGGGCTTAGATGATCAATCATCTCCAGCTCCAGTTTTTCTACCATCTCTGTTGAAACGAGATTATCCATGCTACCACTATCTACAATAACTTTACATTTCTAGTATTTGGTTTTGCATGCATTTCGAAAAAGTTTGTTTTTTTGGACTGAACTCTCCACCTCCTTCTCTGGTGTCAAAAGAGCTTTTCGCATCATCAACGATCTTCTGCCTTCAACATCCTCTACCTCAACATTTCACCTTTGTGCTTCAACAATGTGAGTCTATCCTTCCTCTTTCTTCTTGTCTAGACATTCATAAGACTTGTGTCCGACCTTTCTGGACGTGAATCATTTTATCACTCCACCTCTTCCTCTTCCTCTACCTCTAGTACGAGGAAAAATGTTGTTATCAGCATACTCTCCTTTCTGATCAACATACTGGCTTCTCTGTGAGCTTCCACCTCTCTTAGTTTGAGTCAGAGGTTTCTTCTAGTCTTCCTTGGGTTTCTAATTTCTATCCTGGCCCACTAATTTTCCTTTGGCTTGACTTCTGCCTCAACCTCTTTGACCTTGTTTTCGGCTCAACTTCTCTTCCGATTTTAGAGCCATTTGATAAGCATCTTCCACCGTTCGGATGGTCATCATGCTCATCTCATCCTGAATTTTGTATCTCAGGCCATTCATATACCTAGCAACCTTTTCATCATTACTTTCACGATGACCTACTCTAATGTTCATCCTGTAGAAATCTTCAGTGTACTCCTTTACTGACATCAACTTCTGTCTCAAATTTTGCATTCTCTAAAACAGAGTAATTTGGTAATCCATGGGAATGAATTTCTCTTTCATCTTTGCAATCATCCTATCCCAACTCTTGATTTTCTTCTTACCTTGGTAGTGTCTGTCAGCTTGCAATTCATTCCACCACAATGTTGCATGTCCTTTAAGTCTCGTGACAACATGTTTGACCTTCTTGTCTTCTTTGAAATCTTCATAGTCAAAATATGTGTCCAGAGCTCTAATCCAGTCTAGAAGCTCTTCAGCATCCAAGTTTCCCTCATAAACTGGAATGTCCATTTTGTCTCTTGCACTCATTCTTGCAACATCTCTAATCAAGCGTTCATTTGTTGCATCTTCTGCTGAAATTTCTTCTTCTTCATGTCCAACATCATCTTCACTTTTGGACTCACTGACATCTCCAATATCAGCAGTGCACCTTTGTTTTATTTCCACATCCACGATTCTGGCGCGAATGTCATGCAGATCTCTTTCCACTTCTGGATTCTGCACTTGCCTGCCCCTTCCTTCTGGAATTTCCCTTTCCTCTGGCGGATCGGGTGTTTTCCTGTCTCTTCTCCTCGGTGGCATGGATGAAATTCCTTCTCGCTTTTCCTTCTTGAAATATACAAACAAGAATCAAGATTTGATACCAGATGCTGCAGACCCACTCAACCCTCAGGTCGAGGATATGCTTACAGGATCATTCTTAATTTCCCTTTGAGCCAGATTAGCTCTTTCAATTCCCTTCTTGAATCTTCTTTCTTTTGATCCACAGGTCCTTTCGGAAGCTTCCCTGACACAAACGACACTAGGTGCAAGCTCCCCCTTTTTCGCGTAACCATCGGCTATGACCAAGGCCTAAACTGAAAGGTGCTTGTCACAACTCACCTCTTGTGATTTCGTGAGTTGAGACTCTCAACTCTTCTTGTCCAATCCCATGATATCTGAGATCGCAAGATGGGTATAACTCCTTCCCTTGTCAGCGCCCTTCGCGCGTGACCACTGGCTAGGCTTCCCACTAGCGCTTCTCGCCTTTCGCCACTTCACAAGTCGAAAGGTTGGGCTTTCGTCCCCTTATCTTACGAACGCCCAAGACACAAAAAGTCAATGGGGTGTTGACTCTCTTTAATGAACAATGCGTGTCCACCTGTCTATTCCATGGGCCCACCTTGCAATTCTGCCACATGTCCCTTATGCTCCACTTCGCACTTTGCCACTTCGCTCCCCAAAGTGTTGTCTCCTTTATATCATGACACCTAAAGTGCCAAGATCCCAAACTCCTCGATCTACCTAAGTGTCGAACTGCCAAATTTTGACATGTCGTCTACGCGGTCCCACAACAGAACTTCTCGCCCTTTCGGGACTTCGCCTTTCGCAACCTAGAGTACCCAACCTTTGGGCTCTCACCTCATGAACCTTCGAGTTTGCGAGATCTATAGATCTTTGCCACCTATCCTCCCTGGATGGATAGCTCTGATCCACTCACCACTCGCTACTCACCTTTCATGACTTCGTGAACCTTGATGCAAAACCTTCAACCCTTCAACTCACGAAACCCCAAAATGAGATTTCACGAGCGATCCAACGGCCCTGGCTGACTTGGATTCTACGGGCCTGATTTCTTCTAAGATTACACTTGAGGAAAGCTCACCATAACATGCCTTCTGCTCTGCAAGATCTGACAACTCTTGTGAATTTGCGAATTCTTCTCAAAGAATTATGACCATCCATTTCTTCCTGGACAATTCCTGCGAATTTAACCAAGTATTTCTCCGCGGAACTTACCTGCCTGCAACGCAAACTTGCTACTCCTCCTTTCAACGCCTCAAGGAACCAACCTTCTATGATTTTCTTCGACAACTGCAAAGAGCATATCCCTCCTGATATTTCTCCAACTTCGAGTCTTAAAGAAGACTCCCGCATGCACTCCTTGCGGTGAATCCTTCAATTACTTCAAATAATTGAAGTCCTTCGACTCTATGCACTCCCTGCAGTCGTATTCCTTCAACAATTTCTTAGGTTCACAAACTCTGAGACTTTACTCGACTTGTGCACACCTTGCACGACTTCTGTGCTCAACTTGCACTTCTGCAATAATGAGAACAATTGTTATCCCTCCTAAGCTTTTCAGAGATGAACTCTGACTTCTTTCAACACATTCCTTGTGGACAAACTTCATTGCACTCCTTGTAGGAATTTTACTCACTCAGGCAAAGAAACAATTGAAACTCATTCCTCACTCTCCCTCCCATATTTCAAACATTTAACAAGAAATCATACACACATGGCATAAACAACAAATGCATGACAGAAGGAGTAAAACATTCATGAGCATAACATTCAACAATGCATACACAGAGAATTTATGAGAACCATGAATCTAAATCAAGGCTTTTTGTATTAATCTATAACTTCTGTACATGGAATTCTTCTACACAAATCTTTGCTTCTTCTCTTCTCTACTCTATCTTGACAATCATGTTACAACTATACAATGAAGGTGTCTATATCCCGTTTCCCTCTTGTGCTCTAAAATTGTCTAATCTAGAATTAAATTCTATCTACCTACATTCATTACACACAAAGGCTCCTATATACTATGGATGAGAGTGGATCACTCAAGGTCCTTTTACAATAATACAAGTATGCCTCCACTTAATGAATTCATTAATATTTCAAAACATTTTCAAAAAATGTGCTCGATGCTTTTCCAACTGTCTCTTATCTTCACGCTATCTCGCTGCTGGCTATGCTTGCACGCCCTTTTGATGCTCCTGCATCAGTTCACCTCACAAATATCTTACCGATATAAGTAGAATTGTAAGTGCGAGGCATGAGAACTGCAGAACTACCATAACAAGAGAGCCAAGAGCCAAATATTTGTGGACGAAGCCTAGGGAAGGGGTGAACCACGATAATACCTATGTAATGTGATGAATGCATGCACATCTCTATTTACTTTTGTTACTTAAATGATGAATGCAATGAATGAATGAGTTATTATACTATTTAATTCTTTGTTGTTGCACTATTAAATCCCGAAGGTCATATAACAGTAATTTGTAATAAAAATCATAAGTAATGGCTCAGAACGCAGACCCTCTATCTCCTACTCAATCCTAGGCTGTAAACATCTGAGTCTTACAACCACCCCTAAAATCTATCTTAGGTGAGACCGCGCAGTGCATTCTGTGTGTTGTGTTGCCTTCTGGTTCACTAGAAGGGCCAATAGTTTAGGCTTTGTTGGTACCCTAAAAGATGCAAACCTCGAGTCAGTAGCGTAGAGATATTCGGTAGGTTAAAATCAACAAATGGTTCTGTTTTCAGTTGTAAGAGGAACAAGAAAGGACTGATTAGATGAGAGATAACACATGTGGAAAAAAAATGAGCGAAACTAGACGACCGTTGAGTCACTAGAAGGGAATGTTGAGACCATGGAACCCCATGAAAGCAGAAATCGAAGGCTGGTTGAGAACTAAAGAGCTAGAGTTTGCCCAGAAAGATAGTAGAAACCCTAGCCTGACGCCTCACAAATATCTATATAAATACATGTTTACAGATTTACACAAAGTCTTTTTTTGTGATTTTCCTCAGCTATTGCAGGAGTGGATATTAAGGTTCAAATATAACCACGCGACAAACCAGATCTGACAACTAGATTGGAACCCAATATAGATTGACCAGTTACAACAAGTGAACAACAAATTCACCCACTCAGTCGACTTTTAGCTTGATAGTATTGTGGCAGGCTTCATAACAGAATTTGTAGTTGACACAATGAAGTCATACAGCATGAATTTCTACACAGACCTCGTGGAAGGTACATTCGATCACTGTATACTTCAATTAAAATACTACATATAACAATGGTGTAATGACGATGGAAGCAGACAACTAAACTTCCTTGCGTGCATGGGGGAAGGGGGGAATCAATGACAGAGGGAAGGATAAATGGCTGAAGGAGACAATAAAGGAAAGAAGGAGGAGGAATTCTTGGACTCGATTTTGATGGATGACGACCAACTTAAGTGGATCTTGGTGTCACCTGGAATGACACGTAGCAGAGTACCCTACCAATATAATGTGAATACCAAGAAAATATCCATAGCCACGAGGGAGGGCTTGGAAAGCGATGAAGAAGAGGTAGAGGATCTCTAGGCTGTGGAGAAGATTGAGGAAATCTTGCACGCAACCTATGAGAGGAAAACAAGAGGCCCGAGAACAGGAGGAGAAGATAGCCATCCTTCCATATTAATGTCAGTGTGGAACCCATAAATACATGTGCAACTAATACACCAAAGATAACATCACCATTTAAACAACTGAAGTTTGGGGGAAGTTCGATAGCGAGAAGCACATCTACCACATGAGCAATAACTGGAGGAGCCAGTTCAGGTAGTACTAGTCAACTATCCACACCACGTGGTGGAGGTAGCAATTCAGTATTTAGAATGGCAGGACATGACCCCATAATTAGATTACTATAATTCCGAGGAGAAGTAGCAAGAAACCCGGAGAAGCATTTATTCATTTTTGCAAAGATCTAGGAGGAAAAAAAAATCATGGATGAAGATACCAAACTTGTGTAGCTAGCGATCATGCTAAGAGACCACACACTAGATTGGTACATGAGTCTAGACACAAATAATGCTCCTGGGACGATGAGGACATTGGTAGACATCATGAAGCTACTGATTAATGAGTTCTAGAAGCCAAGCTCATAGGACTAATACATGAATGAAATGATCAAGATCAGATAGAAACCAGGAGAATCTGTATGGGAGAATGACCAAAGATTTAAGTGATTGAAGGGAAAGTTAAAATACCTTATGATTGAGATGCAACATTGACATCTGTTTGTCAACTCACTACTCCCACACCTAAAATACCTCTTACGACAATAGAAGTTTCAGACGCAAGACAAGGCGCTATGGGCAGCCTTGCAGCTAGAAGAGAACCAGTACTAGAAGATGGACCCGACCATTGAAGAATTGAAGGAGGATTTGAAGATCCTCAGATTTCAGTTGAATTAGAACAAGAACAAGGACAAACGAGAAGATTTTTGGTGCACCACATGCAGGACAGAAGGACACCACAAGAACAAATGTCCAACATTCACGCAATATATGGAAACATGCATGCCAAAACCACTTCCACAGGGAGGATTATGGTGTGAAATATGCAAGAAACCGAGCCACGACCCTTATCACTACATGATGATGCAGAAATACCAGATAGTTCCTAAGAATTCTTATTGCACGTTTTGTAAGTCCGTAGGCCATGACGAAAAAGATTGAAAAATTATGGAGCTAATGTAGGAGAGAACATCAAACACCTATAGGGTACAGGATGAAATGATGATTGAGCAAGCAACGCCACAGTTCAATCAAGCCCTAGCTCCATACAACAATACACAACCACAGTACAACCCGACGCAACCCCGGTANGTGGAGGTAGCAATTCAGTATTTAGAATGGCAGGACATGACCCCATAATTAGATTACTAGAATTCCGAGGAGAAGTAGCAAGAAACCCGGAGAAGCATTTGTTCATTTTTGCAAAGATCTAGGAGGAAAAACAAATCATGGATGAAGATACCAAACTTGTGTAGCTAGTGATCATGCTAAGAGACCACACACTAGATTGGTACATGAGTCTAGACACAAATAATGCTCCTGGGACGACGAGGACATTGGTAGACATCAAGAAGCTACTGATTAATGAGTTCTAGAAGCCGAGCTCATAGGACTAATACATGAATGAAATGATCAAGATCATATAGAAACCAAGAGAATCTGTATGGGAGAATGACCAAAGATTTAAGTGATTGAAGGGAAAGTTAAAATACCTTATGATTGAGATGCAACATTGACATCTGTTTGTCAACTCACTACTCCCACACCTAAAATACCCCTTACGACAATAGAAGTTTCAGACGCAAGCCAAGGCGCTACGGGAAACCTTGCAGCTAGAAGAGAACCAGTACTAGAAGATGGACCCGACCATTGAAGAATTGAAGGAGGATTTGAAGAACCTCAGATTTCAGTTGAATTAGAACAAGAAAAAGGACAAACGAGAAGATTTTTGGTGCACCACATGCAGGACAGAAGGACACCACAAGAACAAATGTCCAACATTCACGCAATATATGGAAACAGACATGCCAAAACCACTTCCACAGGGAGGATTATGGTGTGAAATATGCAAGAAACCGAGCCATGACCCTTATCACTACATGATGATGCAGAAATACCAGATAGTTCCTAAGAATTCTTATTGCACGTTTTGTAAGTCCGTAGGCCATGACGAAAAAGATTGAAAAATTATGGGGCTAATGTAGGAGAGAACATCAAACACCTATAGGGTACAGGCTGAAATGATGATTGGGCAAGCAACGCCACAGTTCAATCAAGCCCTAGCTCCATACAACAATACACAACCACAGTACAACCCGACGCAACCCCGGTATAATATCGTGCAGTAAAACCATGCACCACCATATAACATGTCGAGAGGGGATAGAGTAGGCTATCGAGGAGGAGGACGAGCCATAGGAGGCTTTGGATGTGGCAGAGGACCAGTCACATGTCATAATTGTCAGCAACTGGGACATTATGCAAGGGAATGACCACTGCTTCCAACAACTTGTATGTACTTTCGTGCAACGGATCATGAGACAGAGGAATGCCCGACACTGTTAGTAAATATCTAGGAAAAAAGGAACCAGAACAACTAGAATGTTCAATGGATTTCAGCTGAAGCAAGGGAGGATGGACGAAATATCAACATAGTCACCTGTGGAGGAACGAAGATAGAAAATGACACAGCTCGATGAGAACCTACATAGAACCATTGGGTAAGGAAGAACACTGAACTAAGGAAGCAGTTCGATGTTCCCAAAGAAAAGGATACTTTTAAGGAAGCCATACAAGAATTTTAGAAGAAGGACACAACACTGACTTCCACTACGCAACCAACCCACGAAGCGCCAGAATACGAAATGCCACCATTATTGGATCATACAAAGGGAATGTCACTTAAGGGACAAGTAAGTACTATCAAATACTTTTTGCAGTCATGCATCAAAATATTAAGTGACTCTTCATCTGTGAAAATATTGCAAAACATCTTAGATAAATGTAGCAATGATACAGAACAAAAGCTAGAACCAAAGATTGTCAATCACCTACACACAAGGAGAAGAACAAGTAGGGAATTCAAATTGAATGCCAACATTGGGGATTTCAATATGGGAGATATCATACTGGACCTAGGATTCGAAGTAAATGTACTACCCAAGAAAAACTGGCAATGCATGGGAGAACCAACCTTGGGATATTCAAATGTCCAATTAAAACTAGCGAACACGCACAGAGTCCTACCAATCAGGAGGCTGAAGGGCATAACGGTAGATCTTGATGGTGTGTGCACCAAAGAATATTTTGAAGTCATCGAAATAGTAGATGGCACAACACCATACCCGACACTACTTAGTCTAGACTGGGCATTTGAAAACTACACCATAATTAATTTGAAGACAAGAAAAATGACATTTCAATTTGGAGATTACAGGGTTATAGCACCATTAGAACCATTAGAAGGGGAAAGGTTCATAGAACTCACTTGCCTAGACTTAGAGGAAATTGGCCAGTTGTATAGAACAAATGCATGTGAGGAGGATTATGTAAACCCAATTGCAGACAGGGTACTCAGTTGGTGTAGTATTACTTCACGTGCTATGGATTTAGACACCGGATTATAAAACTAGCAGCATAGACTACATGAAGCATCCACGAGAAGATGTGCAAGAATAGACCGCGCAGTACAATGTCTAGGCATAGAAATCCCAGAACCACCCAGTTTCCATGGACTTAACGATTTGGAAACATTCTTGACACAATATGAAGATGAAGTATTAGAGAAATAGAGGCTAATAGCACTGGACTTAACACTCAAGGCCACAACCGCCAGATGGTGGGGCGCAAACAAGGAGACCATCACAAACTAGTACCAATGTAAGAGGCTACCGTGCATAAGGTTTGGCGCAACACATAAAAACAATAAACAACAAAAATATGAAGGATTAGGGACACCAATGAAACACTTAATGGAGTGCGAAACGCTATAGAAATTGACACCACCAGAGGAATGGCCTCACCACTTTATTCATACATTAGAAGTGTTGGAGTTACTTCACACACACCTAGGATTTATTTTTCCTAAGGTTTTTCATTGTTTATTAGTCATAATTAGTCATTATCCAACCTCCTATATTTTAGGGGGGAATATTTCACCTGGAGAATATTCTCTTTCAATTGACACTTTAGTTTGACTAGTTGAGTTGAGTTTAGATGTTGCATTGGTTTTTTCACCATGCAACATTGGGATCATCACCAACTCACTACT
>JZKD02S0844962.1:0-14315 GCA_000966675.3 Picea glauca | reverse complement strand
TGTCATCTTACTCTTGATTGGGCGGATTACTAGATCTGCAGCCCTACATCAGGCCTCCCGGGCACACATGCATTGTGTCATTCAACGCTTGGAGGAAAACATTTTTTACTGGAGTACGACCATGTTGATGTGCATGAAGAGACATATTACAGAGTGTCGGCAACGTACCAACAATAACTTCGGGTTCAGTACCATTTTTCTCTCCTCCTTCTTCGAGAGGGTGCCTAGTCTTACCCCTGGAGAGACGGTACAGGGGCATATAGCCTCCTTCCCAGCAGTGACCAGATGGGAAGCATTGTTGCCACGAAAGGGTGGAGGGAGGGCCATAGAGGCCTTTGATGATACATTCTTTGACTAGTGGGCATGACAGATCTCGGTGATCGAGGATCACGTATATGTCGGGATCAACTTCTCTAGAGACCCTGACATAACAGTGTCTCCCGACGAGGAGTGAGGCGAGATAGCTAACATGCTTTTTAAAGTTTATTTAATTTTTAATTTTCATATATATCATTTTTATGCATGTATAGAGTATTGACTTATGTATCTTTTATGTATGGATGTGGGACCTATGCGACCAGTGGACTTCGCTAGGACTCGGTGACGTCCTTGACCCGAGGCAGCACCAGCAGCGGCCAGAGGAACAACAGCAACAGGGGGACCCCCAGCCGGAGACGCTGATAGAGTTCTTCGATGAGTGGAGCGCAACATCACTGCGCTCACTCGTATTGTACCTATGGTCAAGATCGAGGATCTCCCCCCTTCTATGCGGCCTCATGTAGTAGGGGTGCCACAAACTTGGGTCCAGCTATTCTGGCGTTTGGCCAACGTCATTGTACACTATGGCAGGGCCAATAGGCCCCATTCTTAGAGAGCATAGATCATTGATGTGCTGAGGGAACTTTTTTTATATGTATTTTTTGAGGGCATAATCCCAACGATGTACACTGAACACTTTTGAGGCGTTCACCCCCCACCTATGTACTCATGACACTACTTTTTGGAGAGATATATATATTTACATATTTTGTGTCTTATGGATGACATTTGTTTACAAATGTATGTACATGTGTATGTGTGTGCTTTTATTTTTATGTGTGTGCAACATGCCAATCTAAAATTTGATTAGTTAGAGTATTTGTTATATGATTAAATATCCTAGGAACATGGATATACGTAATGTAATCGAAAGAATGTTAAAAGAGACATACCCTAAGAAATCGTCGGTGCAGAGTGGGATCGTTAACCCGGTAGATCCCATTTAACTAGGACACAACCAAATGATCATCTAAGTAGACCCAGAGGTGAGAAATGTCGTTGGGCAAAGCGTCACAAAGAAATTCTATCACTGCACTGTACTCGGCAACATTGTTTGTAGCGTCTCCTAGACAAATACCTCTAGAAGATAAAAACTATCCTCCAGGTGAGAAAATCAACCAAGTTGCAGAAGAAAGCATCCGAGTGTGTCGGATAGCGTTGTCCACAAACCCAAAATAAACCTTTGATTCACTTGACATCTTCCACAGTGAAAAAGAAGACATAAATAACTACACGTCTACAAAACAAAAAAGACAAAAATGTATAAGAAACTATACATATTTACATGAAGTCACCCAGGTGACCAACTTAAGAGTATTACTTCTTGAGGTAGAGCCCATTTCTAGGCTCCGCCAAGGCATTTCCCTCAAAATAAATGAGACGTTAAGCACCCTTCTTCAAGACTTCTTTCAAAATGAACAGTCCAAACCACATGGGTTTGAACTTGCCTGCCCCCAGGGGATCTTTGTCTTGATCATAGACCAGTAAAAGGTCGCCTTCGAAGAAAATCTGAGGATGAACGGACCGATCATACTAACACTTGAATACTTTCTTATGAGCCTCATTGGATAAGGCTGCATCACGACACTGCTCATCGAGCTACTTGAGATATAGAAGGCGTTCCTCAAGCAGTGAAGTGTCCGAAAATAACTCTACTACCAACTTTAAAGAAAGAATATGACACTCAATATGTAAGACTGCTTCCAGCCCGTATACGAGTTGAAAAGGTGAAAAACCAGCAGCAGTCTTCACAGACGTTTGGTAGGCCCACAATGCTGAATATAACATAAAATTCCAATTTGTCTTGGAAAAATTGATCGTCCGTTGAAGAATAGTATTGAGAGACTTATTCACAGCTTCAACCTAACCATTCTCTTGCGAGTAATAAGGCGATGAATTATCTTGTTTAAACCCAATATTTGACGTTAATTCATTCATCATTTTGTTTTGGAAGTGACTGCCATGGTCAATGACAATCTCCTCCGGGATACTGAACCTTGATACTATCTAATTAAAGATGAAAAGAGCCATTGTTTTGCCATCATTATTGAACGTTGGCATAGCTTTGACCCACTTGGTGAAGTAGTCTACTGCTACGATGATGTAACGATGCCCCCTGGATGAGGCCGGGTGACATGTAGTAAATTCAATACCCCACTTGGTGAAAGGACCAACAATAATGACGGGAAACATAGAAGCAGGATGTGCCCTCATCTTCTGACAGAAGATCTGCCATAGGGGGCATTTCTTGACCGCCTCCACACAATCCTTAATTAACGAGGGCCGGAAGTAATCGACACATAGAATCGTTTGGGTTGTTTCCAACCCAAACAAATGACCGTGACATGCTCTAGTGTGAAAGTAATTTAAAATGAGCTCTGCTTCTTCATGGATAAGGCATCGTCAAATAATGCAATCTATGCCTCGACGATACAAAGTGTCATCGAGTATAAGATAGTTTCGCGCCTGATGTCGAATTTGTCGACACGCATCGTGAGAAGCAGAAGAGGGGCACTTCAAATTATGGAGATACACAAGTATATCTCCATACCAGGGGTCCGAATATGCAATTAGAAAAATATATCCCTTAATATACGATTCTTCGAGCATGATATCACTAGACTCGACAAAAAGTTTCGAAATAAGTTCGGCAAATACTAACAAATTTTTGGATTTCGCAAAAACAAAATCCAAGTCAAATTCCTGGAGGATTACAATCCATCCACTGATCTTTCTGCCAATGACTCGTCGCGTTAACATGTATTGGAAAGGGTTGACGACAGCAATGAAAGTGGTATTGCAAAGAAAAATGTAGTGACAGAACCATTGGACAACATGGACAGCTGCCAAATAAAGTTTCTTGACGTGAGAATAGTTAAGTTTCGGTCTAACCAAGCCTCGACTAAGGTAATATATAATGTTCTCCTCGAGCATATCATCTTTTTGAACCAAGACCATGCCGATGGTCGTCTCTGCGATGGCCAAATACAACAAGAAATATTTGTTATAATCATGAGGCTAGAGCAGAGGGGAAGACGTTAGGGCACGTTTCAACGCTTCAAAGGAGCACTAAGAAGCTTCATCCCAACAGAATGAGACTCATTTTTTCAAGAGACGCATAAACCCTTTAGTGATATCAGTGTAATTCACGACAAAATGCCGAAAAAAATTTGCTCTCCCCTGTAAGCTCTAAAGCTGGGGTATCGTGCATGGGGGAGGCAATTGAACTATCGCCTCAACCTTGAGAGGATCAACCATGAACCCTGTTGTCGATACAATAAAACCTAAGAGACAACCTGATATCACTCAGAAACTGCACTTGTTAGGATTCAAGTGAATATGATAGTAGCGACATCGCTCAAAGATTAGTCGAATATGGGTGGGATGATCATATCTCTTGCGAGAGTGTGATGCTATATCATCAAGGTACGCCTCGACAATGTGTCTAAGGTTATGAAAAGAAAATGACATGGCCCGCTGAAAGGTAGCTCCAACATTCTTCATGCCAAAAGACATCTTACGATACATGAATGTACCCCAAGGACAAATAAAAGTTCTTTTATGTTGGTCTTCGGGTTTGATCTGAATTTGATTGTATCCCAAGAAACCATCCATGAACGAAAAGACCTTGCAGCCTGCGCACTCATCGACAATCTGATCGATGAATGGGGTAGGGAAATTTTCTTTCAGACAGGCCTTATTCAAATCATGGAATTCCATACACACGCGAATCGTACCATGTTTATTGTTAACTGGAACCGGGTTTGACACCCATTCAGCCAACTATACAGGGTAGATAAAACCAACTTTGAGAAGTTTCTCTACTTCTGCCTTGATTGTTGCCTCTTTTCAAGGATTTACCGGACGAAGCTTCTATCGAACCGATTTGGCATCAGGATAAGTTGTAATTTCATGTTCGACAATTCGTGGGTCGATGCCTGACATTTCCTCGTAAGACCAAGAAAAAACGTTGTGAAACTCTTTGAATAAATCAGTATAAGTATGAATATCTTCAAGGGAGTAGTCCGCTCCGACAAAAACATTCTCCACAATGTCAGGGGTTTTGGAGATATCGATTAGAATAGTTGTAGTGATGCTTTCCATGTTACCCTCGACATAAACTTCGTGCATAGCCAGAGGATTGATAGGACAAGGATTATCTCCATTCACGGTCAAAATGAATTCTCCCGCCTATATTCTCCTTAACTTGCGAAGAAAATAAGATATGTGATGTAGATCATGACAAGGTTTCTCAGGACCAGTCATTGCCTCGGGAATCACCTCGTCAGAGGGCAAGACCAAGTCTAAAGTATCCTGAGTGGCAAGAGAACCTTGAGCTAAAATAGGCTCAAGAACTAGATCTAACTCCTGTGTGGGAGTCGAATCAGAACTGGCCAAAGTTTGTTGGACAATGTTGTACGCAACCTTAGCCACGGATAATGGCATGGCCATGCCGCAATGCACGCAACCTTAGCCACGGATAATGGCATGGCCATGCCGCAATGCCCTATCCCTTCCATCAAGGCCAATGGGGAAGTTAAATTCCATAGATCTTTAAAGTAGTTTGTTCGAAACGATGATAATTGCAAAATTACAGCCCTCGGCTAGTCAAGAATAGTTGATATCATCCTTAAATCGCTAGAAGGAGGCGGGTAATAAAAAGTTCCCATCAATGACGGAAACAAACCAGCACCTAAATTGACAGTGCTAGACTACGGATTATCAATCATCGGGACCGTGGATGCCCCTGATGAAGGGTTAGTACGAGAGAAGGACAATTGGTCGATTGTCACAATCCAGCCCTCGTGCGAAAAACACAAGACCTGAAAAACCGTAGCAACCATCGCATGCACCGCATAAGTCGAACTTATTCCTAACAACAGGTTCTAGTTGAGAGGTGCATCAACCACTTCAACTTCGAAACACACAGTTTTACCTCCCAACTGCACGAAGAAGGAAGGAATAATTTTGAGTAGTCTAAACGACCGACCATTAAACGTCGTAAAAAATTAAGTGACGGAGAGAACTCAGGCTGGCCAATGGCCTTCCAACACTCCAACGACATCATGCAAGTCGAGGCACCCTCATCAACCACAGTACAAAAAATGTTGCGTGTAAAAGATTGTGGCGTAAGCCACTACTATCTGAAAAGCAACATGGTGAGGCAGACGAGGTTTTAAGTCGATTGGATCGAAAATGATCGCTCTTGTGTTACAAGTCTTTGCCTCCCCCAAGGTGGATAACAGAGATTTCCTCTGCAAGGGGAAACTTTGGAGGACCTCCAAAGAAGACATTGTGTAAGGGGTTTGTGCCAGATCTTATACAACATATTAGTTATGGGTGACTCTCGCATTTGGATTGTGAGAAGCCTTCTTAAACACACCTTTAGGGATGCAAGTCATCATTTCTCCCATTGCCTTCTCAATTTGGAGAGGATTCGGTGGGTTAGTGGCTTCCTTTCCCTTCTCGGTCGATTATGGCATTCCATAGTCTCGGGCCCTACTCGCTAAATGAGCCTCGGCATTCATCATATAAATATTGGCGGCCAGATTCTTACTAGTAGGCGTGGGGGGTTCCTGACTGCCCCCTACCGCACTCGTGGATGCGGAAGCCTGAGCCATGTTTTTCCCTTGTGGAAAAGGGTTCATCAACACAACAATATGTTTCTTCACTAATAGCTTATGGGCTTCTGCAAGCCGAGGGAACAGATAAGTCGAGTGGTCCTCCGTGTAGAGATTACATGGATATTTCGACTTCTTCTCTGTTTTTCCCCGCCAGCATTATTGGTAGCCTTTTTATCACCTTTACCCTTCTTGTTTTGTTATTTTTTCTTCCCCTCAGAATGTTGGTTGGACTTGGGGTTCGTCAACTGCAGACTGTGTACGTCTGACGTCTAAGTATGGGGAATAGTCGAACTCGGAGTCTAGTTGGCCACAATCTGTTGTATCGACAATTGTTGCAATTGATTTGACAACAGGTCCATGGACTTTCTTTGTCCTGAGCCCACAATACCATCAACATGGGGTCCAAACTTTTTCTTGGCCTTATCAAGAGTAGATCGTGGTGCATCTGAAAATATCTCATAGAGCATGCCAGACTCAAACTAGATCAGTTCAAGCTGTTGAGCTCTCATAATCGCCTCCTCTTCTGAAAACACTTTGGAAATCGTTATGTCCTTAGATACGTATAACACCCCAAGTTTTTAACCCCCATTTTAATAATGTATTGTTACAATGCTGACAAACCAGAGTGCACAAACAAATATTAAAAGGACAGTGTGCCCAAGACATGTAATATTTTTTATCATATTTAATAATAAATACATGGTTGGCTGCTAGACAGACAAGGAATAGAGTTATAGGGGGCTATGATTCCACAAGAGAGGGGGATTGAGGGGCTAAGTGTTTATTCTTATTCTAATTAACCTTTTGTCTAAAGGAGGGGATCGGTTACGTGAGCTTCTTGGGGAAGGCCAAGAGGTTCTTGATTCCCCATGAGGTTACTTAAACCCACCTCTAGTCTAATGGGGGGGCTCGAATGATGGCTTGTTCGTTGATTTCCTGTGCGTTCATTCATTTCCCTCACACAATTTCATGCACTCACTTACCCATTCATTCATCCATCCTCATTCGTGTCTTGGATTTGGAAAGGGAAACAAACTGCCGAAGAATTAGCCACGGGATAGTTGGTTGTAGTGGTCGTTGGTGTGATCCAGTCGTGACTTGAGGCCTGCATGTCTCAGATGCGTTGGCATGTGTCCAGCATGGCTCACAGCTGCAAGTCCTAAGATTTCCATCATTGAGATTCTGGACCAGTTGTGCTGGAGCCCGAATAAGGAGAAGGACTGCCTAAGGGACTGCGTGGCAGAGAAGGGTGGAGGTTCTTTCTCTCGGGTGGTGAAAGCTGGGTAGAAGAGAGTTGGGTACTTGGATTGTTGTGAGAGCTGGGAAGCCTATGAGAGATTGGGTGCTAGATGGTTTGGGAAGCCAAGTAACACTCTGGAACCGTCCTTGTGGATTCATAGCCCTGGCTCGGGGGTGACGTTGTTGTTGAGTTTTGGAACAGTAGTGTCTACAGTTGGGTGGAACGTCCTTGGTCTGAAGCCAGTTGGTGTCATCTTTCATAAAGATAAGTGATATATGTTATGGTATCATTTACATGTATATGAATGTATTTACATATATAGCTTTAATTCCGGGCAATGAGGGGAAATTCTTTGTCTCGTGATCCTCCTCACATACTGCACAAACCTGCACATTATCCAATGGACATTCGTTAGATGCATGCTTCTTTCGATAGTGGGGACAAACAATATATACAACAACTTTCTCTTCTTCTTTCTTTTTCTTAACTTGAAACATATCTCGCTGAGAACTTAGAGTACCAAGAATCTTTGTTTTAAAATTTTCCAAAAAATTTCCTAATTCTATCCTTGATACTCCACCTCCTGTAGTAGATCTTGTTACTTTCAGCAAAACATCCCTTATTCCCTTACCAGATTTGTCTCGATTCCTAGAATATCTCCTGCATAAATCGCAAATAGTAGCAAATGGCAATTGAGAGATATCACCTGCACCCATTAGATTTAGCACATCAATGTATTCTTCTTGTATTCCTTTAAGGAAGATCATCCGGATGGTATCATTGTTTAAAGTACATTGTTTGGTTTTCTGAAGATTATAGAGAAACCTTTCTACATAGTCTTCAAGACTCTCTTCTTATGATTGTTGCATCTTCAATATGTCATTGCGAGAGTCTCGAGTTCTACAGTAATCTTGATATTTTTTAAGAAAAGTACTTTTCATGTCTTCCCAAGATTGGATGGAATAGTCTTCAAGTCCCATAAACCATCTTAGAGCAGTCTTTTAAGGTTGTTGGAAACAATTTTAATTTTTGTGCATCATCAACATAGTTATAGCTTTTGCAGAGAATGTCAAATTCAAAAAGAAAAGCATCTGGATCTTGTGTAACCATACCTCTGAAATTTGGGAGGACCGATGGGGGAATATTTTTCATGTTTACATTTGACATTAAATCAAGTATGGGGAATCCGAAGGTGGATTCTCCTTTTGGTTCCCTATTCATTTCTTCTTCGTCCTCCATGTGGCCAAATATACTAAATTCCTTCGGGCTTGGTGAGAGTGGTGGTTCAGATACTGGATTCTGATGAAGGATAAAGTTGTCTCCTATTTTCAATGTTTGATTTCCTCCCACCACAAAAGTTTCCACTTGCGAAATGACCACGTTGTGGGTGTTTTGAGCAATTTATGTATATGCTCAAGGTTAACAGTCTTCTCTAATGTTGGATCGATGTCTGGCTCCCAACCTTTGGCCCTTCGACTGGTTGGTCTTGGAATTATCCCTCTTCTTCCTGGACCTTTTACACAGTTTGTTCAGATTGCGAGGTGGCCACCTTTGATGTAGAACCCTCCCTCCATGAGCTTCCTGCATATCTTTCATTTGGATTAATAGGAGTTTTATTTCCACCAAATAAATTTTCTAGAAAATCAGTTTTTAAAAATCTACCCTTGCTATCCCTAGGCCTAACCATGACTTAACCATATGCCAGAAAGGGTTTCGAAGGACTCACAATAGTAACAGCGTAGGTTCTTACATTTCATCTTACTGTCTTTCCGCCACCATTCTGGACAAAACACTCCAAGAAAACAATCAAACTGTGAAACAAAACTAACTTCTTACAGTTTACCTTTTAACAGTTCCCCGACAACGTCGCCAAAATGTTGGGCTATTTAATTGTTGTAATAAAATCCCACATAAATTGTCAACCAGGTTCGTAAACTGATGAACTGCAGACACAGTATGTACAGGCAACTGACAGAAGTATACTCTAGCTTGTCTTTCCAGGAGCAAGAGGACTAGACAATCTATCAATCAAGCAAAAGCTAAAACCAAACTACCATTATTGAAACTTAACAATCAACTTAAGGAATCAATCATGTAAATTCTATAAAAAGCAATCATCTATTGATTAATGAAAACAAAACAACAATTTCCCAAGCAAATGTTTATATCAGCCAACTTTATGGATCCACTCAAGTCTCCATGTGATTATGTTATTGACCTATCATGAGACTAATCAGCTAGAGAATATTCCCTAATGACCAACCATATTCTTAATCTAAGAGACTTATCTCATAACAAGCATGACAAACTACAGGGTGCCACTGCATTCTTACCCACACACAATAACTAGTGTATAGGGGAATGACTCTGAAAGAGTCTTGCCACAAGATTGACACTTAACTTGATGAAGTAACTAAGTAGCTATATTCTGGGAAAACTTGCAACTCTCGAAAAAGAATGTAAACACACAGCTTATACACTAATCAGTAGCTACACTCGAATGTAAACACACATCATGCATTTGATCTAAGCTCTCAGCTCTTGAAATGTTATCTCTCGTTGCTACAGTACCTCTAGAGGTCAAACCACGCATAACAAGCAAGTAATTCAAATCCCCAAAGACATGTTCTTCATTAACAACCTAGGCCCTTAATACCATAGACTCTGAATACAGTGTTGATTACCCTGCAGATATAATCCACTCTTTCAAAAGTAAAAGATGAATTCAAAGTTCATTAAGATGTGACCAGGTAATCACAAAGCTTCTATATTTGATATTAATTCTTCTTATCTGAAAATAAGTGATGGAGTATTTCCTTGTGAATACATATGAGTTATGGAAGTCTCAGCATGATCATACATATAATTTCAAATCATTAGAATGTGCTCAATAAACCAACCCTTGTTAATTTAGAATCAATCATGTTCATATCATATTATAACCCCAAGTTGTCACATACATAGTAGATGAATTATAGATCTTAATTCAATTTTATCTAGTGAATGAGGTGAGTGCTTACGTATTCATCATTTATGGTAAGTATTTAAACGAGATATTTGAGATTAAGTAAGCTACAAATAAATACTGGAACATATGTGACCTTCAAATGTCTACAGAGAAGGAGATATACTTTGGTGAAATACATGCATAAAATCGTTCATTTGCAATCTATGTGTTCATATGAAATCTTCTCCATCATACTAAGGGAAATCTGATTCATATCTTAAGAGAAATCCCAAATGGGTACAGAGCACACAAAACCTCAAGCAAAACTTAGAATCTAAAGATCTCTCCACACCAATCCGTTCAAAAATGTAACTACAGCAAAGTAAAGAACATGTAATATACAGATAACTCAACTTACCAGGGCAGGTGGGCCCATGCCTTCCCAAGTAGTAAGCGAAAACGATTCAGTAACTCAACACGCTTATAAACAAGGATAAATCAAAACCTAATTAATATCACACATAAACCCTTACTTTACTCGCAACACATCCATCATAATATCAAGACAAGAAATGGATAACATAGTTTTTCATTAACTTTTGCAAAGAGTATATACAACTTAAAAAATTACACAAAGAAAACCCCCTCATATATATCTGGTTCTGAGTATATCAAATTACATTGTTTTCCCCAGTTTTCGAGAACTCTGGGCCAAAAATGACTTAACAAAATTAGAGGATGTTACTAACCATGATTTCCTCTATCTCAGAAAATCGTTACAACCATCTTAGATATCGTCCTGTGCTGAGTTCGGATCCCGATCTGGTGCTATTCTAGAAGATTTGTTCATGGGTTGATCCTTGTGTAAATAGAAGACTGCTAGGCGGAAGGGAAACGGTCAACATCCATTACATTAACCATAATAAAAATACCCATGTTGCTAACTCCATCCTGGGTGCACACGGCTAGGAGAAGCTACAACCTTAGGTACCGGAATGCCTGTGTAGGTACTAGAAAGCCAAGAATAGTGCGGGAATAGTTGTTGCATTAAAAAGGTAAGTGTCTTTTATCATTGGTAAAAAAATAGCTAAAATATCCTAATTAATTTATCAAGAACTTTAGAAATTATCAAAATAAACAACTTTTACCTCATGTTGTAATCAGGGTCTTTAGGCAAGCAAATAGGTAGTGATAGGAGGTAATAAGTTGGATTTCAATGCCTAGGTAGGGGGGTAAATGGCCAAAAGAGGTGTATGGTGAGTGACAAAATGGGAGTTCAACATTACCCCCACACCTGATTATTTGCATGTCCTCATGCAAAGATATCCCAAAAACTATTCAAAATTGAAATACCCCATATCTTCAATCTGACGAGAGTCCTGCAGCGTTTATCAGGATGTTGAGGCCTGAGTTCTTCTTTTCCAATCTACCGCTCCTCCTTGGTTTTTCTTGCTAGAATATATTATGCATCTGCTTATTGATCTTTTTAGTTTCAAATTGAAGTTTTTCAATTTATTCTTGAAACTTCTTACCCTAATCCTTTAACTATTGATTTTCTCTTTCAATGCACCTATTTAAGACAGATAGCTCCATGACTTCCTGCTCCAACTTCTTAACTTTTCTGTTTTGTTTCCTGAGCTTCCTTTCCAATGGAATTTCACCAACATATTCATCTTTTAGAACATTTGAACCCTCACAAGTTTCAACTCCCTTCTTAGAAGGTCCAGGAATAATAATGTTGGGAGTCTTTGGAGTTCTAGGCTGTAGTTTCGCTTTCCCAGCCTGGTGTACAGCCTTTGATATTTCATCGTTACATCCTCCTTATTCTACGAGGGTTAACAACTGTGCATGTGGCTCCACAAGCTCATTTGGCTCAATAAAATCATTTACCTGTGGTTCGTTAGGGTCTGTAAATTCTATACTTGGCTGAGATTGTTCCACAAGCTTTGGACGCTTAGCAACTTTGAAGAGCTTCAAAATGGTCAAAGTATCCTCTTCATCATCATCAACAGGGATTGGGTCTTTGTGTGTTGCAGCCTGTGGGTACAGGAGGGTTGGCTCATCAATTTTTGGAACAACTTGTTTTTCCATGCGACGTGTGATCCTACTAGCTAGAGGAATATAAATTGGTGTTTTAATTGTCATAGTCTCCTTCTCTGATTTTCCATTCCTGGCCCTCCCCTTTTTCTGACGCTTTTCCACTTCTATCGGTCCTTGTTTTTTTGCCACATGGATCCTTTCTTTTCTCTGTCGTTTTCCCAAATTACTCGGCCCTTCTTCCACTACCCTAGGGATTTGGTCAATAAATGCATTCTCACGCAAGAACTGAACCCATGTCTTATTTATTTTGCAGAGCTCAGCTTCTATCAACAGTTTTACTAACCCATGATTTTAGAGGATACTCTAAGGGTTTTGACTATTGCTTCTTACCATATTAGCCATTTTTTCTAAAGTCTTGTGCAGATAGTATGGGAAATTTATCATTTCCTTTGATTCAAAATGAAGCATAATTCGAACATGATACTGGTATGGGAGGGCATACCTTCCCTCACAAGTTAAATACCTCTGTAGAATCTCCAATGGTGCTTGTCACTCATCCATGAGGTATGCCCTTGGAACTCCCTTTTCCCAGCTCGTGTTTTGGTATTGTGCCTTCAGAAACCGGTTGCAAATTTCCGTGCCCAGTGTCAATTTCTTGAACCAGTATTCTCCAATCCTAGGGAGGCATGTGACATTGGCTGTGGTCTCTTCTGTAACCTCTATTTCTAAATTCGCGACCCTAGCCAATCGTCCATCGAAACTTTGTGTGAACTGAAGAGAACCCTGATCATTAAACCCCCAAAATTTGGCGAAAATGAGATGTCAGCCTGCTTCTTTGACCAATTTCTTGCATTTGTGATACTCAGGCACAACTTCGAGCACTCGCTGAGAGACTGGTTCATGGCGATCTATCACCATGTTGAAATGTAGGTGTGGATGAAGGTTTTATTGTAGCTAAATTGAAGAATACTCGGGGACAAGACGAAGAAAGATACATAGAGTAGCGTGAAGGGTAGGGTCTTGTGAATACGAGTAATTGCTAGAAGGGTGGCAAAGGCTATAGAACGATGGTGATCAAGAATTGATTATAACGCATCTGGAAACGTCACGGTGCACCATTTAAATTTGCGATAAGGTGATATGAATTCGTTTCGTGGTAATGCTGGTGAGATGACTCAGTACATGAATGATGATTCAAACTCATGCAGTGTAACAGAAATAATTCAACATTCTCGATTTCCCACTTATGAAAAGGTTAATTACTAAGGTTCGTGGAATTCGCGTAAGTGTGAGCTCATTGCACGAATTCATCATTCGTGCAACAAGCAATAATACGTATGGGTGGATAAAATCTTAGATGAGGTGGACGAATAGGGGTAAAATTTGTATGACAGGAGTATAGGGGTGGCCAATCATGCTACGCATGGGAATTATGGTATTGGTGGTCACCTAATATGTGAATATCCCAACATTGAATGGCTGAGTAATGAGGATGGTTTGGGTTAACACAAAAAGTTGTTAAGACGATATTCCTTTGTTCCTAACAAGCCAATCAAAATCCTAAAGCAAACTTACCTCAAAAATTCATTACCTGTTTCCACAGAGGATGCGAAATTCCTGAATTGTTATTTCTGCATAGGTGCAGAAATGCTACCATGTTCCTGGTGCTCTTGGCTCTATCATTACTTGCCCTGTGTTTTACAAATATAGAGCTGAAAAATGTAACTTATACTAAATTAACTCGCAACTGGTTCAGAAAATATTCTAATTTGTGGAGTTCTGAACTTATTGAAATACTGAAATCTGAAATAAGAACTAAGCAAGGAGTAGAATTGTAGATGTTGAATTTGTTACTTGTGGTAATGATGGAAATAACTGCAACAGAAGCGAAGAAACAGGGGGATGGATAGCTAGATTCAGACCGTGTCTCAAGCTCTGTATTGAGAAGCAAGTCACCCCTTTTAGCAGAAACCTACTAAGAAGGCAGACAACCTCCTCTTTTTGAGACCATCTAAACTATTGCAATTGCTTTGCAACCAACTTCCTTTTTATTCACACTAACTGTCACACTGTCATACAGATCATAACTAAGTTTTCTTCACCACGACCCGAACTTCCGGAACAAATCCATCCATGTGAAAGATGT
>JZKD02S0844950.1:230310-246306 GCA_000966675.3 Picea glauca | reverse complement strand
TCCCCAAGGGTTAGGTATTCAAGGGGTCTACAAACAAGGGTTTTCCCTGTGCTATAACTCTCTAATATACGTGTGGGGTCCAACAATATTACTCGCCCAATATCTCAGGGCACCAACTAAGGAGGCTAGACCGTTCCCTTAACTATACTACCCAACTACCTAGGTACTAGAGAGTATTTTCCTGAGTGTTGTTCTCAGTGGCACTATAGTAGTCAGGTGGTGGATCGGTTTATCTAAAGAGGGCTTCAGGAAATCTAGGTCGATCTGTATACAGGTGTTGTCTGATGCACTACCACTCGAAGGGGTACCAACATGGATTACAAGGGTGGCCAACAGATGTGCGCTTAAGTACCACTTGTATTTCCTACATGTATGAATCATCAACTGCGGGTTTATGTGCATAATGACAAATCTTTGTAGCTTAAAAACATCGAAATAAGTCTCTACACTGAAAAAAATTAACACACAATTTTCTGTCAAGGAAAGTGCTCTGATACCAATTGTAATATTCCAGATATAAAAAGTATGCATAACATAAATAGAATGCTAGAAATGGAAGACGAATAACAATATAACCAGAATAACACCACAATAATACCAATATGATACCAAAATAACACCAAAATGAACACTTTGATTACTGAGAGAAATTTTCACTTGCCTCTTTGAGGGGGAAACCTCCAGTCGAGTAGAGCTCTATTACAATAATATCCAAGACAAAAATTCTCATACCCTCAACTCTTATTTATACTAAATATGTCTATCAAAAGAAACATCTAGAGGAAGATCCTTCTAGAAGAAGAAGCTTCTATTAGGTCTTCTTACATTTGACTTATTCTTCCTTATTTCTAGGCCTTATTAATATTGACCCTTATGACATCAGAACATATTATTCTACCTATGTGAGGGGTTAGGTCCTGAACACTCTGTAGCTCTTCAAAGATGATTGAGTAAAATTAAATATTTTAATTTTGTTTATGTTGAGTTGAAACTTTATAACATGATAAAAACATATATAAAGTGTTTAGGGATTAAAAGTTATGGAAAATATTTAATATTTTGTAGTTATTTAAAGATTATATATGATATAGTGCTTGAATTGGTCAGGAATTACTTGGTTTGTTTTAAAATTTTATTTTTGTTCTTTGAGATATTTAATAGAAGCATTCTTAAATTACCATAGTTACATTAAGAAATGTAAGGAAAATATTTAGTATATTTTTGTGCTTGAAAAGATTTAATAGAAGCTCTCCTAAATCAACATAAACTTGTTGAGTTGATCATTGTTGTACATAGTGACATCTTCCTTTACCCCCCAATGAATTAGCCAATAATGACATATTTATGCTAATGTTTATTGATCCATATGTGGTTTTGAATATAGTTTGAATCAATCTTAGGAAGCCTCTTGTATTCCATCTTTTTTATCTTGTTATAATACATTAGGTACCTAGTCATAGCCATGATTTAAATGGGGGAAAAACTAGTTTCTATGAGAAGGATATGATAGGGTGTATTGCCTTTTATTTTGAGATTATAAGTTATATAACAGTTTTGGACTTTCTCTATCTTTGTCCACAATTCTATAGAGATGCTACAACCCTAAATTTCATAACCATATAAGATAACAAGACCAATAAGAGTATCAAAGAGTATTTTATTCTTATCCCATAGTCAAAGATCCATTGATTTTCAACTATTTTCAAGTCCATAATAAGCTTTCGTCCTGTAATTTATACTTTTTCTCAATGATACATTTCTAGTTAAGATTTTGATGAATATTGATTCCAATATATTTATATGAATTCAATTCCTCCAACTTGTTGTTGTCATACATGTAATTAGCATAAGTTATATTTTTCGATTTAATTAAATCACAAACTTCATTTTGTTAGCGTTAATATCCATACTTGTATTAAAGCATAAATCCTTGAAAAGTTTTAGTTTCTTGTCTAGATAATAAGGAATCCTCTCCATAAGAAAAATATCATTAGGGTAAAGAAGATTGAGGATGATGAGTATACCAACTAGAATTGGGTTGACACAACCCACTTTTTCTAATCGACCCTCTAACTTGCCAATGTATATGCCAAAAAGAGTAGGGGACAAGGGAAAACCTTAAATCCTATATTACAATAATTTTTTTCCAACTAGCTCTCAATGTTCCTAAACCTAGAAATAAAATTCATGTACAACCTTACCATGGTATCTCTCAACTTGAAAGAAACTTTTATGTCTTCTAATTTATTCCAAATGTTAGCCCTAGGCACAATGTCAAAATATTTTCGAAATTCAACTAAACAACATAGGATATTGGTTCTATTATTATGAAACTATTCTACAATGATCCTATGTGTAACAAGGTTCTCCATAGTTGGATGATAAATTCTAAATTCAACCTAGTATTTAGCTCTTTTTCCATGTCTTTCTAACCTTATGTTGATCTTAAATTCCAAAATAATTCTATATAACTTGGATAAAAGGGGGATAATCACAATGGTCCTACAACTATAGGGATTGTTTTTATCCCCACTTTTAGAAACAAGTACAATTATGTTTTGATTCCAAGTTTTAGGGAAGACCTACTTGACTACTAAATTGAAGAGCTTGTGGATGTGAGAGGCGATGACAGGCCCTCCAATTTTTAAGATCCTTTTTTGGTAGTATTCGATGCTCTTAGCTTTACCTTTTTCTCATTGATGTGTTCAAGGATTATTGTTACACTCGTGGTCTAACTCTATAAGCTTATTTATTTTCTCTTATTTACCTTCCAAACTATTTAGGGACAAATCATTATTTAGATTTTCTTATATCTCTTTAATCTTGTTCCTGAAATTAAGGTTTTATAGATTATTGACCTCTCCTTCTTGGGATGATTATTTATTTTATGGGATTTTCTTTTCGATTTCTTGTAATCTAATATCCATTTTTTGCAACTTAGTCTCAAACCCTAATATTTTATGGTCTAATTGTTTCTGAATCTTGTCTTCAAAGGAGTTCAACTTATTATCAAGGCATTAACTCTAACTTTGTTTGAATTTTTTCTTCTCTCTCTTCTGTATGTTTATCTAATGATTCTATATATTCATAAAGACTATCTAGGGATAATTTGCTAGATATCCTCTTCAGAGGTTTTGGTAAACATGGGATTGTTCATATTGGAAATAGAGATAAAATAAATTACAAAAAAGAGTGGGAGAGAGAACTTGGGCACCCAGTTCGGTCAAACTCACAGATTTAGGTTGTAGAGGTATTCCTCAGCGAAAATGCCTCCATGAAAACGATACATGAAAAATTTTCATTGCAAATTCCCTATTAGAATGCTAAATAGTGAAAATGACCCATGAAAATTCATTGATTAGGTTCATGGGGCCTCCACTTATGAACTTGTGAAATAACATATGCATTAGTGGGATATTAAATAATACCTCTATTTTCACTAAATATTGATAAATACCTCCCAAAATCATTTTATTAAAACCCCATCCCAATGCATCTTTGCAATAATAAAAACCTAATTTTACTTGATATCCCCTATGTTTACTAGATACCCCTTTTTAACCCCCAATGCCTATATGTTGGGTATGTGTTATAATATTTTCACGACTAGAACGAGTGTTTGCATTGTGCTGGGCACGAGGGGGGAGGGTTGTAGGGGTTGCGCTAGCACCCCCAGAAATATGTTGGGTATGTGTTATAATATTTTCATGACTAGAACGAGTGTTTGCATTGCGCTGGGCACGAGGGGGGAGAGTTGTAGGGGTTGCGCTAGCACCCCCTGTCTGGGGGTTTGGGGGTAGTGCCCCCAAATTTCATTTTGAGGTTTTTTGCATCCGATTTTTGGAATTTTTTCAGCACATGGTTTTCACTAATGGTTTTTTTATTCTGGTTAAAGGATTAGGGTTGTTGACTAATCCAAGTAAATGTATGAGTGGATTTGGATGCTACATGATCCTATATATGTATTATATTATAAACAATGAATATATGATGAACATAAGATTAGAGGTGCGACTCTAAAAAAATTGATGGTGTAATGTGTGTGTGTGTCTTTTATGTTTTTATCAATAATGTCTTTTCAATAATTAATTGTACAAGGTTAAAATCTACACTAAAAATGGTCCTATACCCCCATTCGGTCGCAACACCCCAATCAAACAATAATATTGCCTTGCTATTCGATTTTGTATCAAAGACAAATTTCCAATACATATAGGCTCGAAGCCATTACAACATACTCATTATGAGATTTTATTCATGTCATTATGAGAATTGAACCCGGGTGGGGAGGATAACAATCATTCCTCACAACCATCCAAACTACATCCAATTGATAACATCATGCATATTCCACACTGTGATAAAAATTATTGTTTTATAATCATGGTTAAAATTAGGGTTTTCTTATCCTAGGCTTCCCATTCATCCTATGCTACTAGAGCATTGCATGATAGAGAGCCGATCATGGCTAGAAAGTACACATATTTAATATTTTTCTATTTTGCAAACAACATTAAATAGAATTTATGACATTCTTATTAGTTAAATTTAATTAGGTTTTTTTTAAAACCGGTCAAACATTAAATAAGTACACAATTTATTTTGGAAGCTCACATTGGAGAACATTTGGTTATGGGTTTAATAAATAAGTATACAATTTATTTATACCATTTACAAGAGTATTGACATTTTATTTGAACAAGATAAATAAGGCGAGTATCGGCGAGTATCTAGTTAGAATGAAAGCATATTCATACATGTTATGATTAGCATAATGTATTGATGGAAGAGCCTCTTATTGTAGAGGTCTCATCCTTATAATGGAAAATAGTAATAGGAATTTCATTTTTATAATTCTTTCTCGAAGGATTTATCAAGGAAGGTGGTAAAGTTTTTTCTATAATGTCGTTTTGACATTCGTGCCTGTAAATTTTCCAAATTTCACTAATGTGGTAATTATGTTAACACTTTGTAAATTGCTTCATATTGATACGTATCATGATTAGCATAATGTATAGTTTCGCATAATTTCACTAATGTGGTAATTATGGCAACTTTTTGTAATTTTTTTGAGTTGCTTTATATTGATACGTATTATGATTTGCATAATGTATAGTTTAGCATAATGTAGTATGATTGGGACTTTCATTTTTAATTCGTGTAAATTTGTGATTTATAAAAAAATATTTATAATAAATTTTGTAATATTTTGAAAGTTTTATTAAATATGTTTTTTTTTTTTTTAGATTTCAGTTTTATTGTTATTAGTTTATTGTTCAAATTTATAAAAATAATTCAAATAAGAAAATGAAATAATAAGAAAATGAATACACCATCCACTCAAATGAGCAAAACATTATCTTAGGAAACTTGAATGGGAGGAAACTCAAATAGAAGGTGAGGCCTATGCTCTACTCTCCTTTCTTTAGTTAGAAAATGCAATTACAAAGAAAGGGGAACTCACTACCGAGTTGTCTATGACATTGTGGCCTAAATGGATGTTATAGAATATTCTTCCTTGTCTACTATACTCTCAAATCCCAATCCTAGATACTCTTCCCAACTATGGAACAAGTACAATATTAAAATAATGCAACCCCCTTTCCTCCTAGTGGCCTAATATTTAACATAGTCTAATAGTCCTCTAGGGTTAAGTTTTTTGCATGCCTTGACCCTTAATTAGTGTTAGGGTTTTGGACCTTATAGAATCTTCTTGAAATTCCACACATGACTAGACCCACACGTGAGTAATGAGGGTTGGTGTGGCATCCACTCAGTACCATGGTGGACAATAAGATAGGTAAACTTGTAGGAGACATAACTTTTACACGAACTCTCATTGAGGTGATTTTCACACAGTTGAAAAATTATTGGTGTGTTGAACAACGTTGATGGGATGAGAGTTATGCTCACCAATTTTTTACCCCAAAAATTATCGTTTGATGCCTCAAAATGGATCTGTAAGGTTTTGGACCCCAAATTTCCAAACTAGAACCTACCACTAAAATGTGTCTTGCAATCCAACGCCTTTAATTCTTCCACCTGAGAAGTACCAAGATAGATGACAAGTTAGATAATGATCCATTCTCGATCATACCTCCTGGTTTAGGGAGGCTTTTGGTTCCCAAAATATTTTATTGAATGAGGTGAGAATTTGTTTTCTCTACCTTCTCCTTGGAGTACCATTTTTCCTTTCCTAGAAGTTAAAATTTCAATGTTATCAACCAAAGGTCATGTTTCCCATGTCTATTAGTTACATAATTCTTATGCAGAATTGTATCTTCTACCTGAGCTTATAATACTCGTCTCTTTATGGTAGGTATGACCTGCTCTTTAGTTTCCTAATCCAACATGGAATTCTCATAGAGTTTCATATTTTCCACATTCATTACTAAGTAAATGAGATGTATGGGGGTAGAGTGAGTCTATAAGAATTATCTTCCACCTTCTTCAATAACACAAAAGGACCATACCATGGAACATCTATCTTCTTACTAGATCCATGTATCCTTTCTTTGTTTGGCTGCAACCAAACTTTGTCTCCAACATTGAATTTTTTCTTAGTTATGTGTTGATCATTTTGGGCCTTGTAATTTTCATGTGACTTCTTTAGTGTCTCTTTTACTTGCAAATGGATCTACCTAATCTTTTCAACAAATTTCTCTACTTTCAATGCTTCTCCCATGACGTCTTCACTCACTCCTCCATGCCATTAATTTGGAACATCCAAGCACAATCCAAAGCAAGTTTCAAAAGTGGAATTACCAATAGAACTTAGTATGGATTTATTTGTTATAAGAGTCTTGAATATAGATCATATTTTCGTCCTAGGTTTTGGATTCTTTTGGTCTTTGGATTCTTCTAATTGTAACCCATAAAAAATTGAACCATTTTCCTATTGACTAATTATGTCTACCCATATGTTTGTGTATACAATGTTGTATATCTCTTCAAATTTGTGTCTATCGTTTCCCAAAGTGTAGTCTAAAGTTCACCAAGAAATTTGGTATTGAACTATCTTCAATGATGCTCCTTGGTATCCCAAAGTGCACCCTGACTTGTTCATAAAAAATGTTTGTTGTTTCTTTTCCTTTGATGGTATTTTTAGAAGGCAGGAGAATGCAAATATTGTTGAACATGTACAATATGACAAATTTATAGTCATGTCACTTCCTGGTTGGTGGAAAACCATCCACAAAATTCATGGACTTTGTTTTTGGGGTTCGAGGGAATACAAGTAAGGGATGGTATAAACCTTGTTTTCTATTATTGGGGTTGATGGTACAACAAGGAATGCATCCTATAATGTATTGAGCTACATATTCTTGAATTTTGGGCCAATACACATACCTTTGTAAGTCAACTCTCTTCCCAACACCAAAATGTCCTACAATATTCGATGTATGAGATTCTCTGATAAGTTGCAATCTTTCACCTTTATCGACACGAAGTTTGTAGAGAAACCCATTCTAGAGGTGATAGTCAACCTTATTGTCAGCTTCTTCTACATGAATTTGGCCTTGTAGTTGTTGAAACACCTTTTTAAATTCTTCCTCTTATGTGTATGTCTCTTTGTATGTGGAAAAAATATCCTTGTTCATAAGAGTTCCAAAATCTATAATCTTGGGTATGAGTGGCCTTGAAAACATATCTACCAACATATTACTGCTTCTCTTCTTATAGTTGATGAATAGATGAAATTTCTATTAAAATCCCATGCACTTGTAGTGTCTAGTTTGTTTAATCTTACTCTAGGCCCACAAATAATGCATTGGATAGTGATCAATGTGGATAATGGTTTCTTTGCCCATAGATAGTGCTTCCACTTCTTAAAAACTTGAACTAAGAAATATATTTCCTTATGATACATAGTGTATTTTAGGACTCCCCCATGAAACATCTCAGAATTATAACATACTAGCTTACGTTCTTGATGAAGATTGATCCCATAGTGTATCCAATTACATTAGTCTCCAATTTGAAGGGCTTATGAAATTTAGGAAATGCAAGGGATGGTGCTTAATTGATCTTCAATTTCATCTCATCAAAATATTACTATTATGATTTTATATTTCTAAACAAAGAACTATCTAAAAATCTCCTCTATAAACTAAAAAAAAATAAGAATATTTTCAGTTAGAGAATTGTCAATTTGTTCATATAAAATTTGAACAAAATGTTTTTGTCTATATCCAAAGTAACCTATTCCCAAAATATGTTATTACGGATAAAATATCAACAAATTTAAAGAACTTGACAATTATAAGGACCATACCTAGTATAATATCAAAACATTTGGATGCTTGATGAGATTCAAATTTGTTTCTTTTCTGCTACTATTTCTGAACATGATGCATGCTCTTATGGCTATGCAACACCTCCTCTTTTCTTCCCATATGAATGCTTGTAAAGTTGAACTACTTTATAGTCATTTTGAAGTACAAAACCTCCATTTTTATAATAAGTATTGACCTCTTTTATATAGAAGTGTCTTGATCATCTTGTGAAGAGGATTGAGTTGTAGCCGCTAAAGTTCATCTCGTGAAAGTGATTGAGTTGTAGCTACTGAAATTTTGTATTGTTGTGTCCTGAAGGAGTTAAAATGTATATTAAAAAATATCATTAGACTCATCTTGAAATTTTGTACCGTTGTGTCATGAAGAGTCGAAAAGTATATTAAAAATATCATTAGACTCATATTGAACGTACTGATGTAGTGTAGAGTACATGTAGTATAATTGTAGGAATTGTTGTGTCATGGAGGAGTTGAAAAGTATATTAAAAATATCATTAGACTCATCTTGAACGTACTGATATAGTGTAGAGTGCATGTAGTATGATTGTAGGAATTGTCATTGCATTGACGATTTAGCTCTAAGGACAAGGCAAATGCAGTGACATGGGTTTGTGAGAATTTAGTATTTTTGAATTATTTTAAAACAATGTAAAATATAGGAAAATAATTCATA
Source organism: Picea glauca (assembly GCA_000966675.3). NCBI lineage: Eukaryota > Viridiplantae > Streptophyta > Pinopsida > Pinales > Pinaceae > Picea > Picea glauca. The sequence goes on along the minus strand of JZKD02S0844950.1, from coordinate 237,337 downwards.
GAAAATAGAGATAATGAAGTACCTTTAAATCAATACAAAATTTTATATATATAATTATAAAGATTAAAAAAACGGTTTGTTTTAAAAAAAATAATTCAAATAATAGATGTTTTTATAAAATGTTAATATATATTTAGCATGTTAATGAAGTTTGAAACCTTAATGATTACTATAATACTTTCTTTAGCAAGTACTAATAAGGTGTTGCATTTAGATTATAGCAGTAGATCACAATTAGTAGATCACAATTGGAAGAATTCAACCAAACAAAAAGATGTGTGGATAGGAGTAAGAATAGAAGTTCATTATATAAAAACCATTATAGAGTCTCAAATTTATATGGTAACATTTGTATTTATAATAGATGGATTAGTAGAGAGACCTATTGTACATGTGGTTAAATCAAATGAATGGTTTTAATTTTTTAGCTATGATATTTAATAAATAGTAATTTTCTCCAATATTTTATATGATTTCTAAAACATTGTTTACAGAGGTATATAAGCAATTGAATATTTTAGTGACATGGGTATGGATGAGAAATTGTTGAATGGAGGAAGATGGAGTTTGAATAAGAACTAGTAGATTATTTGGGTGGCTCGAGTGAAGGAAAGGATACCTTTGGTTCCTTAGGATGCCACATCTCAAGTAACTAGATAGAGGATAACATTTTCAAAAGGTTTTTTCTTTCAAGGAAAAAAATTGAAGAAGTTTGAAAAGTTTGATCAAAAAATGTCTTTGAAACTTTTGACATGTGCATTAAATCATTGACTTGAAGTTTAAATATATAAGATGATGATAGAGTGTGTGTATTTAGGGGATGGAGCCTCGAGGAGGTTGAATTTATTGCTTGCCATTATTCTTTTTCATCAAATTTTCACAAAGTAGAACTATTGGGATACCTTTGGTTAAGGAAAGTGAAACATAAGAGATCTAGAAAAAAAAAACCTATAAATCAATACAATTCTAAATAAAGAGACTCAAAGTTTTAGATTCATAGGAAACATGATGAATTTGGATGCTCTAAGTGGTTAAGGGAAGACTGAAAATGGTAGGGTGAAAAAAAACTTGATGGTATTGGTAAAAGGAATAAGAGGTGCATTAAATGAAGGAAGTCTATACTCAAAATGGTTTTGAGGGAAGAGGTCTATTTGGAATATGTTATGGAGTATCAAGAGAAATTTCTTACAGGAAGGTTTTATGGAAGGATGATAATGGAAATATCATAAAGAAATGAATGAAATGATTAAAGGTGCCAATGATGAGATAAGCACCAAGGTTCCATTTGTTAGTGTAGGGTTGGATGTGTTTAATGTTTAAATTAGAGGAAGATATAGAACAAATTATAACTAGAAACTAGTATTGGGGTTCTATAATGATGGAATTGAAAAATTAGATGGTGTGAATTGGCCCTAGATATAAAGTATCCATGAAAAAACCTATGTGGATAATGTTACTAGCCCCCCCACTAGAATTATTCTCTAATATAATTTTATAATATATTGGGGATTGTATGGAAAGGAATGTAGATGTTGATGAGTCCTATAAAGCCTTGAGACATAGGCTTATAGATCTTCATAGATATGGATATCAAGGATCTTCTTATGATTTTCATTGAGCCTTGAGACATAGGCCTATAGATCTTCATAGATATGGATATCAAGGATCTTCTTATGAATTTCATTGAGATTGAGACAGGGAAGAAAATACACAAGAAAATAGAGGGTTATGGTAAGATATCGTTCCAATGTTCTATACACCATGTATAGGGGGACTTAGTGAATATTTTGTTCATCCCTTCATTTGTAAAATATAGGAAGAAAATGGTAATTTAAAAAAATAGTGAATGAAAGGTTTTGGGAAATCCATCAAAGGAGGGAGTCATAGAATGTCCTCTGAATGAGTGTGTTGCAAGTAAAAAAAAATACTAAATAAATAAGAAAATGAATTCATTTGAAGAAAAGGGTGATACACAGCTTTTGGAGATTCAATTAAAGGGAATTCAAGGTGAGACATTGTAGTAAAAGGAGAAATCGAAGAATAGTAGACAAAGTCTAAATGTGATGAAATTGGAAGAAACATTTTGTACTTCTACTGAAAATCACAGTGAGTCTCTCTTTGTTCTATTATAATTCATTGTTAATTCAAAATCAAAGGATTCAATTTTAAAGATAAATGGATAACTCCATTGAAATCTATTAGAAATTTTGTAAGGGGTTCACAGGGAAGGGACAATTTCAATTCAAAGGGGATATGGAGGTTTTTGGTAATTGCTCATATGACCTTGGAAAATAAAATATCCCCATTACCTTGTAAGGGACCTAACCCATTATGTAGATAGAACAATGTATTATGATGTAATAAAGGTCAATATTAATAAGGTCTTGCAATAAGGTAGAATAAATTGAATGTAAGAAGACCTAATAGAAGCTTCCACTTCTAGAAGGATCTTCCTCTAGATGGTTCTCTTGATAGACATATTTAGTATAAATAAGAGTAGAGGGTATGTGAACCCTAGCTCATATATTATTGTAATAGAGCTCTACTCGAATGGAGGTTTCCCCCTCGGAGAGGCCTGTGAACATTGCCCTCAATAATCAAAGTTCTCTTTCTAGTGTTATTATGTTATCATTTATGTAATATTGTGGTGTTATTCTGGTTATATTGTTGTTCATATGCCATTTCTACAATTTTATTTTTGTTATGCATACTTTTTATATCTGAAATATTACATACCCATCTACAATAACAAAAGAGAGCAATGAAGTATCCATATGAACCACGAACAAGCCTATTTGAATCTTCTTTAGAAGGTCTAAGTATAAGTCATCCCACAACCAAATACCAACTTAACTCGGGAAAGGAGACATATAGACAATGAGAGAGGGTATAGAAGGAGGTTTAGGGAAGGATCCAAGTAGGGATACTCTAATCTCATACAAACATTGTTGGAAGGATATATTTCCTTCAATATTCCCCCAAAAAAGATTTGAAATAGATACAACAAGGGAAACAAAGGTCCATAAAAAGGGTCTTTAGATATATACAAGCCCCTTCAATGGTTAAATCATGATTGTATTATCCTTAAATATAAGAGGTTTGGGGAATCCCTCTAAAATACCATCCCTACTGATATTGGTGGAGTTGGATGGACTTGATATCATACAAGAAACAATGGGTCAAGGGAAAAAGTTGAGAAGGACACCTGAAAAAATCATGGAGTGAAATATCATTTCATTATATGCTATAGGTAATTCAGGGGGTTTGTTAGATCGATGGAAAAATCAATTCCTATTATAATTCTTATTTTCCTTCTTAGGGTATTTGGATTGAATTATCACTTCAGGAATTAGGGTAGAGAGGAACTTTTTATGAGGATATTATTTTTAGTGTACCATGTGTGAAGGGGTAATCATTCGGGGATATTTAAATATATCATAACGTGCGGGGAGAATTATCAAGATAAGATGAACTTGTAGATTTATTTAAATATAATATAGAGGAAGCAAGTTTTATGTCCATGTTGAACCAATACTTTTGCTTACTTACACAAAAATGTGATAGTGGGTGAAGTATGAGTATAAAAAGACTTATAATTTCTTCATGGTAAAAAAAATAATGATGAAGTAAGACATGCTTACATCCTATTTGGAGGCTATACGTTGCTTAGACCATATGCTTGCTTTTATTCAAATAGAGAATCAAGACATAAAGCCAACAAGTCCATTTAAATTTAATCCTATACGGTTAGAGGATGAAGGGTGTATAAAATTAGTAAGAGAAAATTGGGTAGGCTATAATGAGACATCATAGAGGCACATCAAGATACCAATTTGCACAACAACATTGGATAAAGTAAAAGTCCAAATGTCAACATGGGATACAAATAAGTTCTAAAACTTGGATAAGGATTTGAAGGAAGTGAAATCATAGATAGTAGAATTGTGTGATAATAATGAGGGTGTAATTTTTACTAAAGAGATACAAGAGAACTAGAAAATAAAAAAATAAGTTGTTAGATTGGAAGGAAGTACAATGAAAAATGAAAAGTTAGGAAATATGTTTATAAAAAGGAGATGAAAATACCAAAATTTTCATAATCATGCACAACATTGGAAAAGAGAATACAATTTGGAAAATGAAAAAGTTAAATGGTAAAAATACAAGGAAATACCATAAAATTGTTAACATGAGAGTCTCTCAGTTCCAAATATATATATATATATATATATATATATATATATATATATATATATATATAATTATAAAGATGACCACCTACTTTCCAAAATTTTTGTTTGATAAAGCACATCAAATTTTGATGGAATAAATCTCAAAGGAATAATTAAAGAATGCATTTTCATATTTTAAAACTGAAAAAATCCCTTGATTAAAAATCAAAAAATATAGCAGAAATATTTGTGGTCTTAAATTCTACCCTTTTATCTCTTACATAAAAAAAATATAAGTCAAAAAAACTTTAATGAATTCACACCAATCTCTTTATAAAAATATATTACAAGATTATGAAAAAAATATTGAAAGTGAGAGTTAAAAATATCTTTTCATAAGCTTATTTCAAGAACAATTTCTCTTTTTAGTTGGAAGAAATATTCATAAAGCCATCAAAGCAACACAAGAAGGGCTACATAGTATTAAAAATATATATACCAACAATGGTTACAAATTTATTTTCAAGGTTGGAGGTTCATGTGAAATTAGTAATGATTATACTGTTTGGAGTAGGGAACCCTTATACATGATGACCCAACAACATTCACTAGTTTGGGTTTTCATTGGTTGTGGCTTGGTCAACAGTTTAAGATTTATATACTAAATAAAATATAACTATTGTAATAGGAAAAATGTGTAACAATATTTTGGATAAAATAATAAAACCAAGGAGATAAACATAATACTAACTATACCATTGCAATAAAGTTATTATGAAAATAAAACAAGAGACCAACATAATTATATGAATACTAGAAAAGTATAAAAATGAAAAACTAATTACAGTACTATGCTTATAACTATTAAAAAAAAATGATATGTGAAAGATCGAAATAAGACATAATTTTCATACACAAAATAAAATATTTACATCATTCTAAAATTCCAAAAAAACCAAAAAAATAAGTTCTAGACATCATAAGCTTTTAAATTGAAGTTCATCTCGAAAATAGCTTGGCCAACATTGGTTTCACATTCATTAGTATTCTAAAATATTTTACAAAATTGTAAAATAAAATAGCCCCTTCTCAATCCAATTCATATTACTTATTAAAAAAAAATTAAAAAATAAACATCAATTTCGTAAATTGCAAAAACGAAATTCCTATCAAAATGATCTCAGTTATTTTGCAGAAACGAAAGTCCGACTAGTGTGCCGTCCCACCTTCCCAGAGGAGGCCCCTCCAATTCATATTACTTATTAAAAAAGGAAGAAAATGAAAAAATAAACATCCATTTCGTACATTGCAAAAACGAAATTCCGACTATCAAAATGATCTCAGGTATTTTGCAGAAACGAAAGTCTGACTAGTGTGTCGTCCCACCTTTCCAGAGGAGGCCCCTGCGGGGATGTGGAAATCGACGCACCTCACTCTACTGCTGCTCCTCCTTTCAATTTTGACACTCTTGAAGTACTCTTTTTCAACCACAAAGATTTACGTGGTTTATCTAAAAGTTGAGCTAAGTTCACCAAGCAGAAGTATTGGTTGTCTTATTATTCAAATCAAGAAAATTACAGCAGGCTCACACTCATCTCACACCTCAATGTCTCTATGGTATCACATAAATTTATACACATTTATACATAAAAACTAATTATTAAATGCAATCTCATCCATATTCTAACTTGATGTATTGGTTACAATCAACCCTGGATTGTAGGATCTGAAATCCTAATCATGAAGGAATTAGTTGTCACCAGTTTCCAACAGAACTTAGTTTTCCATCTAATTTGCAGAATTCTAATAACAAAAAAAAAAAAATTGCAATCCTTTGTCTATTCTGCCAATCTGTAGTTTACCCTTTGTTAACATGATTTCACATAAAGAATGAAAAACCTTGATGCCCAAAACCATGACTAGAATACAGAAGTCGATTTTCTTGATGAGTTCCTTGCCTACTGGGAACTCAAGTGCACCTGAAGAACCCAAAACTATGATGGGAAAAATAGTGATTATGGTATGCGATAAATAATTTGATCAGTATTTTACCTGAGTGCACCTGTAGGATACAAAACCCTGGCATGCAAAACCATGACTCTAGTACCTAGTCAATTCTGTTGATCAGTAGTTTGCCTATTAAAGACCTAATTCCTCCTTCATGTAACAGGCCAAATAAACTCCACAGTACGCACAGAATACAGAGAACACAAATCAATCTCTCTTATTATCAAAAACGGATGCGGATACATTATGTATAAGCGGAGGCGGAAAGTTTATGGACAGTTACAGTTACGGGCGGATATAGTTACAGACAGTTAAACTGTCGGATTAAATTAAACCATCGGATTAGCTATTAGTTAACATTCCCCCCTTAATCCGAAGGGACATTTTTCATCCCAAGAATCATTCGAAATTTTTCAAATTTCTCTCAACCCAAAGCTTTAGTAAAGATGTCCGCAATTTGCTCTGAAGTGGAACAATGATTGAGATGAATGGTTTTGGCCTCAACATGATGTCGAATCAAATGATATTTGGTGTTGATATGTTTGGTTCGATCATGGAATTTAGGATTTTTGGCCAATTGTATTGCAGAAGTATCGTCAACAACGAGAGGCATTGAAGTCATTTGTTTCTCCTGCAAGTCTTCAAGAATTTTCCGAAGCCAAATGATTTCTTTTGTGGCTTGAGTTGCTACAACGTATTCGGCTTCAGTTGTAGAATCAATAGGAATTGATTTCTTTCGTGATCTCCAAGTGATGGTTGCTGATCCAAGATTCATCAAATAACCTGAAGTAGACACCCCATGCTCTTTATCTCTGTCAAAGTCAGAATCTGAATAACCAATGAGATGG
>JZKD02S0844950.1:192360-202714 GCA_000966675.3 Picea glauca | reverse complement strand
AGGGGTAAACAGGGTTACTAGAGGTCACTCTAGTCACAGGTGTTATATTCGGAAAGTGACATTGAGCTAACAAGAGTTAACAATGCTTTTAAGTCATTATGAGCTAAAAATAGAAATAAACAGTGAATTAGGGTTTCAGTAGTGATTTAGGGTTTCAGCGTGATTTAGGGTTTTGGAAATCTATAAAGGAAGGGTCAACAACCTAATTCATTTTTTATGCAGATTATGACTTGTCATTGAGGAGAAGAGGCGCATCTCAGGAGAGATAGTTCAGTGTATTCCAGGAGGAAGACACCAGTTGGCTGATTTTAGTGTTGAAAGACACACCTTAGTCACCAGGAATATCATCCAGGTCTTCCATCATTCTTCATTGATTCTGCAGTGCTCCCATATTCCGGGTATTGTCCTTTAGTTTCTTATTTGTATTCCGGCTAAGATCCTTTTGTCTTTTGATCTAGCCGAGTGTTGTTATTTTATTCAGCCACAGTTTCTTATTTATATTCCATCTAAGATCCTTTGTATGTTGATCTAGTCGAGTATTGTCAGTTATTCAGCCGCATTCGGCCATTTTGTAATCCACATAGATATCATAATACAAACTTTGCAGTCCTTTGTCACATTTATTATTTGTATGATCATTTATATGTTGTAAACCTTTGATCCTACACACACATTAGCAACGTTTCCTAGACTAGCCAAGTCAGGAACATTACACTTGCGCATACTCTTCTGCAATTGTAGGGAAGAAATGAACCTCAAGGACACTCCCTGGTTTCTTCCTACAATCACTCTACTTTGTCAGAAATCATCCGTCAAACTTAATCGTTTCTTCTTATACTTAAGCATCACATCATGCAATTCTAACCAATCCATACTAATCACTATGTCATAAGATCCTAGTATTGTGACATAAATATCTACCTTTGTTACAAAGTCTCCCATTTTAAGGCTACAACCTATAACCCTTCCTCCAACCTTTTGTTTCACACTCGATGCCATTTCTACATACTTGAAATCATCCTGCTCGACTTCCTTTACCTTCATTCTCTTCAGTGATGCACTAGAGATGAAGCTCTCTGTAGCACCTGGGTCTATCAATACACTATAGTTTTGGTCTGCTATCATACATGACGTCTCTAGCACAGTGGACTGATGCTCAGCCTGGCGGTTGTTCACTGCTGCATGTATCATGCGGGCATTGCCCAAATATTCGGCTGTAGTGGGTCCTAATGATCCAACCTCTCTAACCTTCTCAATTGGATAGTATCATTGGTAATGTGGCTCACCACATGTCCAACATCCATTCTTTGGTCCAGTGCTCCTGGTCCCTGAAGTAGAATTTTTTGGTCTAACAGCCTGTGATCCGGGTCTTTTCTATTGAACAGACCTAAACTGTTGTTACGGTCAACGTGGCTGTTGTTGTAATCCTCTATAATGAGTCCTCTGCTGAGGATTCTGTCGCTATGGTGTCATAAAAATAGGTCCTCTAGGCGTAAATTGAGGCTCGATAGTATGTTTGGATGGTGCCTGATGTTGTTTCACTCCCAATGACGTCTGTCTAATCTGTCTAGAGGGATTCCTTCCCTGACCCCCAATGTTCATCTCTTCCTTGACTATGAGGGCTTTCTGAACCGCATCATGAAAATTATGAGGCATTAAGATCCTCACCTTCAAAAATATGTTGGAGTTAAGGCCAAACACAAAATTCTTGACCTTCAACTTCTCTGTGTTCAGATGTGGATCATACCTAATTAGCTCAATGTATCTAGCCTCATACTATGGAACAGTACGACCACCCTTTCATAAGGCGTTGAACTCATTAAGCTGATGCTCAATGAATTCTTCAGACAAATACCTTTCCTGGAACTATTCCTCGAACAGTTCATAGGACACGTCTTCGACGACCATGTTTAGTTGAGGCAGGAGTGTCTTCCACCATAGAAGAGCACTCCCCTTTAGTTGAAATACCACCATACATAATTTCATGTTGGAGGTGTAATCACGAAATGCGAAGCACATCACCATGTTCTCCAACCATGCCTCAGTGGCTAAGTCATCTGGGGCACCCCAAAACTCAGGAAATTTCACCTTCTCGAGTTCTTGATGTATGCTACCACTACGAACTGGGGCTCATTGTGAACCCTCATTGGGTACATGCGCTCTTCCCTCATCTCTATCTAGTTGGTTTATCAATTACTTGGACATCCTCTAGAAGGATCTCATCATACTTACTACATCTCCCACGACAATCTCCTCTTGCTCAACATTCGACTCCTCTTCTTGGGGGTTAGAAATTTTGGGCATGGATGCTATCAGAGGTGTCATGCCTCTTCCCCCAGTACCGCATCGTCTACCTCCCTTTTGTCCTCTAACCATGATTAATTTTAAGAGCATTTCATATTTTTATTAGCGATCTAATTCAGTCATTTCGTTTAACACAACATATGGCATAATGGTCCAATGTCGTCGGGTTGAACTAGCTCTGATACCATATGTAACATCTCCTCTGTTACGTCATATAAGTACTTGAGAAATAGTAAGATATATATATATATATATATATATATATATATATATATATATATATTAAACATAAATAACATCATTGAACAAACAGAACAAGATAATATCATATGTAAACAATACACATTATATTTCTTTCATTACATTGCACAACTAGATTTAGATACTACTCTAAGCATAAAGCATCTGCCACATCACATGAGATGACATAAATACTACCCACCCAACCTATCCTACAAGGTTAGGACTTCCAAGAAACATAATAAACTCTTAATTCTAGGATTCATCTGATTGATGTTGACCATTTTAGGTCTCAAGGATGGTGATTGTTCCGAGGAACAAGAAAGTATATAATTCCCTTACCTCTATCTATTCAAAGTACACCATAAATCTCAACATTCCTTTCTACAAATTCTTCAATTAACACAAAGAATCTAGTATCTTAGTCATCATCTCATAACACCAGGTATTATATTACAAAATAACTCATCATCTTACTAATTAAAGGTCAGGGAGTATTTCAATAGAATCATGTTTGACACCCAACAGGGTACAACCAAGAAGATAAATACTCTCAGCACAAGGTAGAAACCATAAGCCTACTTTGTACTCTTATGAACTATCTAAAACTGTGAAGAAAATAAAACTATAACCGAATAATTTATGATCTAAGAACAAGTTAAAAGTTTTGTAATAAGCCTGAAAATTCTCTTCTAGTAACACAGTTCAACACCTCCAGATTCAATTCTAGAAGTGTGTAGATGGATTGTTGAAGGCCCAAGGTTCAGAGGATACATCACCCGAAGTGCACAAAGACTCTCTCAAGTCGAGAAGTGGTAAATTTTTTTGAAAGTACAAGCTCAAGAGAGACAGTGTGAACATACACAGGGGAGGTGCAAAGTATGTAACCCACAATTAGAATCCAGATCTTAGGAGGGATGCACTTTTGAGGGATGGAGTTCCTTTTAAGAAAAAGTTCCAGAGCGATAGGGGGTGCAAGCTTCAAAGGAGAAGTCAAGACCATTGAACCAAGATAAAGATATAGTAGCCATCAGATCTGGGAGTTGCAGAGGAGGCTCATCACATCAATGTTTGATTAAGTTCCGACTATTATATCTCGGTAAGGGTAGATCAACGACGGGGAGCCATTGCAGGATCAAAGGGTCGAGTTAAATATCGCACCATTTTCGGTTATGGAATCCACACGGGCTGTCGATCTTCACCTACAAAAATATCAATGGTTGGAATCAGTCCCACTATCAATGAGCAGATTCGATTGCAGAAATTGGGAGAGGGTTTAAACAACATGCTAGTCGAGAATCCGCAATCCTTCCTAGCCATCGATCTTCATGATCGATTTAATTATGACCTTAAAATTAGACCATCGATTAGAACTCAATGAGTTGATTCGAGGTCATAGATCTCGCTCATACGAAGGGATGAAAGAGATCGTTCAGGCTAGTTGACTATGCCTTGAAGCCCAAATCACGAGGTGGATCTACACTATATATCGATGGAAAACGATAGTCGTTGGATCCATAATAATTTGATGATTCGATGATTTTGAGTTTGAAACATAAAAGGTTGGAAACCCCAAAGATCTAAAGTCCCAAAGTGAAGGATTGTCATAGATCTGACAAACGATCGTAGGTCATTGGATCTACAAGCCTACGTTCTTCAACTTTTCTGTAATTTGCTACTATGACACAACTAGGGTTAGTAAGTTAAGGTGAATGATCTCCTAGAGTTCTGAATTCTGAACTAAATCCTTGCCATCCAATAGTGGGAATACGTGTCTGTAGATCCAAGTATTTAGAAGCCCATTCTTGTAAACTCTATCTCAGTTGATGTGTCAATGCCACCTGTCAACTAACTTCGTATGACACGTGGAACTCATTTTGGGTACTTTGGATTATGTCATCCACACTAATTCAAGTGACATGTGTCACTCTTATTGTCGTGGCATATCATCGATTATGACACCATGGCTCCCACATCACTCTGGAAGGTTGTCACTCTGGGAGAATGGAATCTAGAGAAACACAAATCTCCAAAGTGTTGGAGCGTTGAAGTTACTTTTGGTCATAGATCGAAGCAAGGTAAAGGGATCATTGATCTCAGAGTAAATTTGGATTTGACTCTTCACAAGTTAAGAGGTAAAGTAAAGAAATACGAAGACCCTGAAGTTCTGAACTTTTGGAGTAAATGATATCCGAAGATCTAGTGAACAACAAGGACCGTAGATCTTCAAGTTTTAGTCCTTCAGAGATTTTGACAGTTTGACACTCCAGAGGAAAAGAGTGATTGTTTGCAAAAGGTGATGAAGTCCCGGAGTTCCAAACTCCGGAGTGGATAACAATCATCGATACGAGGGAAGTGTAAGACATTATATCTCTGAGCCCTTTGATGGTTCGGTGATCCGGGTGGGACAAACTCCATATTTGAAGTGGGAAAACCCCAAAGGTCGGAGTTCCAGAGTGTATCTCCACTGTATAAACTCGTGTGAGAAGAAACTCCACCAACCATTAGATTACCCTGTTAAAAGTCAATGAAGGAGGGTGGTATTGCAGGGTAACCTACAACTGTCAGTTAACTTAGCTTACAACCGACTTCAGTCGATTAACACTTCGGGAAAAAGGAGTTGAGTTAAGGAAACCTCCGGAGCATCGGAGTTCCAGAGCCCCAAATAACGACTTTTTGACCTAGCACTAGGTTCTGGCTCCTGGTCACATGCTTAACTTTGGTTTAGAAAATTGGTTTATGCACTATAGGTTAAGGGTCAACTCCCAAGACTTTGACAGGATTCCCTAGTTTCAAAAACCTTGGATTTAACTTCAAGATAACACACGTGTTCATGTTGCAAGTAGCTCGGGTTCAACAATGAAATCAAAGGGAAAACAAGACATGGTTAACTTGCAGGATTTCATATGAAAATTACTCGGGGACTCACAATACAGTCATAACTACATCCTTATTTGATCGGTGAACAAGGCGTCCTTAATTTTCTAACAAAACCTCAACTAAAATTTGCTCACACATACTTTTGTTATGGATGAAAATACAGACTTTAACATAGACTATATACAATAAAATTCACATTCTATAATGAGGGTCAAGCCACTCGATTAGACTACGAAAACGTTCGAAATTGCAGAAAGGGTTAAATATAACTCTGTAACTATTAAATTTCTGGCAGAAAACACAAAACCTGGTACTCAGACCTTCAAATGATTCTACAGTGACTCAATCAATCTAGTATACTAATACACTCGTAAAATAAATGAAAATAGAAAATAAAATACCAGAAACCAATGAGTTGAAGATGTCCTTCTAGACCTTGCACTCCTTCCTTTCCTTCTCTTTCTATCCACAAAGACTTCACTAGTACCTCCCAACCAATGCTAGGGGTACTCTTCTTCCCCCTTAGCCCCCCGAGCCGTAAAGGGAATACTCACAAAAACCAGATGACAATAGCTTCTAGGATTGCCTCGCAAGGAAGAGCTTCCACTCTTTTCACAAGGCTAGAGTCCCAACTCTCACAAGTAAAAACACAATCAATCAAAAATTTGGTAGCATAACAGTGCCTTTCCCCAGGATCTGATCCCCTTCCCTTCTACGTCCATTTATTTATAGAATCCTTCCTGGCGGACATTTGTCCCTCATGCATATTTCATTAATTTTTAGAAATTTAGTTCAAGGATTATTCATCCACTACAAGTGTCACATTCTCCCCGGGTTGCACAAGTAATTTCTCTTTTATTTTTTTATTTAAAAACCACCTTTCCTCACATTTCACTATGTGTTCCTAAATTTCCTCTTAGTTGTCTCTTAGTTTCCCCAATCCCCTTAATTAATGGTTGTATCCTAAGTAGGTTTTAGTTAGGGTTGGATTAGGAGTCTTCTTATTTAGTCTAGGGTTGGTTGACTCAAATTCTATTGTATGCACAACCCATTCTCTCAAGTTGTAATTATTTTTAAACAAGGATTTATTTTTAACAATTTCATTCACCCTTGTGTATTTTATCAATTCTTTAGGTTCTTACTTACTATTTCCTAACCATTGAGTTTATTCAAATCTTTACTCGTGTCACAATTCAATTAGCCCCTTTATTTAAAATTTACGATTTTCTTTAACAGTTAATAATCTATTGTTCAATTAATTATTTTAATCCATCAAGTTCAAATCATTCCATTGTTTTTTAGGCCACCTATGTTTATTGACTCAGGTTTCAATTGTGCGACGTGCCCTTCAAGATGCAACTTGTGCTCCAAGAGTGCCACTTGCGTTGATTTTTTTTTGGAAGTTTGTCCAACCCCTTGGAGTCAAAACTCCATTCGTTTGACCTTATGAGAGACTAAGGGATTCTAAGGAATAAGTACCCCACCTTATTGCACATCCCTTAGAAATTCATGTGAGCGATTGTCTCAGTTTTCCCTCACGTCATCATGGACCACCCAACTAGGTAATTGTTAACCTACAGTTCTGGCCACAACGAGAGTCTTAGTAGGCTGTGATAGGGATGTTGCCACCCCTCTTCCTCAATATCTAGTTTTTTGTGCAAGGCCCCTTTACTCCTTATGTGATTCAAATTAGCAAGCATCATCAAGCCTGTATCCACTGACAAAAACAATGTCAAAATCCATATATGTATATCATACTAAAATCCATCATACATCATACATGCATAACAATGAAATAGTCAAGCAATACAATCCGCTCCCTGACTCAATCCGAAGTCCGAGGAAGCCCTTTGATGCCACCGACATCCATAACCTATCATGTGTCCTGCACACTGAAGACGACTTGTCAAAAGCACATGTCAACACATATATATACATCAATACAATCAATCATCTATAACACCTCAACATCATCACATATAACCCAAATCTGAATGAAATCATAGTGTTCCATACCCAGATCACTTGCAAGCAAGTGTCCTCAAAGAATAAGTCAATAATAGTATGCTCAATAGAGCTAGATGTTACAACAAGATCAAACTCAACAATGAAGAAATTGTTCGTAGAAGGGTAGATGAAAGCATCTTTTTTAATCATTGGTTTGTAATATTTTGAGATCAATTCATGGCGATCAACTAGCTAAGGAAAAAAAATATTAAAATAGCATACTAAGCCATTTAAACTAAATAAAATTTCCTCTTCTCTAGTGCATGTTTCCCCATGGAAATGGTTAAATATGGAGCTTCCTACACGATAAAAGATATTGAAGAGGAAGATCATGTAAAAGAATCTTTTGTAATAACATCCTTATTAGAAATACTTCTTGAATAACTAGTACTTATACCTTTGATACCACTTATAGATGATGCACTAGAAGGCTTGAGCTAGGTTGTAACATGGCTCATATTACCTACTACATCATATGTCATCACCGCCTTGTGTAGGAGAAGCATCACCATGGCTTTTCCTAAGATTTGTTTAGGAAAATAATTAATTAATATTGGATAAGGAAGGTTTTGATATGTAAAACTAGTATTAAGATAAAAAAAAATTGTGGTTTTTGGGGAAAACATGAACGAGGTTACTCTTTTTCTAGTTTTTTTTGATAAAGTAAAATGTTATTTACAAAGGTTCTTTAACTTCTAACATTCAAAACTTATTATTGTATTTGGAATTTTATGTTACACTAAAAACATGACTTGTAAAGAATTTTGTTAGCTTTGTATCCTTATTTTGAGATTTTTTTTTTAATTGTTATTTAATATGGAAGTGGTTTAATAGTAGTTCTTATGGAACACAAGAATTAACAAGAAGTAATTTTTAAGAGATGCCTATTTTTTCCATATTAAAGTTTGGTTTGTGGAAAGGAAAAAATAAGTTATGACAATTTATATGAACTCTAATAATGCACTAATATTTTGTGTATTTAATACATAAAAAACTATTTTTTATTTTTAATCATAAATATCTTTTTTTTTTTGTCAAATTAAAAATATTAAAATATTTTCTCAAATTGAGACTATCTGAATGTTTTGTCAAATTATATCTATAAAATTGAGACCAACACAAAAACATTGCATAAAATCAACACTTTTGTAGAGACACAACTTAAAAAAAAAAAAAAAAAAATACTAAGATCACACTCTAAACTTGTGTATCATAATTTTTTTCAAATTTGTGGTTATGTATTTTTGGAGATTTTGAATTTTCATTTTAGTGATTCATAAGAATATTGAAATGAAATAGATATAAATTTTAATAGAAAATTAATTAAAACCAAAAAATCATAATGAAATGAGAGAAAAAAAATGTACGAGTGGAAAGTAAATTCAACGTTGAGTCTAATAGGGTTGTTAGGTATAATTGAAAATTAGTAATATTTCATAGGGTGTGCTCCTTCCAGATTTAAAAAAAAAATGGAAAAAAACCTTATTTGTTTCTATAATGTTTGTAGGTTTTCAATTGAAAGATATAAAAATTTAGTTGAAAGTTAACTTGGTTAGTTAAAAGTTAAATTTAATGAAGAAGTGCTTTCAACTATTTACTTTTTGGTTGAAAAGTAAAATCTAAAGATTTTATGAGGAAAAGTCGATTGGGAAAAGAGAAGAAAAATAAAGCCAAAAAAAGTCCACTTTTGCTTGACATGAATTTGGTATATATACGTTTGATCGAAAAATTAAATGAAATTAAATATTCGCATTATTTTTGAGATTTGAATTTATACTTAAGATTTTATTTTTTATTTTTTTTTAGGATATTATATTTTGGAGCTTGAGATTATACATGCAATTTTGTTTTGGGGTTGAAACTTTTAAATATTTGTAGCATGACATTATGTTTGGAAAATCTTTTGAGATTTTACTTGTATTACAGTTTTTTGATGAGTCAAATTATATTATGATTACCATGTGGTTTTAACATTATGCGTAGGTGTGGAGAGTAGAGAATGCACTCTGAGATATATATGTTAGAGAATGCATTTTTAGGAGGTGTGGATATTAGAGAATACATTTTGGGGATCCATGAAGGTTAGAGAATGCATTATGAAATAGCATTGTGTCATTATTTTTTCTTTCTATTTTTGTTTTTCTAAAAAGTTTTTGTTGTGTTTATTTTATAATTGTTTTTTTTTTAATTGTTTTAGTATTGATATTTAACCTATAGTACACCCTTTATATTGGTGAAATAGATTATGATTACCATAATATTTAATTGTCATCCAGAAGTACAAAGTTTAGATAATGCACTATCAAACATTATCACATCATTATCTTATTTTTTCTTTCTTTTCGTTTTTTTTTTTTTGTTAAGGTTTTTCTATGTTATTTTATGGTAGGATACTAGTACTAAGGCTTATGATTGAATCAGAATGTAAAATAGAAGAGAACATGAAAGGAGACACGATCTTACATGAAATTATGATCTCCATAATGAACATCTTAAATTATACAAGAAAAAAAAAGTTTTAGAATTAGAATTGAAAATGATGATAATGTAAATATGGATTTTCATACAAATGTTGATAGAGATGATGTCATAGTGAAAATTAAATAAATTGAAAATACTTCACAACAATAAATAGAGAGGAGTTTGCATCGGAATATGGATGGAGATGATGTTGAAGAACAAATTGAACAAGAAGAAATAAATCCAAGCATCGGTGTGTATATATCATAATACATACACCATGAAACTCATGTTTATAATTCAATGAATGCTTATGTTTATTTCTATAGTTGACTTTAATATTTTTGTGTTTTAAAATTTAGTCAATAGTTTTTTCTATGGTTGATTTTAGTATTTTATGCAATTATGTTTATAAATAGCTGATTTTAAGTTTTTTTATGTTTATAATTTATTAAATTACTAT
>JZKD02S0844950.1:166798-181272 GCA_000966675.3 Picea glauca | reverse complement strand
AGATTTTAGTTGTTTGTTTTAAATCGTACCAATGGTTAATGACACATTTTCAGTTAGTTCATAATTTTCACTCCAAAAATAAAATTGGTGCTACTGGAAGGATCATGTTTTGATTCAAGAGTCAATTTTTTGCAATGGTATTGGTTGTCAATGCCACAATTTCAAACAAAGTCATTAGCACCTATTTTTGAAACAAAGGTTGATTTTGGTGTTTTTGACACAAAAATGTAGATTTTTTGTGTTAGAGTTCTTGTTTCGAGGTCACGATTATTGTTAATTCTTTAATTATGTTACTATTTGGTTGAGTAAATATGGAATGGATATCCTATAATTGTTATTTGTTAGTGCTACATCATTCATCTTGGAACTTGTGAAGATATTACCTATGTTGGATAATTATCTCAAGATTCAAGAGAACTTGAGTTGAAAGACAACTCAAGAAGGCATGAATTTCCTGGATGAAATTTTAGAGGTCATCGATTTCCTACTTGAGTTGAGAGAGCTACGCACCCAAGCATGAGCACTCATGATGTACCATGGAGAGAATACATATATGAGGGAACTTGGAAAACAACATTGGTAGGGCACAATATTTCATTTGAAAGCATAACAGAATAACTACATGACCAAATGTTGTGCATGAAACACAATAAAATCTAGGTAAACCTATATTCACACATAATAAAAAATCCATAACAACTTGTCCCTTGAATAGTTGTGACTACTCACCCTAATGATTGTTGAAACTTTCCATTGCATGCATGGAAAATGTACCCATCCCAGATACACAAGCAAAGAACTGTGAAGAGAGTGTTTGTTTGAGGTATGAATGAGGATTATTAAATTGTGGAGATGGGAGGAAGCTCTGACACATGAAGTGAATTTGACAAGTGGTAGTTATGAGGTGGGATGAGGTGAGGGGAATTTAGACGGAGGGTGGATTTAAGGAATGGGATTAAATCCCAAGGTCCCATTGATCAACATGTTACCCACTTTACTCTATATGTCTTCATTAGCATGTTGATCCACAAGAGTATTGAGCTCATGAAGGATGTGAAATGGTTTTGTGATGTCAAAATCCTGGAAGATGCTTTGAATTTTGAAGAAAATGGAGTTTAACATCACATCACTAGAAAGAGTTCAATTTTTTTTTCAAGTTCCCTTGGATAATGATTTTATGAATGCTCTGACCTATGAAAATAGTGAGAACTTGTAATAATGCATATTCTTCAACTTTATTATTAGTGGCCAGAAATAGGTTCCAATAATAGGTAGTTTCAGCTTTCCCTCCAGGGACAAAGATAATCTCGCTTGCTCCTTCCATCCTAGAAAATGTATGTACATTTTATAGAAGGAATTATAAATCATGTTTTTTCCCAATTTGGTTAGATGATGTAGAGTCTATAGAGGTATGTGGAAAAATAATTGGCAATTGTGTAAAATTTTTGGAAAATATAGATTAATCAAAAGGGTAAAGTTCCACTTACAACCTTGGAGGATACAAAATTAAAGGACACCATGATATCCATTGATGGTGATAGAGTTTTGATAGCCCCGCATCCAGATTTGTAACTATTATTACCACTGCATTTGGGTCTAACACTAATATGCTTTGTCTACTACAAGGTATTAATATTAATTAATTGATGGGATTGCTACTAAATATTTGCCTGCACCACCAGTAGATAAGGGAAGGGAAGGTTTGATCTTGTTAGATAAGGTAAAATTTCACCACATGTGTAATATTTCATTTCTTATTGTTGTATATAATTTAAAAACTATACATACATATGTGTCCATTAAAAATTATATTTTTGCTAATGAGGATAAATTTAGCATGGTCTTATATGAAGGTGATGTTTTGATTTTGGTTGCAACACTGAAAACTAAAATGAAATTGAAATAATATTTGATGCACTGCATGAAGGGAAAGTGAAAATAAATAGAAGACCATGTTGATAATGAATTTATATATGAAAATTGATCTATTATATTAAAAGGTTATTTCTTTTGACAAACCCATGAAATTGAGAACCATATTTATCTTGAAGACTTTTAGCTAGACGGTATAAGATGCTAATATAGCCATCCATTCTACATTTCTAACATAATGTTGATAGAAATCAAAACAAAGAAAAAATCAAAGGTCAAAAGATCGGAAATGATGAAGGAATATTGTGAACTAATAATCAAGGATGGCTAAATCCATTACGATGTTTTTTCTAAATAACATTCCATTATGATATTTAGCATTAAGAACACATCATCTCCTTGATTTGTTGTGTATTTTCTAGATAACTTAAATATATGATTTTTCTCAATAGTTTGTGTTGTTTAAAATTTGAATGACTTTTTTTTATTGGAATGATCATTTTTTTATGGAATGAATCATTTATTTATTTAAATAAATCGTTTTGTTTAATATCAGTTGTTCAATTGAGCATTTTTTTTTTATTGAAATGAGATATATTCAATTGATTTGATATATTTTTTAAATCATGTCTAACAAATTTACATTAGATGATGTTCTAAAGAGAAAACCAATGCTCATTATATGATTAATTAAATGTTTAGTTCTATTAAAATAATATAAATTTTTTTGATTGAAAGTTATTTGTAGATGTAGGTAAGGAAAACCCTAGCGCTCCATAGCAATCCCTTTGCGACTCTCTGCTTTCTCTGACACTAGTGGTGGTACTTGTTGCATTATCTGCACTGAGACAATCCAACTCCCTGCGACTGTGTGAACATAATGAGTCCAGAGGGAGGGGGTGGGGGGGGGGACCCCCTCATACAAAAATGTCACGAACAATGACAGAGTAGGAACAAGGGCCAAATGACCCACCTTTGAGCCATCGTATCACTTTAGAGAGAAAATCCTAACCAGATAACAAGGACTTAGAAAAGCAATGGATGTGGAGCCAAGAACGTCTCATCCAAATGAATGTTGCGGATGGGAACCTAGTAAGTGCATCCCTCAATCAGAAGAAACCCCCAAATATCTCATTATCTCTACAAGGGTAGGTGAACACACCTAGTTCATGAGGGAACATGCCTTAATCGACAAGTTCTTAGGAGTCTAGCCCTCTGAACGAGATTTAACTCGCTGGATCAAAGATTGGTGGAAACCTAAGGGATACTACGAGGCTCAATTCAGATCTAAAGGGTTCTTCACAATCATCCTTTACAACCTAGAAGACAAGGAAAAAATCTTTAACAATGGGTCGTACTTATACAAATCGGTCGGGCTATTCTTGTGATTCTGGATAGACCGCTTCAGTCTAGAAAAGGAAGACTTTACAATGGCCCCCGTCTAGATCAAGCTCTACTCCTTGCCATAGGAGTTCTGGCTAGAAGATATACTTATGGGAATAGGAAATACCATGGGAAGATATTTCAAATCATCGAAAGCCACAAAACAGAGAAAATACACCTCTTATGCAAGGATCTGTGTATACATGGATATCTCAAAAGCACTAGTAGGTTCGGTAACCCTACAATATCAGGATGAAGATTGGAGCCAAACCATCGACTATGAACACATTTCCTTTCATTCCAAAAAATGTCATGAGCATGGCCACCTTTTTCGGGATTTCCCTCTAAATTTCCATGCACCCAACGCCAGAGAGAACAAGAAGAAAGATGGCTTCACCATAGTTACAGACTGAAAAAGAAACCCACCCAAGAAGTAAAACCCAGAAAGCGCCCCAAAGACTATCACCAAGAACTCATATGATATCTTGAATCAATTACTGGCAGAGGATGAGATCCAATATCCTCACAAAGAAAAGAGCCAACAGAAAGGAAAAATTCAGGCCACACACTCAGCTACCCAAAGTAAATAAGATCACCAAGGCGACACACCAGGGGAACATGGGATACATTGATGAAGCTAGACGAACAAGACCTAGTGGATATAGATCTAGAAAAGCTAGAGGAAGATTTTAACTGGAAGGATCTGTAAACCATACCCATAGAACAACTCAGGAAAGTTCATAAAGTTTTTCTATATTCCACAACTGGATCTACAACACGGTTGGGCATATCCATAGATCCAAAAAGAGACTCAAAACGCGCTCCAGGGGAAGGCAAAAGACAGGGACGCAAATCTTCCCACTAGCTCATCAAAGAGGTAGGGAATTTCATGCTCAACTCAGGCTAGATCCACAAGCTCTTGGAGGGATACCTTCACCCACCTCCCCAATCATCATGATAAAAGTCATAACTTGGAACATCCATGGAATCAATGGAAGATCCAAGAAAAGGACTCTTCGAGACTATATAAAAGCAGAAAATCTAGATGTGCTCCTACTACAAGAGACAAAGTGTGTTGGAGCACAGGCATAAACTATATTCCACTGATGCTGGTGAGGGTGTGAGTCCATACACACTGACTCCACCAGTGCTTTTGGTGGATTAGAAATCTTATGGAACCCTATAACTGTCACAATGGATCGACCCTTCTCTACTGTTGGTATGATACCAACATACTTCACAACCATAGGATAGACCAAGGAAGGGGCTATCACAAATGTATATGGACACCAAATCCTACAGGACAAAGAGAGCTTCTTGAAGAGGATAAAATTCATTAAACTACTTATGAGTACACCCAACTAGGTGTTGGGAGGAGACTTCAACATGATACTTACTCTGGAGGACAAAACTAGTGGCATAAAAACACTGGAGCAAGACAATGGTAAATTCAGAGCCCTCATTGATCAGTTAAATCTAATAGATGTAGAGGCCCAGAATGGCATCTTCACCTGGTCCAATCGAATATTAGGTTATCAACAGATTGCTTACCAACTAGATCGGTTCCTAGTCGCAGAAGCCCTACTTGTGGAGGATCCTGCCGTAGAAACCAACATTCTTCCACAAGCAGGCTCAGATCACTGGCCTGTCTCACTCGGCCTGGACACAGGAGTAACACCAAAAATCAAACCTTTTAGATTTGAGAAATTTTGGCTCTCTCACCTTGACTTCCACACGCTCGCAAAGTCCTGGTGGAACTAAGAAGAAATAGAATATGAGACCTGCATGTACAAGTTTCAACAGTGCCTCAAAAATTTCAAGAAACACGTGAAGCTTTGGAATCAAACCAATTTTGGGAATATGCTTCAACGAACGTAGGAAATCGAGAACAAGATGGAAAATTTGAAAAAAACCTTCATAGCAGGAATCAAAACCACATAACTAATGAAGGAAGAGGAGGAGCTTCAAGCAGAGTTAAAATAATAAAAAAAGCAATAAGAAATCCTTTGGGGTCATAAATGTAGTGTGTAATGGCTCAAAGAAGGCAAGAGGAACATCAAGTTATTCCATAGAGATATGGTGGATAGAAGATATATAAACATGATAACTCAGTTGGAGGATGCTCAAGGTAATCCCATATGAGAGCACAACCAGATTGTCGAGGAGCTTACCAACTACTACAAATAACTTCTAATAGAAACCAATGTTGATAGGAAGGCAAAAATTGAGAAAATAACTAGGCACATACCCACCTTGGTGACTTAGGAGCAGAACAAATCCTTAATGAGTCCCATCACTCAAGAAGAAGTGGACCATGTAGTTAAAGAAATGGCCCCAGGAAAAGCACCATGCCTAGATGGCTTCACTAGGGACTTCTTTCATCACTGTTGGAACATGATAAAGGAAGAATTATGGTAGGTAGTGGAGGAATATAGAACCTCAAGTCAAGTCCTTTCAGCCCTCAATGCCACCTTCCTAACCCTCATCCCGAAAGAGGAGCGAGTCACTCATCCAAAACAGTACCGATGGATTTCCCTATGCAACGTCATATACAAACTCATCACCAAAGTCATAGCCACTTGTCTCAAGCCAATTCTACCCTTTGTAATCTCTAAGGAACAAGAAGGCTACATGGAAGGAAGGAAAATCATGGAAAACGTCATCCTAGATCACGAGGTCATACACTCGCTAAAGACAACCAAAACCCTAGGTATGGTTATCAAACTTGACCTATCAAAAACCTTTGATAGAATCAGTTTGCAGTACATGAGGTCTGTGTTAGAATCATTTGGATTTGAAAAACACTTGGTGAATTGGATCTTGAAGCTCACCTCTTCAGCCTTTTTTTCCATACTGGTCGATGGAGTGCCCTCTCAACCCTTTTCCCCTTCTAGAGGAATTCGTCAGGGAGACCCCCTTTCTCCCTTCCTCTTTGTCTTAATGGAGGAAGTCCTTGGATGCTACCTCAAAGACTTGGTCATCGAAGGAACCATCAAAGGCCTTCTCCTGCATAAACTACAACCATCCCCTTCGCATAGCCAGTTTGTTGATGATACCCTCCTCCTGAACACACCTATTGTCTGAGAAGCCAACAAACTCAACTCCATTCTCACTGACTTCACTAACGTTTCAGGAATGGACCTCAACCTTGAAAAATCTAAAATCTACTTCTTCAACACGCCGATAGCTGTCCAAAATCACATCTCCCTCCTCCTAGGTATACCCAAGAGTTCTCTTATGTCCAATTATCTCGGCATACCCCTCATAGGGGTTCCTACACACTCCATTTCCTGGGACAATATACTACTCTCTATATCCAATAGACTCAACAACTGGACCTTCAAACCTCTTAATATTACAACTCGAATGGTGCTCCTCAAGTCAATCCTACAAGCCCTGCCAACCTACCTTTTCACTTCCCTTGCAACACCTAAGTCAGTTATTCTTGCCATCAAGAACATACAAAGCAACTTCTTATGGCATGGACACCAGCCCGACAAGAATTTGGCTTTAGTGGGATGGGATAAGCTTTGCAATCCAAAAACCCTTGGGGGATTAGGGCTCCGTGACCTAGAAAAGCTCAACCAAGTCATGGGAGCCAAAATTTGGTGGTGATGGCTTAAGAACCCTTTAGAACACTGGGTGCAAATTTGGAAGCAAAAGTATGCCCATGCCACTCCCACCAATCAACTAATTAGATTTAATGATCAGATTCAGGGATCCAACATTTGGAACACTGCATGGCTCAACAAGCATCTAGTTCAAAAACAAGCTTTCTGGGAGATCAGGGATGGGGAAAGTGCACTATTCTGGCATGAATCATGGTAGTAGCAACCCCCCCCTAGCTGATCTTGATGATCTTAACCCCCTTCGGCATGCACTGCCACCCAACACTTTCAGATGGGTTAAGGATCTTTGGAGAATGCTTGACAGGAACCTGCCATTGTGCACCTGGAAGAAGGATCACTCATAACTACAACCCCTAGGGGAAACAAATATCCATGCATAGAAAAATTGCACACACTAAAGAAAAATCCCCACTAGAACAGGCCCAGATATTCTTAGATGGGGACACTCCACAACGGGAAACTTTTCAGTAAAAGAATGTTACTACCTGCGGGAGAACCATCAGGAACAAGATAAGGAGGGTATTTGGAGAAATATCTAGAACTCGACACTCTGGAAAAAAGTGTCCATATTCCTCTAGCTGATAGTTCAAAACCACATCCTTACCTGGGACAATCTCAAAAAGAGAGGCTTCAACGGACCCTCAATTTTCCACTTATGCCAACAACAAGAGGAAACAATGGAGCACATATTTAAAAATTGCCACTATAGTCAAAAGCTATGGGATATGGGGTCTCAACTAATGCATCACTCCAATAGAAACATAAATATCATTAGAGACACCATAGAAAATTGGGACTCACTCACTTATCAGAATCCCATTCTCACTCGCATCTGGCAGCTACTTTCGGGCTTCACTCTCTGGCAGATTTGGAAGGAAATAACTAAAATAATTTTCCAATCAAAAGCCTCACCTCCCACCTCAACCTGGGAAAAAATCATGAAGCTAATTCGGGAAATGATCAAGAGTAGGCATTACAAAAACGACGACTTAAAATGTAGCCTGGGTGAACAGGCTATACTTCACAACTAGCGCCTTAGTCTGGCTGACATCCCCCCTTCTGCAACACTCACTAGACACCTCAGTAGCCCAACAACCTGGAGCCCCCCACCAATTGGTTTCAGAAAAAATAATTTTGACGGGGCTTCAAAAGGGAAGCCGGGTCCAATGGGCTTCAGGACAGTCCTCAGGAACTCAAATGGAGAAATCACCCACCTAATAGCAGGCTTTCTAGGCTCCAACATTCACAATTAAGTCGAGATATTGAGCATCCTAAGAGGAATCAAGGTATAAATAGAGCACCACTTCAATAAGCTCATCGCGGAAGGGGACTTCTAGATCATCATCCAGCTCATAACTAAAATCCTTCATGGAGAACACCCCCTGGAAATCTCATCCAGCTGGAGATTCTCGGGACTCTTAGAGGACTTCGTTTCCCTCCTACGAACCAACCTCATCATCATCCCCTCTCATGTAAAAAGGGATGCAAACAAAGACATAGATTGCCTGGAAAATGAAGGAGTGGCCACCATGCTCAAGCAGATCCACTGGAATTCCCTAACTTCACCTCGCTCTGAACTCTCAGATCGATGCCCAAAATTAGCCAACAGGGACTCCCCAACCCCGGATGGGCTGACACAGAGCACTCAAATGCCACATCCCACAATGCCTGGCCAGGCCATAAATAAGGATGGTCAGCTCCCATCCCATCGACATTAAGAATGGGAGCCAACCATAACTACAATCCAGCATCCATGGGACTTCTCCCTTGTGCAAATGTCGAGTCGGCCATCGAATTCAATGTTAGGGAGGTGATCATGGAAGACGTCTCATCGTACCTTTGGGTTATTATCGACCACTGCATTTACCTTCCTCATTTAATTTTTGGCCCACACTAGGCTCGCAGTCTAAATCTTGGGAGTGGCCATTGCTACATCCACTTTAATTTCTCCATTGGGTTCATCCTCTTGATGCCCCGGGATCGTGGAAAGCCGCATCGCGACCCATCCTGGTACATCATGGCTGCAAGGAAGAAACAACTGCAAAAACTTGAGAGAGCACTCTCAATTGCTCACACCCAGAAATCTCATCTTTCTCACAGAGATGACAGGGAAAGGACGTCCATCGCCTCCAATAGTTTTTGTGGAGGATGTCATCTCGGAAGAGGCCATCCAGCTCCCTCCGAAGGACATGCTCTTCATGGTGCCAAAAAATTGGCAGCCACCAACTAGCCTCCCTGGGGATGAAATTCGGGTTGGTATAGTGGCTCACCACAGTGTAAGCACCATGGCCTCACCAATGGAGTATTTCCTCGTTTGTTACATTGAGGAGGAAATTCTGAATGAGTGCCTCCAAATGGTCCAGAATGACATACTCTCAGGGGGTCTCACTTCTCTCACAGTCTTAGAGCACGAACCTAGGAGTACAAGGACAGGAGCATAGGGTGGGATTGAGGAGCGGAGCGTGACAACAGGACACTAGGAAGGCATGAAGGATGGAACATGGGATGCAACAAATGAGGCAGAGGATGGGCACACATCGAAGTAGGGTGGTGCAGTCCTCGCGCCACCTCCTATTCCAACACCCTCAGATCAATGGCGTGTCCCTCTGCCCTTCTTCCACTTGGATCATTTCGATTTGGTGCTCGATTTGAGGCCCCAGATGGCATACTAGGCCTACCGTGGCACCCTCATAAGGCAACGCATATACATTCTCTATGAGTATTTTTTCAATGCGCCAGCAAAGCAAAGATGTCCAATGTGCGCGAGACTCTATGCCCTGCCTATTAGGAACGAGATGCCTAGTGAAGACCTCGACAATGAAGACCTCAACGGGTAATAGTGTGGCTAGAGTTTCCCTCTGGTTTTGGTTAGTTACACAACTCTGGTTGGGGTTTAAGTCTGTTCAAACTCTTCTTTTTTGTTTAGTTTCTTTTCAGTTTCAGTTGTCATGGACAATTCTGCAGATTATAGACCACCACTTGTCCTAGTTTCCTCAGGGTAGGGTAGATGGTGGTTTGCTTCTTTTTGACATGGTTATCTAAGGCTTCCATCTATTTCGGTTTACTCTTTTTGGTGGAACAACTAGCAACCCAAGGACATATGTATATTTTGTCTATGATATAATATAAAGGATCCACCCTCTTTTTTACTTAAAAAAATGATATATTTTTTAAATTGAATGATATAATTTATTATCAATATATTAATTTTTAAAGATTAAACCAATCCTCATTCTATGATGTGTAACTGAAAGTTCTATTTTATTGAAATGAGACCTATTTTTTAATATGATGTTTAATTGAAGGATGTGTTTCATTGAAATTATTTTTGTTTTAAATTGAATGGTATAGTTTATATATAAATACGTAGATGGACTGTGTCTTAAACTAATTCTCAAATTTATAAAAGGTCACAATGACAATCTTTACTAGTGAATGCATTGTATATATGTATTTGGCACATTACTAGTAAACATAGTCCACCTAAATTGATTAATATATACATGAAAGTAAGCAAACATATGCAAGTACCCTATTATTGATGTCTTTTCCTTTTAGGAAAATGAGTCAACCACATAGGGTATACTTAAGGAAGCTCTTTAACATCCCCTATATATTTTTATAGAGATGGTACTACTCTTTCCCACTCATATTTTCGATTCACTTATTCAATATATTAAACATTCATATCATCTACACCTATGAGTGGAATATGTGGTAAGACAACTTAAAGTATAGAAAATAAATCATAACAAAATAATAATAAACTAACTTAAAATATACAAAATAAATGCATCCATTACATCAAATCCATTCATTTGAGTAATTAGGAAAAACAATTGAAGCAAGACTTGTCAGTTTTTCATGAAAACCTGCATAGGAGATCTAGCTAAAGCAAGTACAAACAAATCTTATCAAGAAAGGAAGAGAGATTCAATATGGAAAAATGATAAAATATATTCACACTACTCCAATGAGATGATGATTGATACATAGATCATTATCAATATATTACAATGAATGAGTGAAATACACTCATATATAGGGAAAAATATTCCATAATTAAGAAAAGGAATCAAGCAGTTAGATTTCCTTAGGAATGCATGCATGCATAATAGTGATGGTAAAAATAGAAAGTCTAAAATAGAACTAGTAAGTTAACTCCCACTAAACTAGTGTGTCAAAAATAGAAATTTCTCCAACACCCCCCTGAACATCAGTATGGAGTAAAAAATGAGTCCCGGCTACTAGGCCATTTTAGGTACTCATGTACAATGCAACTAATGAACACTAAAAAAATGAGGAAAGAGGGAAAACCACGTGGGAACAAAACCCCCCCTCAAAAGATAATGTATCAAAAGAAGAAAATGGCAGTTGCTAGGCAACTGTGTTCTTCACTGCAAGAGGATCCTGCAAAGTCTGAAACTTCTGCTCACTGAAAGTATTCGTGAAGATGTAGAAATCTTTATGGATCTGATGAATTCCTTTGGCAATATTTTCTGCACCTGAAAATATTCCTTTCTGGTGGATGTGGAACCAGATTCCAAGCCTAGTTCTGTAGGAGTGAGTCATACTCCTTATGCATGGCTTCTTTCCATAATGGATTTCTCAAAACCCTATTGTAGTTCTGTGGATCAGTAGATTGAACCATATAGCAATGTATGGGCATCGCAGGTTTTGAAGCTGAAAGTACATGAGAAGGATCATCATGCTGAGATCGATCCATCCTCAAATCCAATGGATTCCCTGCAAGGTTACCTGCTTCCTAAAGTGTGGTATGTGCCTTCTTGGGCATCTGCTGAAGCTTTGACGATGGATTATTATCTGGCTGTACTACCTGCTTATTTCCATGTACAAAATCTGAGTGTATGGAATCATCTCTGAAGTCTGAAACTAATGGAAGAACAAGAGTATATGCATGTTGCACTGGAGGTGCATGCAAAGTAGTCTCCTTATGTGTAAGTAGAAAAGAGGACTCATCGTCATAAAAATTAGTGAATTTATACAACCTTAACTTGTGATCCACCTCACCAATTTCAATAATGGAATTGTCATGCATGTCAATTACTGAAATGGAATCTGATGCAAATTCAACCTTTTTACCTTTTTGAGCGATCTGATAAACTGAGAGAAGATTCATAGAAAGCTTTGGAACATGTTAAACATTCTCAAAAATCCCATTGTGGAGTTCCACTCTCCCTTCTCCTTCTACTGCTACTGGAGTATCATCCCCCATGAGAATAGGGGATCTTGAGCATGGACTCAAGGAAGAGAAAACTTCATCTTTTGCTGCCATATGATGGGATGCACCAGAATGTATAATCCATGAATCAGATGAGGAATTAATTGAAACCAGATCATGATGATTACCTTTCTTAGGAGAAGGATCTTCTTCCTTCTTCTTCTTGGCTCCCTCTAGAATGAAGTTTCCAAGGTTGTTCTGCTGAAGTGTATGTGCCATAAGATCAATTTGTTTCTTCATACATGTGGATTATTCATGATTTTGTTTATTGCAGTAAGTGCACTAGTTTCCCTTCATCTTCTTCTTGGAATCTGAAGAGTCTTTGGAACCTGAAAAATCATTAAAGGGTATGTAATATCCCTTCTTCCCGTTCTGTTTGGATGACCTTTTTCCATCATGCATGGTGAGTGCATGTGCTTTGGGATATTTCATGAAGCCCATTTGTATGAGTTTTGTCTACTCTTGTGTAAGAGACTCAATGAACTGAGCTAACGTAGGCATTTTTCAATTTGTTCCAAAAAGACATCTGCCAGAATGGAAATTGGAGACATATACATTGTATTCTGGTCCTAGCTTGGCCAAGATTGTTAGAATAAGTTGTTTCTCTTGTTTAGACTTATCAATACCACATTCACCCAAGCTCAATAGAAAGGATTTAAATTTAGTAAAAAATTCTTGTATATTATCAAAAGTTTTAGGGTCTAAGGTATTCAACTCTACCTCAAGCATATGACCTCACATCATATCCTTCTTTCCAAAGAGTCCTTCTAGGGTGGTCCAGATCTCGTTTGGAGTCTTGTATGCAACAACATGAAACCATAAATCAATGGAGATTAACTCAAGAAGTAGTCATGTGGCCTCATCCTTATGGTTCTCCCATCTCATCTTCTCAATCGCTAATGTAGGTTCAGTTTTTGTCGTCGTCGTCAAATTATATAGTCATTTCCTTATGAGTTGGAATTTTTCCTTGGGATTCCAATCAAAATAATTGTACGGTGTGAGGATTACCACTAGGTTTGATTGTATAATATTTGTCATATCCATCTCTCCCATTGTTTCTAATAACCCCTAAAAATTTACTCTCAATCTGCAAGTAAAAAATTAAGAAATCACGGCAGAAAGGGCACTTTAAGTGAAAATTTGTTTCAGTTTCAAGAGATGACCTCATGGCTTACTTTTTGAGCAAATGGAAAGGCATCTCGCCAAACGGTTGAAAAAATACTTCCAAAATGGGTTGATTTAGTTTTTGCATGGGCCGTTTCCTCAAAAAATTAATATTTTGGGAGAAATCACTGCTGAAAGGTATGGCCACAGATTCGTATCAGTTTCAGGAGGTTATCTTGCGGCTTACTTTATGATAAAACGGTGAAGAATCACGCCAAACAGTTTAAAACCCACTTCCAAAATGGGTCAATTTACTTTCCGTAAAGGTCGTTTCCTCAAAAACGTAATATTTTGGGAGGAATAACTGCTGAAATGTATGACCACAGATTTAGCTCATCGAAACCCCGATTTTCCTTATTCTTTGGCTTGTCTAGCTTGATCCAACTAGCATAAATTTGATACCGTGTTAGTGTTTCATGGAAACCTACACAGGAGATCTAGATAAATCAAGTACAAACAAAGATTATCAATAAAGGAAGAGAGATTCAATATGGAAGAATGAGAAAATATATTTACACTACTCCAATGAGCTATTGATTGATACATAGATCATGATCAATATATTACAATGAATGAGTGGAATACACTCATATATAGGGAAAAACATTCCATAATTAAGAAAAACAATCAAGCAGATAGATTTCCTTAGGAATGTGTGCATGCATAATAGTGGTGGTAAAAATAGAAAGTCTAAAATAGAACTAGTCAGTTAACTCCCACTGGACTAGTGTGCCGAAAATAGAAATTTCTCCAATAAGACTCATAAGACATAAAATAGATTGGTGGTCCAAAAATTAGAGTTATTTAAATGATTTATTTCATTTAGTATCATAATATTCATAGGAGAAACACAATCAATATCTCATTCTTATATAAAATTCATAAATCACAAAAGCAATGAACTCCTAGAATAGCTCTATGCAAGAGTAAAAACTATTACAAATTGATGTTCAAGTTCGAATAGAATGTTGGTCTACAAAAAAACATAATAATCTTGATACTTAAATGATAAAAGGAATGTGTTCATTCAAATGGACTGGGATGGGGCTCTCACAGGGTCTTCACTCTGTGAACCTTTGACATAACATGTTCATTCATAGGATATTATAGAATACCCCTATTTTCACTAGATATTAACAAATACCTCCAAAACTCATTTTGTTGGACCCCCCTTCCAATACATA